>VZRW01006817.1:256944-300668 GCA_013398125.1 Aegotheles bennettii | reverse complement strand
TGGGCCCCACAATTCAAAAAGGACATAGAACTGCTTGAGAGAGTCCAGCGCAGAGCCACTAAGATGATTAAGGGAATGGAACATCTCCCTTATGAGGAGAGGCTGAGGGAGCTGGGTCTCTTTAGCTTGGAGAAAAGGAGGCTGAGGGGTGACCTCATCCATGTTTACAAATATGTAAAGGGTGAGTGTCAGGATGATGGAGCCAAGCTTTTGTCAGTAATGACTAATGATAGGACAAGGGGCAATGGTTGTAAACTGGAGCATAGGAGGTTCCATGTAAATATCAGGAAAAACCTTTTCACTGTGAGAGTGACAGAGCACTGGAACAGGCTGCCCAGAGAGGTTGTGGAGTCTCCTTCCCTGGAGACATTCAAAACCCGCCTGGATGCGTTCCTGTGTGATGTACTCTAGGTTGTCCTGCTCTGGCAGGGGGGTTGGACTAGATGATCTTTCGAGGTCCCTTCCAACCCCTAGAATTCTGTGATTCTGTGAATGCATATAGTCGTATAAGAAAAGAGAATACATCATCTTCATTGTTGCATTTATTCTGAGTAGAAAAACTCCCCAGAAAGAACAAGGCACATATGTTAACACTGCACCAGTTTCTATGCACAACATTCAAGACACTTTCTTTGCCCTCACAGTATTGCAGTCTATGGTACTCAGTTCAGGTTGCCAAATCTCTAGTACTTGTGGGAGACCTTCTTCCAGATACTACTTTTCTACTACACAGAATCTGTAACAATGTTTTCTTCCCCTGAAATATGATTTGCAGAAATTCCCCCAGACCTTTGATAAGTTTCCAGCCAAATTTTATGAGCAAGACTGGAAATCTGAAATGATTTAATACCTCTTTCATGTTTAAATAACAAACCATTGTGTCCTTGTCCAAGATTATTTGAATGTGGGAAGTTAAGAAGAAGTTTAACTTGAAGAAAACTTCCCACGCGGTTAGTAATTTTAATCTGTTTATATCTAGGCTCAATATAAAGTCTGACTACATATTTCTTTGGAGTCAAGCCACTGTCCTGAAGATACCCAATGATATTATGCAGTATCCAACCAGCATAAAAAGTAAAGCAGTCACATCCCACCAAGGAAATTAGGGTTCTGGGTTCACCATCGCGTAACTTCTAGTCCTCTCAATGCAGCCAATCACAAAGGATTGTTTGTTGCAGTGGAGAAATAGATAATTAAAACTTTTCATCACTAGGTATATTGTAAACACATGAAGACCGGTACAGTTAAAGTCAAGGGTCACAACGTGAATCGTCATTCTCAAAATGCACGTACTTTTCTCACTTAAAAAAAGCCAAACCAAACATGAAACAAACAACAAAAAAACCCAAACAAACCAGCATCTCTTTAATTGGGCAAGATCTCAAATTTGGAGAAGTGAGTCCACTGAGAACTTCAAAAGATCTGCTTCTTGAGAAACAGCCAAAGTATACATCCTGGAAGATTAAAACTAAGTGAAGGGCACATTAAATTTGATTTAAACATATCCTGAAAAGCTAAGAAAGATACAAACACCAAGCTGTCTTTCAAATAAAAAAAAAAATAAAAAGTCCTTCTTCACAATCTCTACAGGGAAGCTAATGATCCCTAACTGACAAGGATTCTATATACAGTAAAGATAACAGCAGTAAAGACTTACATAATCCTTGTAACTTTATTTATGAGCACTTCCATTAGTATAAATTTTTATCTGGTCAAGAAAGTATTTTTGTCAGTAAACTGACAAAACTTATACCAGTTGAGAACATAAACCATGGATTTCAAAGTGTTCTTTATGAGTAAACTGACCAGAATTAGTCTTGGATGAAGTTTGTAGCCCAGAAAAGAAAAATGTGTCAGAATAAGTAAAATGTTGGGTTTTGTTGGAACACAGAGGATTCCCTTCTTTAACAGCTAGATCAATGTACAACAGCCAGTCAGTTTGTCAAGAGTATTCTTATTTGTCACTCTAGAAAAATAGCTAACTTCATGCTTTACCACATGGCATTAACTGATTGAAGTGGGAAGATAAAGCTGCAGAAAAAACAGCAGCCTCTTACAAGCTTGTTGTTCTACTAATGTGTTATTAGGTCAAAAGAAGAAAGATTACTTGCTACAGAAGCAAGAGAAGAAGATTCTTCCAATAAGCAGAAGTAGTAGTAACAATAAAAATTATTAAAAGGTTTTTGGTTTTTTTTAAACCAAGAAAAATTATAACTATTTTTCAGATTGAAAAGGGGAAGATAATGCCTGAAATATTCATGGTATGGAAGCTGCAGCTGTGGAACTTTTTTCTGCTTTCTCCATTCATATGAGATCCCTCACTTACCACAATTAACTATGCACTTATAAAGCACTTTAAAGGGGCATTATAGTTCATTTTGAATATTCAGTGTTCCCACATAATTTTCTTGGGTTTTGCTGTTGAAGAATTTTGAGAACTAAATTGTTTTTAATCGAAAACTTTCAAGTTATTTCATTGTAGCTAGAGGAAAATACGCCCATTAAACAAAAAAAGTATTACTGCCTTCTCAGCATTTTGATCAGAATAAAAACCTACCAGCAGCAAAGCTCACATAACTCACCATCGTATCAACTGCTAGCATAAAATGAGTTAGAACTCTGCTACTAACATACATTACATAACAAAGAAAGCTAGAGTTAGTGTGATTTCATAACTAGCAAGAGATTGTCACCATGACTACAAGCATTTATCCTTTGTTTAGGGCATCATGATCTACTCAAAAATATCAAGCTTCTATAAATGATGCTGGGATTCCAATTTTGGAACAGGTCTAGGAAAATCCCATCTAACTTTATTCTCCAAATAAATGCCCTAAGGTAAGGATTTTAAGATGACTGCTAAACCCCACCCAGAAAACGTGCTCACCCATTTTCAGCTTGTATTTTTGTACCTGTAGAAAATGGAAAAATATTCTGTAGTATGTTGGATGCGCATGCATCCATTTCCATACTGTCTATATGTTATCTATCATTAGCAGGAAAAAAGTCTCATTTTGCACTAGAAGATAAGAAGGTGTAAAGATATTTTCGCTTCAACAGTTAAGCTGAAATGAAATTAGTGTCTTCTACACATGAGGAAACACATCTTCCCAATGCTCTCAAAAACCCAAACAAGTAGATACTGAAAAACTCTGAAAGTGAATTTCAGAGACAACACATGTAGAGGAACCGTGCAAGATGAGAAAAAGGGAGAGACTGACAATGTGCCAGAATACATCAACTCAATAAAGGACATAAAAACTGTCTGCTGTTAAGCAAGCATGATGCCAAGGTTGGTATCCTTTCTCAAAGACTTTTTCCCTTTACAATCCAGTTTATCAGTGACTGAAGGGTTATTAGGACAGTAGAGCACCTAGCCACAGTCCACTGGAAATGCTTAAATTTCCATTTAGTCTCCAACTTGAATCAAAGAGGAGAAGCAGAGCAGCTGGGACTGACAGCCACTATCTTGATGTCATAAAATCAAAGAATGAATACCCAGTCGCCAGATACATAGACATGCTTTGCCATCAACAGCACAAGACAAATTTGTGCCCCACTTGGACTTGACCATTGTGTATTCACACTCCCCACCTTGAGGTCTGCTGAACTTTTACCAGCCATTAAAACAGGTCTTTGCTGCACCGTGGCCAAGAGCTGTCTGTGAAGGCATCAGCTCCCAGATGCCACTGCCTCCACACCAAGTAAGTCCCTAGTAGCATGGTACATGGGCCTCCTAGCACCAACATTTCTCCTCTTCAGCACTTGCCACAAGATTATGTAACAGCTAAGACAGTCCTGTTGACATGAAAATAGCAGCACTGTTTTCTGAAGGCAAAATACTTGACACACAAACAAAGCAATGGAGCATGTTAGTCTCTGGCAGCAAAGCTTAATGAATTCTTTTGCCAAGTGTTCCCTGTGACTCCGGAGCCATTGCCGCAGTTATGATGGCATAGCTGCTTGTGATGCTCAACGCTGGCATGACCAAAGGTGGGAGCACCCTGTGGGAAGGGGGGAAAAGGGGTGATCAGGAACTTGAGAAGCTCACTGCTGGAGAAAACGGTGCAACTATGTGCTTAAAACATAGAAATAAACTATTAGTAGTTTTCCAAAGGCACCTTGTCTCATCACCATCATGAGCACATCATGGAACATGACTGCTGAGAAGGTGGAGAGGAGAGAAACCTACAGTGGCATGTGAGTTGTGAATTCATTGGGAACACAGCATAACTTTTAGGTTTTCAGGAAAAGCACCAATGTCAACTCTATTCATAGTAAAATCAAAAAGGCATTTTACATTTAGTTTCACAACTTCCTTTTAATTTGTTGCTTCCTCCTCACTTTCACACAGATTTCTCAGAAGGAGGAACTTTAAAGATTAAAAGGGAGAGCAGAAAATTTAGAAAAGCCAAACATTCCTCTAAAGTACTCTCAAGAAAAGGATTTTATTGTAATTATCAAACAGACACATGCATAATTATCTTTCTAAAAGCCCATCAAACAGAAAAAGTACATGAAAAATTTTCCAGTAAAAAGAATCCAACCAAGATTATTACCTTATTGTGATACTCGAGCACACTAAAGAGCAAACAACAGACAAAACTATTTAGAGTTGGAAAAAGGGGAATATCCTTACCTGGTTTATACAAATAAGAAACCAAACCACAGAGAATTTCTTGACTTTACTACGTTTATATGAGAACGCTGTAGCAAAATGACCCCGTTCTGAAACTTAAACCTGCAGTTCCAAGAGCACAACCTCTTCACAAAAAAGATATTCCTGCCTCTCTGTCAGAGGGCAAATGTACACGCAAGCAAGAGTTTACTCTGGAATAAATCACTTCTTTACTATACAAAGCAACAGAGAATCCTGAAGTGGCAAAATGCCTCCCCTAGTCATATTTGCACTATTTTTCCATTTTTCCCCCCTACTATTTGCATCATTTCTACTTGAAAACATCATGGGGAGAGTCACTAGTTCTTGCTACATTTATGTTGTACTGTGTGACCATTGCAGCATCTGAACACCCTTCAGGAAAAGATGCACATATGACAAATACAGCCACACCTTTTGAAATAACAGACGTGATAAAAGGACAAGCAGCAGTCCAGGGATGCAGCCTCAGTGCAGGATGACAACAGTATTTCCACCCTTCAAGATGACAGAGTCAACACTCCTCACCTGCCTCCAAATGCATTCATTAGCAGCCTTATGCAGGATCTTACAAAGAGATGGCCCTGTAGCCACAGATACATTCATTCAAATAGAAAAATATTTGTGAGAACATGTTTCTTAGTAGCAGGCTGCACTACAGGAAACCATAAATCTAATATTAATGCCTTAGAATTCTCAATCATATCTTGTCTAAAACCTATGTTTATTTCTGCATTTATGATTAAACTCACCGATTTTGGCATCCAAAAAAACCGTGCAAGATTATACCTATTTGAGAGAAGCGTGGGCTTGCTCTCCTGGTTGTCTTCATGTTTTAAACTAACAAGCTGGTTTAAATTAGAAGTGTTGGAATCACTAAACTAATATATCAACCTTTATGGGAAGATTAGGTTTTCCAGAGATAGCAGAAGTAAATTCATACTTTATCCCAAACCATTATACGCTTTTCTTCTCCCTCTAAATTAGCAAACTTGTTGAGGTCTCTCCCTTTGCTTCATCTTACTCTCTTCCCCAAAATTCAGAGCAATTCCAGAAAAATCAGAGTTCAAAATGAAAGGATAAAAATCCTACAAACATTATACAATGATCTGAAACAAGCTATTCACTGCCTTCACTGATTAATCATACAAAATCTAATGCTTGACCTACTTGAACTACATGAAAACAAGAACCCTAAGGAGCTCATCTGAGTGAGCACAATAATACCCTGATCCTGCACTCCTTACTCAAGCACTTCTGTCCTTTTTCCAGGACAGATGAATTCACAAACTTTAACAATATCCACAATCTAGTAGCTGAACTTGCTTGTGCATTAGACAAAATAGAGTCCTCGTTCATAAACCACTGTAACCTGATCAACCACAGTGACTCATAATCCTTCATACAAAACTATTTCTGAAAACAGGAACAAGCAACTAGAAACCTATCCTTTAGAAATATTTTTTCACTATGCTAAGTGACCCTGAACCAACAATATTAGATCTAAAATATTACCATCTCAAAATGTCTGGGAATACTGTTTTGTTTATGGGTATAGTTTTTATAAAGCAAACAGATTTTTAGTTCAGCTCCATCTATTGGCATAGCAAGACAACAGTGTACGTGCCATGCTCTCACATGTCAGCAGACAATCACTGGTAAATTTGTTTCTTTTAGTCAAAAGTGCATGGAATATAAAAGCAACTCTACCAGAAGCCAGATACTGAATGGTTTCATCAGAAAATGGAAACTGTAGCCCAACATATCCCAAAGAAGAAATGTTATTTTTGTGTCTGGAAGACAATTTGAATTGAGCTTGATAAGAATACTTCTAATCTCTGAAGTGCTGTGTGAACTGCATTCTGCATGGTACAGCCTAACAAGGCTGCCTTAGTTGATGTTGATACAGAACACCAATAGTGAAGTGGCTGATGTGCTTGCCCATACCAACTTCCAGTTTTAACTCCAGTTTTAGAAAAGCTCACAACATTTTTGTGATTATGCATGAAACAGACTTCTAATTCAATTTATACATTTTTGTTAATTTAGCTCATCTCTCCTGCCAAAGATGCAATCATTTTCCTGAAGATGAATGTTAACCTAGTAAGCCAAAAGCCATTTATCAGCTTTTAGCTAAGAAATACTTGAAGACCTTAAAAAAAGGCAAGTATTAAAATGCTGCTTGAAATGAGTATGAATGGTTTGATTATTACATGGAGTCCTGGAGTGGGAAGAGGGGAGCACATCCTGTTTTGTGGTTAGGAAAATCTGGCAATCTGAATCTGACCCTCACCCCTTTTTGTGTGATCTCTGCATAATAAATCTGTCATTTCAGAAGAAAGCTTCCATTCTCCTCCAACAACCCTGTGCAGAGGAGTATAGAAAAATGGGTCCTCCACTACATTTTTTTTTCAGTGGTCCACAGGATTTCCAAAAATAATACCCTGCCCAGATGTTGAATCAGACTTTCAGTTTATTTGCAGGCAGCAGAATCAGTAGATTTCAAATTAGCTTCAGATGCTGTGAGTGAGGAAACATCACTTCCCTCCAAATTCAACATCTATTTTTTTTTCATTTTTATGTTTATTTTAAAAAAATTATACGCCAAGAATTAACAGTCGAGCTCTAAATCAATGTTTCTTTCAAGATCAAAATTTCTGGACTCAAAGAATTCCTTAAATTCCTTAAAAAAACTTGGGCGCTACTAGTACCCAAACACTCAACCTCAGCCACCTGCACTTCTTATTTCACTGAAAAAAACCCCACAACCAAGACTATAGAAGCTACACAGAGTATTAAAAATGGCAGATCATCTCAGACAAAGTAATGAAAATACATCTGTAGTTTTATGTCAGTTTTCCCTTAGTTCAGTATCAAGAGAGTTATTCTTAACCCCTCCAATCCTACATTTTTTATTTAATTGCCAAATTTAACTTCGGAATAGTATAAAAAGATGCAGAATAGTGTAAAAAGATGCAGTCTGTAATGTTATATCACTGTATTCAGACTTGGAGAAGGTAGGACGGGAAGACAAAAATACCCCTAACAACAATAAAAAAAAAAAACCTGTTCACCAGGTAGGCAATCCAATGCTACTGCAACATGGGAAAGGTTTGCCTCAGGAAAAGTACACTTCGTGGTTCGAACATCTGCTATTTCTTTCTAGTCAAAGCACATCCTGAGCGTGCAAAAATACAATTGCAGCATATTCTCAAATATCTGGATGCTTCTATTTGAACAGTTTATGTCTGGGAAACGAGGATTTAAAATAAACATTGAGCCAAATCCTAAAACCCTTAACCTGGGCAAACTTCCATTCACCCAAGTACAACAAAAAGTCAAATTCTTCTCTTTTTGTTAGTTTTATACAGATTCAAACAGATTCAACCACATTTCTTGAATTCAGATCTGTCCATCTGAAAGTTAAGACCATCTGCTGGTGTAAATGGGGAGAAAGTAAAACTCTAGCCCAGGATTATTTCAATATTAAGTTTCACATCTGCTAAGAGTATATCATCAAAACAAGAAAAACAAGACATTCATTTAGCACTACAACTCTGCCGTAATTTCAGTGTTCTTGAACTAGCTTGTTTGTCTCTAATATTAATCCATTTAGGAATAACAACAAAAGGACAAAGATTATTCTTTGGAATACTAACAGAGACAAGATATTTTAAAAGATGCTTTAAGTACTATTCTTGACATGTTTTTATTCGATTAATTTCTCTATAAACACTCAAAGCCACCAATGTTAAGATCATGGTCACCAGAAAGCAACAACACTTCTGGTTCTATTTTTACTCTTTTGGATACAGAGGAGAAGTACACACTTCTCCATGCTCAAGGCAGATTTCTGCCTGCAGGCATGAGGGCATGAAACATCTCACCACAAACACCATCATGCAAACTCAACTAGGTGTAAATATGCACTGGCAAGAGTGGGTAGTTTTACAGTATGCATCCATATAGCTGAAGGAAGATTCAAGGAGCCCAGAGTTTGTACTACTGATATATCTCAGGGTACTTTGAAAAAGCATACGACTAGTTTATGAAGAAACTAAAACAAAAATATAGGGTGTTTTTATGGAGGAGAGAGAGTGATGTTCAGATGCAGAGCACCAAGGTTATAATAAGCAGAAATCAATTCTGCGTGCTGCACTTAAGCTATTCCTGGAATAGCTTTTTTTGTATTTGTTCTTGAAAAACAATCAACAGCACCACCAAAGAAACAAAACCCAAAGAATATCCCTCTAATAAAAGATAAAAAATAATATACTGATATATGCACAAGTGCTTGCACAGATCCTAGGCTAAACTAGCCACAGTCTTGCATCGATATATTTTAAGTAGTCTGACATTATACCTGGATATCTCATGTAAATAGCAATCACACTGAAACAATAATTAAGAGTAACTGTAATTATACAATATTTTAAGCTTATCCCTATAATAAATATCAGTAATCCCAATCACAAGTTGTCATTTAGGATGTTAAGAGTGATGGCTGACTTTATCCTTCCAACTCTACCTTGTGATGGTTGGTTTCTTCCCCCCACCTTGCAAAAGTTCTAATCACTGTAATATGATTACACATTAACACAACTTGTTTGCTGCCCAAAATGTGTAATCTCCATTGCTAATCATCTTATTGTACCTTATTCTTACACAAACTACTGTAGTTCCAAGGCAATCACAGTTATTATTCCTGTCAGTTTGTTTTCTAGAAAAAATTCTCTTCACAGAAACACCAAGCGTCATGACTTCACAGCGACAGAACATAAACCTTTATAAGCATTCCAAAACCCCAAAACCACCCAAAACCCCCCACAAGAACCCTTCTGAGATATTTATACAGTTTATTCATCAGTACTACACAATACAAACTTGTGACATGGTCTGTGTAATCTTTTTCTGTCATATTATTTACATTTAAATCATGCTTTATGTAAGTTGGCATTCAGTTAAAGAGACTCTGATAGCCCTGTGTGTATATATATATATCTTGTACCATTGTGTCTGGATACAACCATTTAGTTTTGGGCTGCTAAAATACTAACAAAACACTGGTGGTAGTTCACAGAGTATATTACTGGGGAGTGAATTTAACTATCTCTGTCAAGATTAAGAGAGATTAATTGTTTGACTCAGGCAAAGCAGAAGATTTTATAAAAAGATATCTGAAGGGCAGAGCACATCAAGCAGGAAGAGCGAGTGCATTACATTCCGGACTGCTAATTGAACCAACCTTATCTGAATTGAAGAAATAGTAATTTTTTTTCTCTTCATCAGTAACCCCACCCCTAAAACCACTATGAGCTGCATTACTGATGGTTTTACCACTGTTCAGGAATCTAGAATTTACATTTGAGCAGATTAGAAGAAATTCTGTGGCAACGTATGACTTTCCATTTTTTATAAAATCTTTCATGAGTCGGGAAAAGAAGGTCTATTGTTCAACAAACCCAATCACTGTAGAAAACCTAAAAACTAAATCAAAGTTGATTTGGACTGGGAGTGCAACTTGGGCATCAGGTTTAGCCATAGTACCCAAATCAATGTCCAGACTGACAAGAGGTGAGAAACTAAAGCTAAGAACCCAAAGGTCCTTTACATGGAGTAGGCTGCAAAACATGATTGCTCAACTCACACATTAGTGGTAGACTGATAAAATAACTGAAAAGCAGGTTTGCTTTCAGGTTTATTCAGATCTCTAAACTTCATTAGACACTCACAGAAATTAATGCCACTTGGTGGAAGTAGTATCTCTTTTAAGCAACTGGCAACTCCCAGTGAAGAAGAAATTTTGTTTAGAAAATTTCCCAACTAACTCAGCTCAGAAGAAAAACCAACAGGGCTACTTTATCTCTGACTTTTGATTCTGTGATTAACTAAAAAAGCAAAGACACAGCAAGTTATACTAATTCATAGTGAGGAATGTAAGATGTCACATAAATACAGATTGGTTAATCCCTGCAGGGCGTGAAATCTCAATGGCAAAATACCAAATTGCATGAAGTCATACATATTATGTAACCAGCTCCTATTTCTTTTACTTTGGTCTCAAAATGAAAGAAAGAGCGAGAGAGAAGACACACAAGAAATTCCCACTCAATGTTAGTAAAACATTTTATATTGTTTTAAAAACAAGCAATGGCTAATACTGCCTTAAAACCTGCATGAACTCTGCAGTGATGCTCTCCTAAAGTAAAACATCACCTCCTCACTTCGCTTTGCATGCAAACAACAATCCTGCTTCCTGCCAGGCTGCAGATTTCAACTCCCCTTGAGAATACATATTTTCAAAAGAAGAAATATATTTATTTCATTAGAATTCCAGGTCAGAATTAGAGCTAACTCTTCAAAGTGAGCATAAGGACATCGAACTCTGGATTTTGGTTTAAGTCCTGGATTTTGGTTTAAGCCATTAAAGAGATAAAGCAAATCATAGTTCCAGTCCCCAGACATCACCGTGCACAGACACATTTCTCAGATACAGTTTCTGTTTGGGCTCATCTCTAATTTGTATAATTAGTGCAATGAATATATGCATCAATGCTCACGTGGGATTTGATTTACTGAACAGAAATATGCTGCTCAGAGAGAAACACTAATAAGGAGTTTGTCTTTAGATCAATATCTGGATCCATCTGCGGACATTTAAATAAACAAGAATCTGTAGTTGCTTATTAGACTTTAGTATCACATTCTATCTTCCGCAGAAGCAGTATTAAAACCTATTGATTAGTATAGCTTCACAGCTTTTAAAATGAAAATACAAGTCACATTTCTTCAGTTCTAAGTACACTGTCAGATGCATGCCTTAATATTAGTCTACTTTATTATTATCATTCATTTACTATATTTCCTACTTCCTCAAATCTCTATGAAGTTTTCCTTCTTTACTACTTTTTAAATCACTGACTGGCAGGTCTTCAGACAGTTTCACCTGCAAAATCTAATGGAAGTGCCCTGACTATGAATTTGACATCTCTCAGGCACCTTTTCAGCTTTTGATTTTCATTCATCATTTTCACAGCATCCTCCACTATCCCAGCTCCATCCTTTCTCTACATCAGTGTAAATCAAAATCACAGTGAAGACACAATTAGTGAATTCAAATTTTGGCTGAGATTTCAGAAAAAAACCCCACAACAAATAAACAAGGAAAACCACCTATCCTTTACTTCATACAACCATGATTTCATCTACTTCATGAGCCACTTTATCTTGTAACCTCCTTCACTACCCATTTTCCACACAAAAGGTAAGTAGTAGCCAACCTGTGGCTTCATTAGTTTACACATCTCCCAAATACCTCAAGGGCAGGTCCATGGCTGAAGCTACATAACAGAACTGTCAGAAAGCAACAATGAACCTGCAGGATCTTGGTAACCTTGGGACACAGGCACAGGTGGCATCCAGTTGCTTTTGTGTTACTGGGAAGCCACTGGCACCTTCCAGGAGCACACCACTCCTGCCTGGCCCTTTCCTATTAAATGTTCAAGAAATGGGCTTTATTGGCTTTCAGTTAAATTAAAATTTTGGTAACAAGACACATGTCAACTGAAAACAATGAGCAAGCAACAAATTTTAAAATCTTGTACAGGGAGAACACAGATTTAATCGCTCCCTACACAAAAGCAAGATTTTTTTTTTAAGGTATTTCTAACAGAAAGCACAACAGTTTTATTCATTACTTTGGAAGTTGACAACAATTTAACTTAACTCCTCCAATAAAATACATAAGTCTTCTTTATCATTCTAATACTCAAAACAAATATACACAAGATATCAATAAAGCATCACAGATTTCCTTAATTTATACAAATTACACTAATTTTTTATCCAACCCACACTTCAAATTCATTCTAGACTGCATGCTCATTTACAGTGAAATCATTAAATCATCCACTATCATAGAATCAGAAATGTTTTGGTTGGAAAAGACCTTTAAAATCATTGAATCCAGTCATCAACCTAGCACACTGCAAAGTCCACCACTAAACCATGTGCCTAAGCACCACATCTACACATCTTTTAAACACCTCCAGGGATGGTGACTCCACCACTTCCCTGAGCAGCCTATTCCAGTACGTGACAACCCTTTCAGTAAAGAAAGGTCTTCACACACTTGGTTAAAAAAAAAGTCAAGATTCATTCTTAACAGCTTCATAGATATCTTATTTCTTTATCAAATGATTTTCATGGTGTTCTGAAGTGCATAATTTTCTATAGGAATGAAGAAAAAAATAGTAAGGTTTTTTCTTCTCTTTATACAGAATTCAACGTGACTAAAAGGAAGACTTGAACAGACATTTTATTCCAGAATAGTATTGTGGAATATTAGGCAGGAAAAAATGTGTGATTAGGATATTATGAAAATTAAATACTACCTATTATGTACTTCTTTACAAGATTTCCAATTTGCTTCACAAACAGCTTAAAAGGCTGATCATAAGCAAGACAGGAAATACCAAGAACGTTGACCATCATCCACAAGCAAGCTAATGTGAAACAGAATTTGCAAGAATACAGAAAACAGCACAAATTAATTTAATTGAATCTTGTAGCACCAAAATTTAGCCATATTTGGAAGTGAGAGGTAAGATAAGGCCCTGAGAAAGCATACAAAGATCTCCAGACCTCTTTCCATATCACAGCCATCTTGACAGGAAACTTCCCAGGACTATCCTGTCTCAAAGAAAGCATTATCACACAGGTGATATGACATTATGAGAATAAAACATACTCTGATTGGGAGAAGTTAAGAGAATCTTAACACTTACTATAATTTACTTGCTTTTGTCCCTAAAATGGGCACGTATGCAAGTTAATTTATTTTACACAATGATCAGTACAGCTGAGACAAAGCATTAAGGACTATTTTTGAGTGAGAGTTACAGTGAACGAGACAATTGTTTCTATTACAGCTTGCAAAAACATAAGCTAGGTAATTGAAAGATATTTACTACGACCTAATCTGACAAATCTAATTCTTCATATTCCCCAAGACGAGATCTGTGTTCTGAAAATTAGAGAAGATGGCAAATGTTGAAAAAAACCACAAACAGAAAATTCATGCTTAACATGATCTCAATCATGTTAATTTTGCTTAGACAAACAGAGAATAGGTAAAATATCAATAAAAATAAATTATGTCACGAAGTGACATATCTTCTGCAAGTATTCTCACGTCACAGAGAAAACCATGATCCTTATAAAGCATTAGTTCAACTCTTTAAAGCTGGATGTTTACAGAAAAACAAGATTCCCTAATGCTATTACTGCTACTCAAAAGATGATACTTGTATTAGCCATAACAGTTCCAGTGAGCTACTGTCCTATGGAGTTATACAGCACAACCTAGTAAGAGACATTTCTGGTAGTCAGTGAGCTAGTGTGGCATCTCTAGCTAGTTTCAGTATTACTACGGTACAAGTACCTGCATCCCTTTGGACCTAAACCAGATCTCTTCATGAACCATCCTAAGCACACTCTTACCAAACCCACTGGTAACACTGGGACCTTACTGAACAGTTAAGTGTTAGACATTTTCTTGCCCTTCAACCAGAGCTCAGAAAAAGAAATAGAAAATAAATAACATCTTTATCACAGTGTGCGTGGGTGAGCTGAGAAACAGAAAAGACAAGCATCTTTGTGTTCTACTCTGACAAATGTAAATTGAGCATAGATTCATAAAATGCTCACTGGGAACATTTGTCCTTATGCCATATCCATCTGCAAATATTTATGTTGTATTTTTTGAATTTATGTCATTTGTGCCTGCATACAGGAGATCTGAAAACAGACTGAAACACTAACAAGTAATACATGAGCCAAAATAGTTAAGGACTGGGATGTATTTCATTCAAAACCTGAATCATAAAATACTTATCACGTGAGTTAAGAATAACCTCTGTTAATCTGGATGACCTTACTGCAGTATTTTACAAACAAAGATAGATTTCTGAACTATACAAGACTTCAAACACTGTCTTCTCACTTAGCACATGTAATGTAAAATCTAAACCAATGTCTATATTCAAATAATGCTCCTCTCCCTCCTTCTGCTCCTGCCTGCTCCCTCCTCTCCAGATACAATCCTTTTCTACTCCCACTAGACTGGTATCCATCATCCCCAGACACTCTGAAAAGGAATCAAACGTTGGGAGGCCACGCAAAGGGCAGGTGGCTTCAACTGTGGTAAGAATTAAAGCCGTTATCTGTGGGGGAGTTACACATGATTCATCTCTTCATATCTCACTTGGAAGACCTACAACTGTTGTCCCTTCCACTTCCTCCTATTTCCCCAGTAAGGAAGTAGGTGCAAGTGTGGATGAAGATTAAATGAGAACTCGAAGAAGAGCGCCTTTAAGAAAACATCACTATGATGACACTATTCACATAAACCCTTGTGAACACAAGTCTCCTAAACCAAAATCAATAAAAAGGGGAGAAGAGTTTGTAGCCTTTATGGAGCTCTGGGAGTTCCCAAATCTTCTGAAAATTATAATTTCTCATGGATACTTGCAATCTGAAAGATACACAATAAAAAGGCTTTCCTACATTTTTCCTGCTTTGCAGTGGTATGAAGAACACTGCCTCCAGTAGAAAAGATCTTTCTTTTTTTCTCTGAAGTACTTTGGACTTCAAGAACCAACATCTACAGCCTGAGACCAAACAAATTCATAGCTAGGACTGCTTTAAAATTTCAGAAAGCTAGCAAAAATAATGGTAAATGCCCTCAAAAAAGTCACCTACACAAGCTATCTTTAAATTCATAGAACAGGAGGCTTACAAAGCTTCCCTGAAACTGAGTTTTGCTTGCATTTTTATGTAGAAAAATATATTTTCTCAGATGTTGAGAACCTACAGCACACAGACAGGAGCCAAACCCCAAACTTCAATCGGAATAGCTTGAGTTCCATCTCCTGCCTCTTGTTTCCCCTTGCTCACCCCCACCATCTTGTCTCTGCCTCCCGCAGATGTCATCACTGCTCATGCTGCTCTCCTCCTTTGTGGGAAACTAACCACAGTTCTCTGACCCCAAAATCTAAGCTACTCAACCAGCATCAATACTTAAGTGGGTGCATATGCTCCAAACAACATGCATCTTCCATATCTGCACAGTTCATTAATTAACTTTCACCATTAAAAGAGTTCAAGTATTATTTTGAGTTACCATTTTTTAATTAATATTTAAATAAACTCTGGGAAACCAGATCTGCAAACATATTATAACAAAAAGATGAAGACTTTAATGGAGGCAAGCCATTATTACTAATAAATTATACTCTGGGTAATGTCAGATTGATGAAAGACTAAAATCTAGACACAGGCATTAATCGTATTTTTCTTAATCTGTAACTTGAGTTAAAAATAAAAGGCTTCACCATTATGACTTAAAATCTTCAGCTGCACTAATATAGCCAAATGTAAAAATTAGTATGATGTAAAACAGATTTTAAAAGGATATTAAAAGAATCAGAACTACATTTCAAATCTCATATGATTTCCCATGCTGACACTTCAAAAGGTTTGCAAATGTCAATGTACAAGTCTTTCTCTGTCCAAAATCTAGCTTTTTAATATTAGCTATTAACAAAATTTATTGTGGTGTTTTGCTTTGGCGGATTTTTTGAAAATTATATTCAATAGTTTTTACATAAAATACTGTAACAGATATTCACTGTCAGCCACCTCTGGGACAGCTGTTTTTTAAAATGAATGTTATTTCAATTACAAGGTTTCTTTTTGGTGAGTCTTGCGAATATAAATATGTTCTGATTAATTTTACATCTGCATGAAGTGGAAGGATTTGTGAAATATCTACAATATTATGTTCGTGTCTCAAATGAAGAGAAGCTCTAAATACATATACCATACATAGAAGCTTAGTGAAGTCTGATGATCATGACATCAGTAACTACTGATACACCACAGTGATATAGCACAGGAAACTTGCTGGTAGACGATGTAATAAATAAAAAGTAGGAAAGTAAGTTGATGATGAATTATAAATGCCATCAATGTAATTTTGACTCATAAAAATCTTGTTTCAGATTTAAATACTTCTGTAAATACGGTATAGACAACTTCTGTTTAATAATGCCAGAGGTACTGTATCTCAGTTCTATAAATACCTTAACCCAAAGAAACACTTTAATAAGAATCTATTTCATTTGATATTTAAGACTACAGATGAAAGCACCTTATTTTCACCTGCTCACAAAACTGTGTTATGTTTATAGTTTAATATTACAGATTATTTGCATGCTAAATTTTGCAACTGCTTTACCTCATTCTTCCCAAGTTACCTACCTACTTCCTAGAGTTACTATCATGTTTTATTTGAAACTATTTTTTCACATTTTTTTGGCTAGCTTAACCTTGGAATTAATTCAGTTAGACAAAATCACTGCATTTTTTAGTCAACATTTCATAGCCTTACTTATAATTCAAAACTAACTGCAGTGTGAAAAAGTAGAAAATCAAAACTGATCCTCTAATTGACTTGCACTGAAAAAAGAACTCTTTTAACATCAAGTGAAAGTTTTACAGAATTAATCTGAAGATATACAAGGGAGGAGGGAGAAGGAAGAGGACAATTGTGCTTTGCAAAGTTCACCACTAAGCTTAGAGCAAATGGACAGGCCATAGAGATTCTTCTGTCTGTGTTATAATAATGCAAGAGACCTAGGAATTACTGCAGGCGCTGGGCATGGGCTTTCCCCTCACTTCAACACCCTCTCTCTGCCCGAAGAAGGGATGCTGAGCTGTTTTGGGAAGAAGCAGCCTGTGAACTGCAAGATGAAAGAGAGAAGGTCCGTGAGGAGGGGAGGAGACTTTGCTATCGAATTATTACTGCCTGTTAGGAATCTGCTATTGATATACTGTAAGACAGCTGAAGCCCAGACCATTGTCTTGTTCTGTAATGCACCAAACACATAATTTCGGTCACAAGAAGTGGAGCCTGCTTGTAATTAAACTAAACATCTGTTGATGCTTAATCCATTTATTCAACTCCTAATACATACAAGCTTTTTGCATTTAATCTCTTATCCATAAGGACGTTCTTTGACCTGTGCTTTGGCATTAGGCAAGTCAATGTTGACTAATCATAAGCATAACTTTAAGCCTCCTGTGCTTTGAAAATTCATTTTTACCCTGGGATTCTTATTTTTATGTTTATCAATTGATACAAAGCTAGAAGTTCACCTTACTTGTTAATCTTTATCAGTTGCCCTATTTCTAGTAAAAACATTGCATGCTTCCTTCAGTTTTCACAAGCTCCATTTCCTGACCTACAGTGCTCATAAAAAGCAAGTAAATTCAAACTGTCAAAAACATATATATTGGTTTTGTAGCCTATTGCACATTAGTGGATTATTACAAATAGGCAGTGTGGAAGGGGATAAGAAGCATTCTGTGTGGATTTTTGCAAATTTTATATTCCTTTCTGATAATAGGATTTATCTTGTGAGTATCTTCCTTTTTACAAGTTTGCCAGAAGACATTTGCAGGTACGTTTAGGGGCCAAGCTTTAATTCTGTTCTGGACCGAGGCTTTTTTGGTAGGATGGTTAGAAGCTAGGTAAAATGAGAAAAGACTATCACAATGAAGACAACTTAGGCCAATAGCCTGTGATGAATGAATACTGCTAAAGGATGGATGCTGCGACAAGAATAGTCAAAGTACTAACCTAGGTGCTATAAAGATTTTGTAAAATAAGCAAAAGACTTCTAAAAAGCTAGGACAGTAACAAAACTCATTGGTCACAGAACATTATTCTCAATACCCTTGCCCTACTCCTAAAATGAAATAATTAGGATCCACTGTAATTGCTAATAAGTTTACACACATCAGGAACTATGAAAAATGTATTTTGCAAATGAAAGAAGGCTGAAAATCAGCATTATCCAAGAATTTGTAAAAGCTTTACCTTGGGAGACATGCTACATTTTCATCCTTTAAAGAAAAACATGTCTTTTTACTTTTTTTTTTTCCTCTTTTTTTTTTTTAAACTGCCTTCATTGCATCATGCAGTGTACAGACTGCATTCACAGGCCCACAGAGAACTATGTGAACAGGGGGGAACGTGTTTGGAAAATTTACTAGATTACCTGCACCTGCAAATTATGTACTGAAAATAAGCAGATGGCATCCACAACATGGATTCTCAATTGCTTGTCAGAACTATGCCTAAAATTTTATAAAAAAATTCTGCAGGATTTTATCAGTTGTATATCGAACAACTTGTCCATCACAAATATGAATGACTATGATAAACTATACATGTCTAAATAAAGGCAGGCTGGAAAATATTGTTTACGGTATATACATGATTGAACTGTAAAGATTTAATTTTTAACTGCAAGCCAGTGAAGCAACTGTAGTAACACTTTGGTGTGGTTCAAACAAAAATCTGGAAGACATGCAGAGGGCCAAATAAGGCTCCACACCACCACTACATCATTCTTTATTGTATTAAAGCCAGTGATGGGAAAGCTAGTTTCGCTACATCCACCCACTGGCCTTGCTATAACTGCCGTAACACCACAGACTGTATTTACTTGGTGTTCAGAACAAGAGCAAAGCTAGTTTCATTTCCACAAAGAGAGAGCTGAAGCCATTTTACCCTGAAGAGCAAATTATTTAGAAAGATTCAAGGTGGGAACAAAACTCTTAGTAAGAGCAACTTAAAAACACTGTTAAAATGGTTGTGGTCAGCTGCTCCACATGTTAACTGCACTCATTTTTCATAACTGTTGAAATCAAATTTGCTCAAGTAGAAGTGGCCACTTAATGGCCGAGTGACAGAGCACTTTTACTTTGCTGCTTCCATGGGTGATTTTAACTCATCAATTTCAGGCTCACAACATTAAAAAATACAGCTCTGACATTACAATTAAATTTACCCCCAACAGATATTTCACAATGTCAGCCTCAAACACAAAAATAAATATATATACATATTATATACTTGCTAATCAAAAGTATTTACTTTTAAAATTTATACACTCACATACAGAAGTTTTCCTCTTATGTCAGAAGAGTGAGGGATATTTGCACATAACACTGATCCCTTGGAGTTTGAAAATACTATGAAATATTATTATGTTTCTAAGCAAAATTACAAAAGCTGGCAATAATGTGTCTATGTGGGCACAGTGTAGTACAGGGACCAAGCTAAGATAAATTCCAGTAAAGCACTGGCTAAGAGTGTCTGGATTCAGGAGGTTTCAATTAAAGAAAGACAAATTTAAGAAGTCTTATATAAGGACAACTCTTCTCTGTAAATATGACAGAACAGAACAGCTCTTGTGTAAGAATTTCAAGTCTTGGAAAAAAAGAAGAAAAAAGAAGTTCTGGGTTTATAACATTTTCTTCCAAATGAATCTCCAATCTCCTTCCTTTCGTTGTTTTTATTCTATGACAGAAATATATTAAAATTATATTGATGTCATAGAGACTTACCTCCTGCATAGGTACTTAACCCCAGATAAAAAAAAAAATACACTGGACAGAAACAACACTGAAAATATGAAATATGAAAAAAAAAATCCTTTCTGTTTATGCATTCTTCACCAAAGGAAACAAATTAGAGAAAATTATCATTAATACTGGGAATACTTAGGAAAGAATATTTTAGACTCGTTAGCATGCTTTGTTGGCATTTCCTCTACTTTAAAATGCCCCACCAAAGTAGCATGGATGGAGCTTTCCTGCCACACATGACATGGCTTTGCAGTATTTATAAGCAGGTAAAATCTGAAGACTACTCAACTTTCCAAGTCAAATTCTGTTTTATGCTCCTGAATGATAATCAATAACCTGAAACTAGGGCCAAGCAGAATCAGTTTGATGGTCACCTATTACCTTGTGCTCTTGAGAGCTGGAAATCCTATAAAAGGCACCATGCTTGCCCAAGCAGAATGAGCAGGGGAGCAAGTATTTTCACTTGTTTTCTCTAGCAGCCTTAGTGTGGTTGACTTTGAAGCAAGCAGACAATTGCCACTGAGAAAGAAACACATAAGCATATAAAGAACTTCTCAGTCCTTCATTGGAGGAGGGAAACCCTGCCTGCACTGCACAAAAGAGAAATAATTTGTCTGGATGATGATTTTTCTCATTTCTTTAATTGTTAGTGCAGCTAGGAAGGTTTTTTTTTCACCTGATATTCTAAGGTTGTTTATTCATGCCATCTGTCAGCACCTTCTACCACTTTTAAATGGTAGGGCAAGCTGTTAGCACATCAAGTTGTGCAGCTGTTGGTGCCCCCTTTGTTTTGGTTACCCCTGGAGGAAATGGGAACATGCCAGCCACACAATGCAGCAGGTTAGCAATGACAGTGAGTAAATAGCCTGCATAATGTAAGAGCCACACATCTGACAGCTCTACTAGTGATGCATTGCTGTTCTTCAGCCGCTCTGCAACAATATATTTTACTGGTATTTTTATTGCCAGTGTGGTAATTTAAGCCTGGTGAAAAGCTCCTCTGTCCAAAAAGAGGAGACAGGGCTGAATTAGCTCAACCCATTGACTACACAAATTTAATAAATAGCATCACCCACTGGAAAAAAACTCTGGGTGGACATCTCCAATGAAAATCTTCATCCTCTTTTAATTAGAGGCACAAAAGACAACAAAATAATAAAGATCAATGAAATTGTGTACATGGAGACAAACATTCAAGAAGATGTTTAAGCTGCTTAAACCAAGAGGTCAAATAATGTCTATCTCTGATACCAGAAGAAATAATGAATAAAGTTCATCTAGTAGGAAAAGCTAATAATCAGCTATTCTATCAGGAGAGGGAGCATAAGGAGAGAAGAGCAAATACGTGGGGGAGAGGGCGGAAGAAGAACACTGTCAGCCTCTTTTGGATTGCATAAAAATTCTTACAAATAGCTCTGAAGGGAAGAAAAACAGATACATGTGTAAAACCTAAGTGCAGGTTTACCAAAACTAGACCCACACAATATTGTTCTGAACCAGTCTAAACAATCACAGTAAGTCTTTGTTGCTATTTCAGCTTCATTAAAGTAGCTGATAATACATTATATGGGAAATGTGTAAAATGTAAGTGTCTACAGAAGAAGTGGTCTGAGCAGTGCTGGAAGTACTTTTCAGCTGCAAAAAGGTCATTAGCAGAGTTCCTCAAGGACAGATCTTGGCATGGGCCTTACTATTTTTTAGTTGGCTTGGCAATTAAGAATATGAATGATAATGAAGCTTGCTAATAACACAGAGTATAGGGAGGTATACAGTCAATACAAAGAAAAGTCAGCCTCCCAGAAGAACTGCATGATCCCAAGGACTGAAAGAACAGAAATGGGATTACATTTAGTAACAACAAAAAAGAAAGGCAACACATTTAACACCAATAAAACAAGCCAGAGTAAATGGTGGCAACAGTGTTTGCTCTATCAGTAGATCAAACAAACACAGTATGACAAAGCTATATTGGAAGAGAGTGTATACTAAAAGACAACATCACTGGTACAGGAAATATAATTGTATTTATACCAACCACTGGTAAACCCTCATCTAGACAGGCGTGCAAAAGTTTTAGTTATCTTACTTCAACCCAAAGTAAAGCGGAGGATTATAAGAAGACTAGGGAACAATAAGAGTTCAAATTGTTTAGTTAAACAAAAGACAGAGAAAATACCAGTTTGTAAACACATAACCGGCAGGAGAGTAAACAAGGAGTGAACAGGGGACAAAAGCTATTTATGCTACAGAAATATTTTTTACACCACAGTAAAAAGGGCACAGGTTAGCTATGACAAAATTTTAATCAGAAGTTAACGGGGTTTTACCCTTACAAGAGTGATGGAAAGCCTGGAAAAGCATTCCCAAGGAACTTCAGAGAAGGGTGAACAAAAATTTTGCTTTTAAAGTGGAGTTTGATATGTTTTTATGAAGACCATATGTTGCCTCTGTTTGTGCTAGCAGAACACATTTATGAATCAGAAGGTCCCTGAAGAAACCAGTTTTATGCCTTGTCTAGTTCAAACATACCTAAGAATGCACAAAGATGGACTATCACAAAATACATCTTAAGTGCAATGCTGATGTGCAATCTAACATAGAACAACAGAAGACAGACTTTAGGGAACACATGTAGATAGCTGAAGGAGACAAAAAGAGTTTGTTTTGTTGGGTTTTTTTATTTTCCTTTTTTGGCAATAAGATAGGCTGATGTTTTACCACAAAAAGAGTCTCTCTCTAAGTGTACCAGGTTATCACGGCTCTGTTTACAGTCCCCTTGTTTGCAGTAGTTTCTTCATGCATTTTTCATAGCTATTTCTTGTTAATACATACTGTATTTTTTGGAGTGCCAACAAAAAGGGCACTTATTTGTTAGTAGTATTTTGCAACTTTATTTAAACAACAAAGCAAGTAGCAAGAACAGCACCTTCTGAAACTCTTACAGGAATACAATTTACTTATGGTGAAAGAAACATGACAACTCAACAGCATCCTAAAAGAAAGGATGTAAATACAACTTTTAGAGCCTAGTCACTGAGCCACCAATAGCCATAAGATTTTTTTAAAAGAAAATTTCCTTCCTTACTTGTGCAGACAAACATGCAAGCAGTTCTACAGACATCCATTAAAAAATGTTAACACCATGTTTCTATGCGCAAAACCAGTTACTATACACAAGCAAATGCCGATCCGCATGCATAATTTGGTATCTGGCCTGAGAATTATTATTTTGTGTATAAAACCTGATATTTTCAGAAGCAAGAATACAAAAAATTGATACAGCAGTGAAGGAGACACCCTGAACCTCCAGACAGTTTATTATGAAACACTCTTAACCAGCAAATCTGAAGATGCATTACTCCATTTACATAAATCCTTCCCTTTCAAAGCTTTGTTCTGTCTTCCTGCCAAATCAATAAATGGCCTCTGCCTCACTTAGTGACTCCCCCTGTGCACTCACTTTCATGTTCTCCCTCTCAGCTTCAGTATAAATATACCTTTTCTTCATACGTCTGGTCCCTGACTATGTACTTTCCATGCCACCACAGAAGCGCAAAATTCTTCTTTCCTTTCACAGGTTGCAGCCTTTTCCACCAGAAAAAAAGAGTAACAGCTAGTAAATCTATTGTCAGACACCCTTGATCAAATCAGAATGAATAAGATACATAATTTAATACCTTCTAAAAATTAAGATGATTCCTTTTTCACTGCTCAGTTTTGTTTGGCTTAAATGTAAATTCAGTTTGGGGTTTTGCATATATCAAATCAAATCAACATGTTTACAGAAAACTTTTCTAATCAGCCTATGCTAGCATTCAAAGGTCTTCTAAGAGAACAGCTATAAAGAAGGAAAAACACCCCAGCAATTTCTAGCAAAGGCTTAGCTTCCCAGTAGAGACAAGGCTAAGGAGTCCCAAGAGCATTGCGGCCATAGCTGCAATGGTTTATCTCATTTCAGTACTTCACAGTTGTCCAGATAAACATGTTCCATTTTTCAAAAACAGTAAATAGCAAGACTGACAAAGCAAGTAAGTGTTTTGAAATTCTGCAGGTTTTCTCCCTCCCTGAGATGACTGAAATAAATCCACCTTCAAGTTTTGCCTTAAGTTACTATTTTGAAATATTATTAAAGAAACTTTATAATAAAAAACATTTAGTGAAACAGAAGACCTAAGAAGCAAGCAACTTTTCACTCTCTGAACAAAAAAAAAGTACATGTCAATAAATAAATTTCAAAATTTTAAAAAATTCTATAAGAATCAAAGTTTCAGGCCTGCACAGCATTTCATTAAGATCAAATTGATCCAGTGATGTGATATAATATGAAACACAGAACAAACACACTTGTATGAATCCCTTCAGTCAGCGTATGACAACACCACTTAATTATTTTTACATGTCCTGGAAGAAGAAACTTAAAAGACCTACTTGCTGCACTAGTACAATAAGGTCATAACACAGTGAGACATGAAATGACTCCCAAGACTTTCCCAAGAAAAATCAAATTTCCTGAAAAATACAAGAATGTACTTAATTTACAAAAAATATCTCTATGTGATCATGATGTTGTTTTTCTTTTTAAAGTTGTTCCAAAGCATAAAAAAGGGCATACTTCTCTTAAATCAAAAAATAAAATGCAATTCAGAGACATAAGATAAAACTGACCAGACTCTTCCCCGGGCAAGCAAACCACCAAACACCATTACTGCCTGGCTGCAGCTGACAAGACTGACCATGGTTTTAATGAACCAAAAAGCCACTGACTTATAAAATGAGAATATATTTGACACTGGCTGACTGCCTAATTCAGAACTCGCTGCACCCAGCAACCTGGGGTTCACTAGGAAATCCAGTTAGGACAGGAGAACATGCTGCCCTAAACAGCAAACCGTGCTAACTCAAATAGCCACCATGTGTGAGTGATAACAGAGGAACTAGGAGGCAAAGGAGCTAGGATGTCCCTACACTGAGAATGCTGCAGGGGTTGTCATGCCTGTGACATACAGCACACTCCTGGGACTGGCAGAAGAGCAGCCTCCCCGAGCTGTACTCCAGCATCCCCAAGGACCTCAGGGCTCAGGCTGGAGAGGCTCTCTGTCCATGGTCAGCAAACACCCATCTCTGCTAAGCTGATGGCTATGTGCATCACTTCCACAAGTGCCTGGCACCAAGACCCTGCATCTGCTGACGGACCACCATCCTTGCTGGTGACAGCCCCCCAGCCCACAGCCACCCCATCACTTGCAATGCTGGGACCATGTCTCAGGAACCACATCCAGCCCAACATGGGAAGCGCAAGGTATTCTGAGTCAGGCAGTTACTCTGCTTCACTTTTTAAAGTCACACCTCCCAAAGCAACTCACACCACTACTTAGAACAAATTTTGAGAAGCCAGTCATAGACTGTCATAGCCTTTACTTCATTCTCTACCGTTCTTCATATAGACATTGCAGACCAAGGAAGGGTGAGGAGGAAGGGCAGCAGCAGGAATGCAGACCACAGAGCATCCAAGAGACCTCCGTGGACTAGAGAGCCCAAAGAAGGACACATGATGGAAAGAAGAGCAGGAACAGAAAGAGGGAAGGAAAACATATTTAGGAATAACTTTCAGGACAAAAAAACCCACACTAGCACAGTAGACACCTTTTCACCTTGTTTGTTTGTGGTTCTTTTCCTTTCTTTTCTTTTTCTTTTTTCTTTTCTTTTGAAATGCAAGCCAGAATCATCAGTTGATTCCAAAGTAAGTGGATCTGTACTCCAGTCAAGTTGCAACAGGTAAGAATACTTACCACAGATCCTTTCATGATGTCAGTCCTCTCTGGGAAAAGGACATTACTCTGAACTGCACTAGAGACTAACTGTAAGTCAAAAAAACAGACCGCTATCTCCATAGAAACACCCTTCACTCCCTGAAATATGAAAAAAAAAAAAAAAGCCCGAAATACCAAATTCCAGCCTCAACAATTTTCAGATGCATCCACCTCCCCACTCTCCCCCTTCAGCACCACCTCACATTTGTCTCTTTTGACATCTCTTCTTGGGTGCCTGGTCATCTCCTCACATTGAGGCTCTTTGAAACACAGTAGGTAAAGCCTTTGTCTCTCTTCTGGATTTCCATTTCTGTTTTCATTGTCTGTTAGTTTGATGTGATCATTGATTCTCTATTTCTGCATCCCTTCTGCTACATTTAGTCTTTTATGGAAGTCCTGCCACTTCCTTCTCTGCCACGTCTAGGATTCACACATTCTTGCTGGTTACCATCACTAACATACTTTCTACTGACAGTGTCTTTGCTCTTTTTATTATCGGTCTCCCAGCTGGCTTAGTTGGCTGTTGCCTTCATCTTCCTAGCCTGCTTTGAAACATCATTTGCCTCTGAACCCATCTACTAATTTTCTCATTTCCCATAAAACAGCCAGTGATTTCTTTGTTCTTTTCTATAAACACCTCCTACCTCACTTCTCACTCTACCAACATGAACTTTATTCTCAGTCTCTGCACTTGCCCTTTCATATTCCATTTGCCTTCTTTCCTATTCTTTGCCTAACTGCCCTTATCTGCTTGCCTTCAAGTCCTTCATAAAATGGGCTTAAAATACTCTGAAACACACAATCTCATTACATCACATTATTATATAATTATCTTCCTCATTAATGATTCTCTCCTGTGACATTCAGCAGGTCAGTAAATTACACTCCATTTGTATTTCTTCAAATGTAACTCAATTTGCTTTCAATGAAGGTGACTGTTTTTCTCGAGTCACATCAATACAATCACTATAACCCATGGCTCTTTCTTTCCAAAAAATGGCCAGCTCAGAAGCAGACCAGCTCCCACATGAGGACATGTGGTTTCTAAAGCAGAAGGCAGAACACTAAAAATGTTAGAGCTTCAGACGAATATTTATTCTTCTGAAATCTGTCCAAAACAACAGTCATCCATCTTGGTTCATCTTGGTACTTTGATCCACCTCATTTCTTCACAACAGCGTCACACAGAAAGCTTCCCAATATGTAAATATGATTAACTTCTGTATACATTTCTAGCAAGGAAAATCATGCATAATACTTATCTAAGTACTGGACACTCCACTGTTTATTAATATGCACACTAATGTCCACCACAGAAAACTTAGTACTTGGCAGTAGGCACTTGTCCTGCTCAGTCAATCTCTTCAGGTAAAGCTGAGTAATTATGTTTCCTCATTGTTGCCAAAATGATTAAATAAATTTTGTAACATAAACAGAAGGATCAGCCAGTGCACAATAACACTAGAAGGATATAAAATGTCTGTATTCCCATGCAACTAAACCAAGTAATCCAGTATTTTACTGTGGACTACGGAAATCTGTTTATCTTTAGTTGAAGGAGTTTAATTTCATCCACCAGGTACTTTAAATATACTTTCTAATGCCTCCTGTGTGTGTTCACATACCTTCTGGTTATGTAAAAAATAAATCCATTCCTACCACTAGTCCTGAATTTTTAATATTCTGCTTTCCTTATTTTGTTTCAAAAGTAGGATTTCCACACCCTTTCTCTTTAATGCCACCTGGGAGCCTAATGCAGGGTAAAACTCTTCCACCTACCAATTCTAGTACTATAGTAAACATTTATTTGTACCTCTGCAACGGAGTTATAGCACTTACCACAAAAGAAAGTAAGACCACTTCATGTAATAAAACTAGGTGAATAACATGTACATCCAGACTGACTTACAGAATTTTGAAAGCCCATTTATTTCCATACATGTTAAGGAGTTCAGTAATTCCATGAAGGCAACATAATCAGAAAGATATTCCATTATTACTGCACAACAAATGTAACTGGACTTTCCTCTGCAAAGTTGGTTCTTTATAAGAGAAACAGTACTGTCATCATCCCAGTCAATAAACTAGACAGATTATCTGATGTTTCCACAAGCACTGTTAAGAAAAACAACCAAATCAAAAACCCTTCTGAAGTATTTTAACCAACAAAACAATTCACAATTTGATAGGAGAGAGATCTTCAGAAAGAAATATACTTTTCACATTAATTCTTGTATACATTTTTAGCAGACACTACACTCACTGATACTGAGCCCTGGTGAAAGATGAAGTAAGTATCTGACCAAGCACATGGTTATTTTCTGCATGTGCTATGCTGCCTTTGACCCTCAACCCAGTGAATGTTTTCAACAGTACCGGTCAAGTTCTGAACCATGCAAACTGCTTTCAGACATTTCCAGATTTAACCACGCCAAATTTATCTCTCTCACATAATTGTGAATATATTTATTCTCTTTATAATTTTCATTAGCTTGTTTCATCTCATTGTAGCCAGCTAGCTCTTTCACAGGGACTTTGGATTTGCTAACACACCCATGCACAGAGACCCTCTGAATGTTAAGTCCTTCCATTTCTACTTCCTAGGATGCCAGCAAAAACTGTGATGCATGTATCATAGTACCCAGTCTTAGTCGTGTGTCCTACAGGTATCTAATGAATAGCATACCTTAATTAAATTGTTAACTTTATATCATGTTTCATACTCACACGTAATTCATACAATTAAGTTTTCTCAGATGATTTTTCTTTTGGTCCTAACCCCAATTTCAGATTTGTCACGGTGCATTAAAAGTAAATGCTTTCAAGCTACCAGAACTCCATCACATACCCAAGCTTGGGGCTAAGTCTGAATTTTTCCTCTGCCTGTTAAATGATTAAAAAGGATTGTGATTTCTCTTACATGAGCATCATTTAAAGAATTAGGATGTAATTATTTCATATTACCACTTTTGGTAACTCTGACTCAAAGAAACCAGTCCTATCACATCTTTGCTATAATTATTTTTAAATTATAAGACAGTTTAGGTGGCTATATTTGACAGACATTTCCAAAAAAAGAACACAGTTGATTACTGAAGGAAGCTGACCACTCAAAACTCACAAGAAATCAATGCAAGATACAAAGATTCAAATACAAGGTCAAAACCATCATAACATTTTTTATTACATTACCTCTACCTTATTAGTAATTGACCTCTTGGAAGCGATCTAAATATATAATGACCTTAATTATACTATAATGCAAAACTGACAGACAGGGAGCTGGGCCGAACTGCAATGAAAGATGCAATCTTTGCACGGTTACCGACAAAAACATATAAAGGAAAGTGCAAAGGAACGTATTAAATGATGGAGACAATTTGCCTTGTGCTTTTGTTCAGAATGCTCAACCTCCATGAGGGCCCTGAATCTGTTATTCTGGATACAGACAGGACAGGAACAGTTAAAAAAATAAAATAGAAGAAGCAAAGGCTACTCTGCCAGCTTAAGGAGTCTTCTTTCTGTGTTTGTGAGGAAAGACGATGTTACAGCCTGTGTCAGTGGTCCTTGAAGGGCAATGCTTTCTATCAGGAACATGAAACAAAAAACTTTGCTCTCATGTGCTAACAACAGTTCTGCAAACAACACCGATAGTATCTTCTCCAGTAGTTTCGATCAACCACTTCATGAAAGATACTTTCCTTCTCTTGTGCCCAAGACGACATTCCTAATGTCTCTTTCTCCACTGTTTGTGCATACCCATGACATCATTAATTTATTGACATCATTTATTGTCTTACACTAACCACAGACTGCTACTGCTGACTTAGGGGCTGAATCTCACATATTTCTTATTTTAAGTATAAGGAACAATCTAATCAGATATAAGCATACCTCAGGAATGAAGCCAATGAGAAGCTGATGATTCGTTATTTCAAGTTACTTAACACAGTAATAACAGCAGTTTCTTTCTAATTTTGTTTTACATCTTCCTCTGATTTACTCAATTTTGTTAAGATGGGATGGCATATTATATGCTATCTAATTCATGGAATGGAGACAATGGCCTTTCTGAGTAATGTTTCAGGCACTGGCAGCACTTGTTCTTGGACAATTGCCTATGGAATCATAACATTTTCTTTTAAAAAAGAAATAATAATAAAAAAAAGCCATTTGTATCATGTATTAAAGAATCTGCCAACCTGAAAGGTGATGTTTTAAAATCAGTTAAGCAACCAATGTGCACCAATCCTGAATATCAGCATCAACATGCCAAAGAAGAAATCTGTATCAAGTCTATTAAAAAAATAGTACTAACAGAATTAATTACCTGAGCACATTTTAAAAGCACCACCTCAAGAAGAAAAAAAAAATGTTTCATGTGAAAATAACATACATTTACCTTGATTTACCTTACTACCTTTAGTAGTAATGCAAGTTTGTAAAATGCTGTTCTGCAGCATGGGGCCTTCTCCGCACTTATGCAAGATTTGACTCACTCCTTGTGCACAGACATGGGATGCAAACAGGAAACTCGTCAGGTCTGATCTGCAAAAAAGGGTGGGTATCCCCAGGCAAGCATGACTCAGTAAATTACATGGAGTCTGGCAATTATGAGAGTAAGGTGCATCTTTTTATCTCTTTTTCTACTCCCGCATGCTATGAGAGGCACACACACTGCTTGCTAGAATGTCAGAAATATTTGAATATACAATCTTTATGAAACTCTAAATCTAAAATTACCAACATTTCTAGGATACTTTCTGAAATGCACACTATCTTGATATTTCCCTATACATAAACAAATATACGTTTTCAGTGTTTTCAAATTAGGAAAGAAGGTGGTCTGACCACAAAACACTAGTTTGAGCCATGGATGAAACAGGTTGCCAAATTAGGCAACCAAATGAAAAGAACAATCGAGTGTGACCTGCTGTAGTGATATCCTCAGCTGACACAGTACATATTTTATTTGTAGTGTTGCAGGTGGGGTGATGTTAATTTTTCAAAGAAGGGAAGGAGCAACAGATGCAGACACTGAAAAATGCAAATGCTGAGATACAGGAAAATATGAAGACATTTCCCACAATTACAATAGTTAGCAGCATAAAGAGCCCTCAGAAAAGTCATCTGGGCAGCTACAAGTATACCACATCAGTTATTGTTTTCCATGCTGAAATCATCTGTTACCTAAGGGCAGACGTGTATAGAACAGGAGAAAAAACAGTAGTCGTGTGTAACTTCTGATATCAAGAACTTGCCTTTTATCAAATGAAGGCCAGCTACGCTACACACAATGAACAGTTCAACTTTTCATACAGTTAAACTGCAGCTTCTCCCATGCTTCTTGTAAATGAAAGCGAATTTCTCCTACACTGTGGGCTAACCGTCTAAAGGCAGCACAGTTAACTAAACACCACAGTCAAAGAAATACATAAATCTTGCTCTTTTCAGACAAAAATTTGGGAACAATTTATTCTGCTGGATCTATAAAACCCAGCACAACACATTCTGTGAATGACTAGCACCAAGTGTTTCATATTTCCAAAATGCAAGCCAGCTTTTCAAATACTTGTTTCAAAATTGCAACACAACAGTAAAATAACTACTGCTAAGAGTAATTTGTCAATACTACACGAGATGGAGATCATAGAGGAGAAAAGAATGCAATACAGAAACATTCAGAACTGATTTTTTCTTGTGGTTTTAAAACAAATTAGCTGTCAGTGGTTTGCAGAATAACAAGAAATACTGACTTATTAAAAATATTCAAGTATCTGAGCATGATTGCTGGGAAAATAATGCCAATAATTTACTGGCTAGTTAGCCCCTCAGAGAATGCCAGCATTGGATAACTCTTGAAAATCAGAAGAAATGGTGTAGGTCTTTTATTAATTCATCATTCTGTTCCTTATAAGTCAGTGACAGATGACTGTGACATTGTTACAGAATAACATTCATTAATAATCAGCAATTTTCAGCTGAGAAACACTGGAACTTCAACCTTTTTGAGCCTTTGGATACAAATTGCATGTGTTAAGACACAGCATATCAGAACTTGCCCTACAGATACTGGCTGTGGCTATATGTCTTTTTATATTTAGTGTCCTGGTTTGAGAGCACCAGGGTAAAAATTTTCTATACTACCCCAAGATGGCCCAGGACACCTCCAGCTGCTGCAGTCTGTGCATGGGGCAATTACCATGGGGGAGGATTATATACATCTTTGCATATAATTAATTTGTTGTTGTTAATTTTTATTATTATTATTATGTTTCATTAAAATTGTTCTAGGGTTTTCTTTCTAACCTCAAAGTCTCACTCCCTTATTCTCCTGTTATCTTCCCCTGGGAGGGTAGTGGGGAATAAGTGAGAGCATCTGTCACCCAGTTATTGGCCAAAACTGAGACACCAAGAATGGAAAACTGGACTCTCTGAGATTTGAGGTACCAGTAAGCTTAGAGAAAGACTGAAGAAACAATTCCTCACAGGAGGATTTCCAAGACCCATTTAGAACCAAAATCCAAAAGTTGTAATCAGGACATCTTGAAGAACATCTAATTTCATGTAAGGAGAGAGAGTGTGTGATTTACTGTAAAGACTAAATAATTTGGTCCTTAAATCAAAAATGAGACAAAAATTCCTACAAGTTGTGCCTGGGTACCAAGAATGCCTGTTCAGATATAATATGCAACGTCAAATTATTTTTATTTATCATCCTTTGATAGCAGTTAGAAGCTTGGGGGGAGGATGGATTTTCTTTTAAGAAATAATAAAAATGGTCAATGTCTACTTTCCATTTCTTACACTCAAACAACGTGAAAATGTTTTTGATTGGATCTCCCTTGTGACATTCAATGTAAGCTGTGGGGCTGTACCAAAAGCACCATAGCCAAAGGAAGTGATTATTCTCCTTTACTCAGCCCTCATTAAACCACATCTGGAGTACCACATGCAGTTTTGGTCCCTCTCAGGATAAGGAACATGTTGATGAACTTTAACAAGCCGAGGGGAGGGCTCCCAAGACAGTCAAGACTGGAGCCTAAAGCCCCATGAAGACAGGCTGTGTGACCAGGGCTCGTTGAGCCCCAAGGCAAGACAGCCTCAGGGGCACCTCACAGTAGATCCCTGACACCTAAGGGGAGGTTACAGAAAAGACAGAGCCAGGCTTTTTACAAAGCTGCATGCTGAGAGACAATGGCCATAAACTGAAGTCAGGAGGATTTAAGGGAGGAAGTAATCACTGGTAACTAAGCTAACTAAGCCCTGGAGAAGGTTGTAGACCTCCACTCTCAGAGACTTTCAAAACCCAACAGGAGAAAGCCCTGAGCAGTCACATCTAAATTCAGAGTTGCACTGAGCAGGAGATTAGAGAAGAGACCCCCTTGGGCTGCCTTCTGGCCTGGGATGCTATGAAGAGGAAAACACAGACATAGGCCTGAGCACATCTTGTAATCGCCCCAGAAACCTTGCAGGGGAGCAGCCAACCTCAACTGCTTCAAAAGAATGTGTGACAAACCCAAACTTGAGTTACTATGGAATTACCCCACAGAAGAACATTATTCTTTCTCCTCAAAACAGATGTTGGTTCCAGTGGCTTAGCTATCTCACCCTATTTGGTTTTGGTTTTGGTTTTTTTTTAACAACTGGTAGGTTCTTACTTCCGTGTATTTCACCAACTAACATGCATTAATTATGCAGGCAGGATACTCTGGTAATGAGACTTTCTTGCTCCTTCCAGTTTACAATATTGTGTAGCATTGGAACAATCGTGCTACTTTTCCATTTCAAGGGCAACAGGAAAACAGCTTCCTCTGCAGAGGGAAGAAACAAATGGAATTCCCCCAAATACAGTAACAGTAAATACAGGCAGGAAATAACCTGATATCATCTTTCTGCAATTCTAGCAATTCCAACTGCTTCATCCTCTGAGGCACATTATGACCACTTGGGACCTTCTGCGATTTCCTCACTATTGCCAGTATAACTCATCCACAAGCAGCCAAGTTGTAAGAAACAAGATTTGTGTATTACCTCTTTTCAACATTTTAATATGGACTCCTCTGTAGGAAGAGGCAAACTGTTCAGTGGTCAACCTTCACCTCGAGACCTTGAAAATGGCACAGCAGGGTTGCCTTACACCCCTCAATATGACTGCATGCTATGATAAAAATGTACGTATCAGGAATGGCATACTGAGGCTGCCAGAAGCTGACAGTGCCTTATTTCATGTATTTATTGTATCTAAAAGCCATTTTTGTTTAAAATCACAGCTATATATCAAACTGCAAGGATCTGCTAAAAATGCACATAAAAAGAGTATGTTTACCTTTGCTTTCAGCAAATCAACAAGAAACATATTTATAAAGGTCTTTGAGCAGCTATGATGCTCTATTTGCAGATGACAATTAAAAGCTGTGAGAAACAGGTTTTTATGTTTATGTGCACTAAGGGGCATGATGATTGAGTTTGACTCAGTTCAATAAGAACAAATGGCTGACAGGTTAAACATTGAAGAAGGGTATTTTAAGATACCTTATATCAATAAAATTGTATATATATACAGTATTTCTTGTATTGTATTTTGCCTCAGATTATACACATAGATATTGTGTTTCAAGGTCAAACAAATCAAAATATTTGAACTTGGGGAGGAAAGTTTTACTGGTCAAGGAAATGTAAAATAGGGTCAATATTCTAGACTTGGGACTTCTCTCATAACCAAGGTATTGCTTGAAGAAGAGTGATGGAAAATAAACATCACTGAATGCTAATCCTTCTAAACATTACAGGACTCACCGTTAAAAGCAACCAGCCATTAAACAGAAGATTAAATCAATTATTGGATTTATTTCGAAAGGAGCTGGGACTAGACTTAAGGCTTGTGTGGCTGGCTAGGTTTTTCCCCTCCATCGTGTTTTCTGTGCTGCATCTCAGGGAATATGAATGTAATTTCATCTGAGAGTAATGAAACAGTGAAGCTCTGACCTAGGCCGTACAATCTACCATGCTAACAAGCATGGCAGTAGGCTCACATAAGAAAGACTTCTGAACACAACTCCACCCCATGGAAACGACAGGGAAATGCATTTTAGAGTGATACAGACACGTACATTATCGCCCAACAAAGAGCAAAGGTCCTGAACAATGTACCATATGGTAAGAAGTGCATGAAAGCTTAGGAAAAGAAAGATGGGTCACATTAGACAAGAAGATAATTTACCATAGAAGTAAATCACAAAGAGTTCTCCTAATCAGCAAATGCATGAAAATGGTTAATAAAACATCTTTAAAACAACAGGAGAAGCTTTTGTTCTGTTCTGTTAGAAGAAGAGACCTGATCACACTTCAGAAAAAAACAACCAACAAGGTCAGAGAAAATGCAACATCAAAGTCTATATACACGTATATAAGAAGAAACATAGTGAAAATAATGAACCATAAAGATTACTGTCTTTCCAGTTGAAACATTTTTACAATGAGATAAATAGACACAGTACCACACTGGGGGTTTTTTTGCTCAGTTATACACTGAAATGATGGTAGAACATTTTAAACTTGATTATCTTTACCAGAAGCTTTGTTTTTAAGAACAGAGTAATGTTTATTGATTTCCTTTCAACTAGAGAAAATAAGCTATGGGAATGGCATTTGATATTTACATAGCACTATACTTCAAATATACATGCCTAGCATTGACATAACAAATAAGAGACATGGGTTAACCTTCACTAATCTTTGTTCTTCAAATTAAACAGTAATTTTACATGTATTAAATGTCTGGAGAAGAAGGAAGAGGGAGAATCAAAAGTCCATGCAGCTTCTCTGGCTGGTGGCACATGTATCACAACAGAATTTCTTTGACTCACAGCACTACAACCTGAAGAAAGCAATTTTATAATCTAGCACTCAGAGAAGGTATAAATAGTTCTCCATTAATTTCTATACAGAAACATACAATTATTGCTATAAAAAAAATGTTGATGTTATCAATGGCTCATGCAGAGATGTAGAAAGTAATTATAATTCCATGCCTGCAACTGAAAGTGCCTTCCTTCTAAAAAGATGCCCTGAAATACACATCCCAAAAAGTAATCTGGTCTCTGACAAAGTTTCTAAAGATTGAAAGATGTAGTTTCTTTTCATCTTGTAGAAGCGGATGTAAGTATGTAACTTTGTCAAAAAATGCAGTGTTATTATAGAATGTAATAGGACAGGTCTTTAAAATTCTGAGCACTGGGCGAAGGACTGATGAAATGAAACATGTTTTAGCAATCACATTACAGCTATGAATGCTAACAATACTCTCATAGAAGTAGGCCAACAAAATGACAACATGAGCTAATATTTATTTATGGTAGTAAAAGTTTTCTACATAAATCAGAATTTGTGGAGACGAATTTCCCTCGCTTGCCTTTGGCTTATGAATTAATCTATTCTCAGTGACCAGGAAACTGCTCTTTTGAAAGATGCTGTAAAAAGCCACAAGTGTAACAAAGGAAGAAAAACACAATACAAACAGGTGCAGCCACTGAGCAAACATTTTGCATGTTCCAGACATTTTCCAATATTTGACCATGTATTAGAACGAAATTCAGACTAAATAGCACTGTATTGGCTTGCTAGAGGTTAGCAGGTGATTTCCTAGACAAGCAAATCAATGCTTGCAATGCAACTTAACGCTGTGATCAGCATCATGCTTTAGAGTTGGAGATGTAACAATTTAGAGTAAGGTTTACTTTCAGATTATCAAGTGGGGGAGCTACACAGACTACCCAGTATATTTCACTGATCATTCCTTCCTGAATCTTTGCAACCTCAATCTGCATTTAACAAAACTTACTTAAACTGAAGTAAAAGGCTAAACAAATACTTGCAACCTGGAATACACGACTGCTAGCAAGAGGCCTTACAAAATTCCTCAAATTACCCAAGAGCTAATTTCTCTAATAGCACGTCTTTAAAAAAAAAAAAACAACAAACAAACAAACAACAAAAAACACAACAAAAAACCCCACATCAGCATGCAGTTTATGGTATTGAATGGTATTAGCCTATCTAGGGAAAAGACAGCACGAGTTTAGCATCTCTTTACTCATGCAGGGTTTGCATATCCTTCAGCCCAGTAAGAATCCAGAACACACCCCCTTATCTGGTAAGGAAATAATTTTCAGTTTACCATGCAACTTCTGGACAAGGGGCAGAACTGACCCTCACTCTAATACCACTTAAATACTTCAGTTTTAAGTTACGGTTCTGTCAAGCTATATTAACAAATTAGTGTCTTGGAAACACTAGACAGAGTATGTAATGTCTGCAATCGCATGCTTTATAATATTTTACCAGAAAGGGAGTGATTAGTGTATCGTTCACAAACACACAGGCTCACTTCTTTAAGTTTTACTTCTTACTTCATTTCCAAAAGAGATTCCAAACCAAAGACTACATGAATGAGCCCAAAAAAGTGTTACACCACACTCTCTAATGATTCAAATTGTAAAAGTGTAGCATCCTAAAACTCTTTATTTTCAAAGGGATAGCATATTTACATAATCCTCATACCTTTCTCTTCAGAACTGGACAATTGATAGGAAACTCAGAGCTGTTAATTTCTACAGTTAATCTTAACAGTTGATTTTATGCCTTGCAAATGTTATTCTAGAGTTTTAGAGTAAATAGAACACTAGACTCTTGTTGATTTAAGTGATTATACATACCTTTTCCCATCCAAAGGATTATTTACTAAGGCAACAAACGGAAAATGAATTAAAGAGTACTCCTTTTTATTCATGGTGGAGTTCACCCATGGAATTCATTGCTACAGGATATTATCGAAGCTAACACTGCAGCTCGGCATTAGAGTTATAAAAGAAATTAAGATACAGAATAGCAACCTTAATGTGACATTCAGGTTTTACAGCTGCCTAGTCGAGACAGGAAATGGACAGGTAAGACTCTCAGGAGAAGAGAAGAAGTACATTAATTCAACCACATCCTGAACGTAATGCATCAAAGGATACATCTAACAAATGTGCCAAAATAAGGTTATAATTCAACTTTTTTTTTTGGACTTTTTTTTTTAGTATTAAAAATCTTAAACTGGTTTATCTGATAAAATAATCCACAGTATACACGTTTCTCTCAGTACAAGAATAAGAGGACTCCATCACTCATATTCCTGCCAGCAATACCTGCAGTTTTTCTGAAAGCTTCTTATCTGCACGCTGCCAGTTTCTGACCTGCTTAGCTTTAGAGATCTGTCAAGATGACAGCATAAAGCCCTGTGATCACCAAACAAGTAATGTTAAAGAAAAATTTTACCCTAAAAACCAAATCTGGATTGAATTATTAACAAATATTGACCAATCTGCTCCAGCACAGGGGACAAAATAAACCAAAATCAAAGCATTCTACTAGCTTAGCAAGTCATACTTACAGTGTATTTAGAACTGCCTAAAGACATTACAAAGGCTTGTACAATCTACTTGACTACACAGACTTTTTCACTAATTATCACTTGTTAACATCGTTCTTCAAGATAGAAAGCAAACTGCCTGTTTCAAATAGCTTGTTTCTTAGAGTATTGCAGTCCAAGCGGAGAAACTAGTTACTGATATTCTTCAAATGAAAGGTTATCCTCAAACTAAAATGCTTTTGCTTCACAAAGTCTATCATTTCAATGTGAAAAGAGAAAGAGAAAAGAGATGGAGAGAAGAGAAGCTGAACTGTAAATATCTAGCAGCTTTACATGCATGTGAAAAAGGTTTTACTGTTCATGAAGGAGTTCATCACTTGAAGTCTCTCTCAGGTGCAATCCATTTAACAATATTTTCTTCCAAGAGTCTTTTTAACAGTGTCAGCCATTCTGAAGTTGGTCTCCTTTTGTCAGCCTTTGCAATTCCACTACTCCAACAAACATGCTGGTAAAGCTGCACCACAATATTATTTTAGTCCTTCGGTGGTTAAATCTGTTGCACTCCATCCCCCTAGCCTGCTGTCTTACAATTTTATCTCCCACATTCTTGGACTTTTAGCAAATTACCTGAAATGGAAGAGCACTGTGGCAACAAATGTACTAGTGAAATAAAAGTACTATTCTCTTTCTTGACCTCCCTCAGAAACATCCCCAAAACAATGAGTTATCTGTTCCCAAAATACATATAGTTCTGCCATTTCATTCTATGATCTGACTGCTCTGATTAAAAAAAAAAATTAAAGCAGAATATGGCTCAGTGTTGTAGTGTTTTCAGTTTCCAGTGCCTACAAGTCTGGAAAAAGTTGCTTCTGCAAGGCTGTATATATTTCTTTCTCTTGACACCTTACACCTGCTCCCATTGAACAAGGCAAATAGCAAAACTTCCTTTGATTAAAAGAAGCCAGATAAATTTATAAAACATTTGAAGAGGGGAAGGAAACCTAACGGCCATTTTAGGATCTCTTGGGCAAACTGGCATCTAAGTTAATTTTCTTTTTTTTCAGCATGCTATCCATGAAGGGTTTCCTAGACTTTTTGTTGCTGTGACTAACATTTTTATGAGTGTTCTGGGACAATGGAGTTTTAAAATGTAATGGGAAGTCTATGTGAATCTCTCTCATGCTGTTCCCTATCATTCTTCTCAGAATATCGTAACAAATACTCCCCAGTGCCACCATAATGACAAAAAAAAAATAATCATCAGTTTGATTGCTCTTTGCCCTTATTTTTTCTCAGTAATGGCCAATTTTAAAGCAAAAAGGCAGCACTGTCACTAACTACATGATGTTGTTTCAATTTTAAAAATATGTCAGCATTTTAAGATCTGTACGTATATTCATATGTATATACCGTCACATACGCCACTACCATCTGGGTAGACTATGGTCCTGCACCACAAATTGCTTTGTCATTACCTTGACTTAGTCTGTACAGATTGGCACATAAAAATCATTCAGTCTCCTGAAAACTGCAACACAATGTCATATTGTACCATCATTTTTAAACAGCCACCTCCAGTGAAACTGACAAGCACCCAAAAAATAATAATCCAAGCAAGGCATGGTTCACTGCCTCCACAGACTTGCCTTAATATTACAGAGCTGTTCGACTTACTCTGCCTATAGAAAATGTGGATAGTAATAATTCAAAGTATCAAAACATACAGGGAGGTACTGAATCCTGATATACTCCTTAACTCACATAATTTTAACAGTATTTTAGTACCTGCTAATGTAGCAACACAGGTATTTCCCCTCTGAAGTTTTCATCAATACTTGTTAATTTGGGGATAAAAGTCAGTAAGCACCCAAGTATGCTGGAATCTACCTTTTCCTTCCAAGGCAAAGCAAGAAGCTAAGTCCCACTGAGGCACTTCCAACAACTGAATATGCGTGGTTTTGGAAATACTGTGTATGCCTTAAAAAAATATTCTCTGTAACATATCGTTTATATCCTGAGGAGATGATCGTTCTGATTCATTCAATATCATTCTGATGAATCACAGTCACTAAAAGAATAAATAAAAGCAATTCCAGCTATCTACCAGTTCAAAGATTTGGATTGAAGAAACAAATGAAAATTTCCAACTAATTTCTGAAGTCTGACACCTATAAAAAATCTGAAGTATTTTCTTTTTACCTACCAACAATTACCACACCCTGGTACCTGTGCTCATCTCCTCAGAAAAATCCAAACTTTCTAGAAGATCCTACGGTTCTTACTTCATCTGGGTCAGAAGTCAAAGGTTCAGAAAGCAAGTGTAATTTCTGGGAAGCGCTTGGGCCAGGCAACTAGCTCACTGAAGCCTATGTGCTGGTAACACGCAATCCAGCAGCATCAATAAAAAAAACAGAGAAAGCTGTTCTGTCTGAGCATTTTTTTTTTCCAACAGCCTATTTGATAATAATATTTTGCTTAAAAGAAAACTAATGAATTGTGTGTGAAGTAAAACAAATGGAAGCAGAACAATTAAAAATTGTTATCAAGTGATGTGAACCGCAACTTTGTGGTTCAAGTCTTTATAAACCAAAAAAAGCAATTAGCAAAAGATTGTTCTGATGCCTTACTTCAGAGAGAGACAAATCAAGTTTTGCATGTTTCAAGTTCATATGAGTAACATAAAAAAGACAGGTTTATGCCAAGGTTCAAACTTAAAAAAAACCCAAAAAACACAACACAAAAATCCCACTTCCCACCAGCAGTGTCAAAAGCTTCCTCTTCCCCATTTCATTATCTGTTTTCCAGCATTGTACTATTACAATACAGAAAAACACCACATTGCACTAATCTCACCAAAAAATCCCCAAACCAACAGATCCAACTCTCTCAGTCTTATTATAGAACACAGTAATTTATTTGCAAGGAAATTTCACATTACTGTGAGTTGATCACTTAAGCTCTAGGTTTGCATCAGACTGAACATATTTTATTGTGAAAATAATATCATAGTGGATCAACTGTGAAGTCATGAGCATACAATCAGCTTTTCAACCTCCAAAGTCTTTTATTTTGCATGTTATTTTGCATGTTAACTTTCCTGTCTTCAGTAGACACTCAGGATGTGTCATTCTTCAGTTTCAAATGGATATATCTAGTCCTATCTGTATAAGATTACACTTTACAGTGCTACAGATCTGATCCTAAAGAATTCTTATAATGAACTGTGTTTTCTCAATTACATAGTATTAATCGATGCTTGGAAAGTATTTCATACCAGCAGAGATAACTAGTATTACTAGATAACTAGTATAACTAGTATTAGTATTTAATGTTGCTTACTTTTAAAATAAAGTATTTAAAGTATTAAGGATTTAAAGCATTAACTCTTTTAAAAAGTATTTAAATAATAATTTTTTTGTCTTAGAAGATGTGTTATTTTTAATGAGTTTTCCCACAGCAGCAATTACCCTCCACACACCTCGTCAGGGCTTTCCAACCTTGTTACTTTCTACTCTTGGAAACAGAAAAGCAGATTATACCACAATAAGAAGCTGCAGTAATCTATCATTTTAAAATCACACACGCACGGATTCTGAACCAAAATAACAACTCTGTATTTCCACTCTTTCAGCACAGCTAGACGCATTTACTGCCCAGACAGGGGTAGGAGACACAAGGCATCGCTCTGCGCAGTGAGTCCTCGTGGCAGCCTTTCAGCTGCGGATGTAACCTCACTGTAAGTCATACAAAAAACCACCACTATGATATATGAACTCTAAAAAGCCTTTTTCCAGAAGCCCGTGAAACACTTCCTTGATGCTTCAGAAAGGAGGAGGGCATTGGCTCAGGGATAACTCAGGTGCAAATGTGAAAAAAGTGAAGAAGTGAAGCAGGCTGAACTAGGTTTCACCCTAGTGAGGACACTGCTAACAGCTTGTAAAGGGGTAAAGAGTAACACCTACAGGCACAGTAAACGGAAGTAAGAGAAAATCTTTGCCCGTTTAGTGATTCCTCTCTCAAATCCAACTTAACAAGATCATGAGGTCCAAATCCAAAAGCTCCACAGTGGGATTTCTTTCTCTTACTCTAGATGGGAAGTCCCTTCTTCAGGTTTTATACTTCGATTAATCTTCAGATGAAGAAGATTTATGACCATAAGCAGTTCATGACATCAGTTCTCATCTGTGGAGGTATTACGGCAATGCGAAAGTACCTCTGCATTACTAAGTATCAGGAATCAGGACAGCCAAACAATTTTATCTGAACTTGCTTTGATACAGGAAGAGTTTTGGCAAGAACCAGAGTGAGCACCTGAAAGAACAATACCTCCACTATTTTAATATGACAGCTAGATATTATGTTATTAGGAGTAATATAAACTAATTCTACCTGAACACAACTTATCTTCTAGAATCTTTCCTTCTTCCCACATGCCTTTCCCGCAAATTCATCCTCATCCATAATCCAACAATTTTTCATAAGATAAAAGAAAATATGGACAAGGCCCAACAGGTTTCAAACAGGGGTTGTCCCTATGCCCCAGCTCAAGCATTGAAAGACCTGCCTGGTACCACCATCTCTTGGCCTTGATGACAACTGTCCGCCTGCCTCACCTATCACCACCCAGCTCCTCTGCACACAGCGTTCCCACATGACAGCCACCAAGGCAGTGACACCCAGACTTACAGGGACAGCCTCAAAGCGGGTGGGGACTCCTCAACTGTTGCTATGGGCCTGGGGAACTGTGGCCTCTCCAGTCCCAGTGGTGGCCACCAAGTGCAGGGCTGGGCACCTGCAAGGGGACCATGGGCTTTGGAAAGGGCAGAAAGCAGGTGCAGGTGCTGGCAGCAGGCTGGAAAGCTGCCCCCTTCTCACCCTTCATACAACCCTGCTAACAGCACCCACCACACCCCCTCAAGCAAAGTGATGAGGAAAAAAGTGCATTTTCACTCCCAATCCATGAAAGCAAGAGAGGCTGCGCACCACGAAGCACCAGGGAGTTACTTGGGGTGCCACACGCCTCTGGCGGGGCTGAAGATGGGGCCCGCGTCCCCCTTCCGAGGCAGTTCAGAGCACCTGGAGGGAGAGTGTGGGGCACCTCCCGGGCAGGGTCGAGGGAAGACGCTGAGATCGAGAGGCTTTGGCTGAGCCACCACGGGGCTCCTCAAGGGTAAACAAAGCCCCGGGCAGGCTGCGTGTTTCGGGGGGACAAGCCTGTGCTGGGGTGTCGGTGAGGCCACACGCAGAGCTGCACCCCCGAGGGTGGGACACGGGAAGGGGCCGGCGGCGGCCGGGACCGGCCCGGGAGCCCCGCGGCGGCCGCTCAAGGTACGGGCGGCACCGC
>VZRW01006817.1:92033-255583 GCA_013398125.1 Aegotheles bennettii | reverse complement strand
GCCGCTGCCCTCCACGCCGCGGGGACCGTCCTGCCACCGCGCTGCCACCTTCGAGCTGGCTCCTGTTCTGTTCACTAAGAACTTTACAGTTTTCCTTAAAGCTTCTTTGTGTTATGTTTGGGTGTGTTTTTCTTCTCCTGGAATATTTTTCTTTATTTACCTGAAATTTATTTTATTCTCCCCCCTTTTTTTTTCCTTGGGGAGGGGGTTGGTGGGTTTTTATTTTGTTTTTTTCTTGAGTGGAGGAGCAGTTTTCTGTATTTTGTTCATTTCCCGCCCCAGGTTTCAGCAACGCATTTAGGTCCACAAGAAAATTGTCGCCTGGAAAAAAAATAGATCTGCGGTCACTGGAATGTATTTGACTTTTCTGGAAAGCTTTTTACCCTTTAAAATACCGCGCTGGTTAGAAAGCGCTGTGGGTTTAAAGGGGCAGTTTCAAGGCTCAGCTGGTGTGTCCCTGTGTGCCTGCTGAATGAACCTCATCATTTCAGTTCAAATAATAATGCTGGAAAGGAGAAAGTTATTCATGTTGCTATTAACACAAGTAAAAGTGCATCTAATCTTCGGCAATATATTGCAAACCCTCCCACTTAAATGAGTCAAATTTAGACAGAATGTCCTCTTTGTGGGGGCAGTGCTGGAAAGAACACTTTGCTGTCATGTGAGGTCTGGAGCAGGAGAAAGTGGGAGCAGTGACCCCATGGTTCTTAATATAAATTCTTGGTGCTTTTTCCTGGTGAAGGGCCTCACGCAGTCTTACTTCAAATCTAAGAAGTCTTAGTCCTGGCTTATTGACTCTTATAATTACTTAAGCATCCTTTGCCTTCCTGTGATTTTTATTTTTTAAAATAAATTATATATCCTTCTTGCAAAGCAAATAGTTGCAAACGGAAGTGTATCTCACAGGAAAATACAAAAGTGTGGTTTTTTGTGGTTGGGGGTTCAAATAATCTATGTTGAGCCGTGTGGACGTCTGATTTTTGTTTGATGAATTATTCAGATATTCAAATATTATACAACAGACTATCCGACTCTGATATCAGAATAGTTGGAAAGTAAAGAACTCCAGACTTACATATATGAAAACGCTCAGGAAAGCTAAGAAGAATCAACTGCAAGTGCTAATTCAATGTGCCTAATGGGTCCTGTATCACAAAGGACCCATATCGTGAGGAGCCTAAGCCTCCTCCAATGGTTACAGTAATTTCACACTCAGGCATGAGCTCGGAGTTTAAACGTAACATCTGTCCGCGTTAACAGAGGTTGAAATGAAGCCCTTCCCTGGCAGGACGAATGCGACACCTTAACTCCACAGCAGGGCACAGCCCAGAGAGATTGGTCCCTCTCTTCCCACATTCAGGCCCAGCACTGCTCACCCAGACATCTCAACAAAGAACTAAGCCTGCATATTTGATTCTCAGTCTCCTGGCGTAGGTTTCCGTCCGCATCGATCTTTGTGAATATGCTTAGTGACCCCATCTGTTGGTGCTAAAACACTAGGGTAGGGTAGTACTTAATCTGCTAGTGAAGAATCTGATCAGGTCATAGGAAATTCTACCCCAGTGTTGTTTTAAGACCACAGGGTCTGTCCCAAAACCTCGAAGTTACTAAGGAAGGTCTCCATGCCTTAGAAGCTACAAAGCAAGCAGGAGTTGTCTGTATGTATAGGATACATGCACAGCTGAAATATTCTGCGCACTTTGGCATCACATTTTCAAATATTGATTGGAGTGTTTTTTATTTAGTGGTTCAGAATCACTACAGCAAGGATGAAGTATTTATTACTTTTATAGTATAGTTATCAAATTGTTTGCTTCCTGAAGTACTGATTTTACTCTAATGTTTGGGAAATAATTAGCCGGTTTTCAATACTTAGCGTTCACAAGGTTTGGAAAGTGGAGTTAAAATACATGGACTGAGTGCCTCATTACCTTCCGCCAGACTGCTCATCTACTGCAAAATCTATGCAGCCGCAGTGCCACCTTTTGGCTAAAAAGTCTTTTGTATAAATGACAACATTTCTTCCCCACAGCTGCCCGGAGTTAACTGTTTGCATACACATAACTTTGAGAGAACAACGGGACATCCATCGTCCAACCATACCTCTGTGGTGGTAAGAAGTATAAAAATATATGTGAAGCCTTACAAAGAATCACGTACACCTTCCGTAGTTCAGCTGCTGGCAGGAACAGCAAATGCATTAACCTGAAAACTGGAGGATTGCTATTAGCCAGGAGGGAAACAATAAAGTATAGGGCTCTGACTGAAACAGGTAATGCAGAAAGAGAGACTGAATTAATGGGGACAGTGTCCATTGACTTAAGTGTACATAATAGAGAACAATGTCTAGAGCATAGCCAGGAGTTTATTCAGCTGATACCAGTTTTGCAAGTGACATAAAAAGCAATTTGAATATAAAGCAGGAGCACTGCTTCTTCCCTAGGGCATACAACTTAGTGAAAGCACACTGTGGGCCACACAGTTTTTCTCTTTCCTTCTGCAAACCAGAGGAAATTGCCAGGCTCTGTGAGTCCTACAGCCCACAGTAAATGTGCTCGCAGTGGACACAGTGATCTCACCACCTACCAGCATTTGTTTATCTTCTTTTTAACTACCAGGGTCTCAGACCCCCATCACCAGGTGTGTAACACCCACCTTAGGTGAAAACGTTTTAGCAGCGGGGGGGTTGAGGAGGCCTTAAGGATGAGAAGGAAGAAAAATAAAAGAACAAACTTCAGCCATGAAGAGATTGGCTCCACCTCACCTTGTCGCCTTTGCTGCAGCAGTAACTTGGGGAAATTTTGGAAAAAATGTTGTTCCTGCTTCATCCAAAATGCTAAAAAAAGATGTAGTTAATAGAGTTCAGAGGCCAAAAATGTTACAGGGGGAAAAAAGTCCAGAATATATTGTGTCACCGATTCTATTAGGTAGATTTCAATCAATTAGAATTGCTGATTGAAATTAACTATGCTGAGCTGACTTACTGTCCAAAACAGCGCTGTTCAGAAACATCTTTTAATTGCCTCAGCTATCTTATCTGTTTGGCTATTTGAATCATGAACTCAGGGCATTGTTCTAACATCCACAAACTCCCGGTAACATACACAAGGGCTGATGTATGGATAAATACATATATACATACACATATACATACACACTCACACAATCCATACAGTTTGTGAGCACCATAAATGAGTGCTGAACTAGCTGAAGAAATAAAACTCCCCTATACAAAGAAGCGGCAAGGCACTAAGTCCCATTGAGAGGCAGGAGAAGTTACCAAAGCCTTTTCAAGGCAATCCCTGCTGCACAAAGCTGGTTTATATTTGTTATTCTTACAATATGAGAGTCCTGCTTTGGGGACCTGTGGGGAAGGAAATGGCTTTAACATTTACAGTGATGATTAACTAGTGTGTTATGTCTCTTGATCCATGCTCCCTAAGACTACACAAAAACATCCTGCTCCTCTTACCTATTCTGGAAGTCTTCCTCCTGCTCAGCCCTGTCAGCAGCTGGGGGAACAGCCTGCAGTGGCCCACCAGGAGTCAAGCAATTCAGTTTTTCGACTTAGTTCACATTCAGCTCTGACTGAAGCTGTTATTGTTCACTTCCAGCATGAAGTCAGCTAAACTTCAAAATAACATTCAAGTTCAGTTCTGGTTCAAGAAAAGTTAAAAAAAAACCTAGAACAGTTCAAACTGATTTTTGGTTCAGAGTCAGTTTAACTCCCCAGTACCAGCGGTAGTCAGTAACTATTTTATCCTCATAAATGATGAGCTTGTCTTGCCTTAAAATAAGGAAATTCATTCCACTCAAACATATGCTGAGTAGGCAACCTTAGAAATGTTCAGCTGCCCCAGCAGAGCAGGGAAGTTTCCTAGGAGCCTCAAAACTTCCCCCCTGCTTGATTTATCTTCCATTCACTAATCCATAATTTCACCACTCATTTCAGCTGAGTTAGAACTGGGCACAGGGTTTGCAGAAAACTTTCTAAAGGCATTCTATTAAGAATTTTTGTCTTGCACAGTAAATATCTATTTGTAGAAACCTTTGTTGATTTCTGGTCTGGTTCCACTCGGTTTTACAACGTGATCAATTAGGAAGCAATAAAATGTTGTTATCTTTACCTGAGAATAATGTAAAACACAATAGGAGACAGCTGACGCATACTTAAACTTAGTCACATTTTGTAGGACATGGAACCTGGCAGAATCCAAATGGTATCTCAAGACATCATTAACTTTACCTGCAATTAGAAAGGAAATCTGGTTTTGACTACTGAGCACTTCCACATATATCAACAATTAATCGTTAGAAGCAACATTCATAATGAGTGACTAGAAAAATGGAATTGTCTACTGGTCAGAGCAGAGGACTAACAAAACAGAGCTGCTGACTGAACTGATGGGAACACATCCCAATGCTCCTCTTGCATGCATCAGACAGCTGCATCAATAATACAGGAAAGCCCTTCAAGATCCATTAACAAGAGAGGCTAGACAAGGTGAAGGGAAAGTGGGGTATTCTCATGGAGCTGTGACATTACATGCAGGTGAATTTACTCATATCAGGAGCAAATCTTAGCAAATATAAATGAATTGTCTTTACTGCTTTCAAATCAAGTAAGTTTTAGCAGATGAGCCACTGTTTTGTTTGCTTGCAAGTTTCTTTTCTTGGTGAAATAAGAAATATGTGATAGCTTCCACAGTGAAGGATTATTAGTATTTTTAATAATTTCTAATTAGTTTGTTAGTAATTTAAGATTTCTGAGGCAAATTATGCCAGGGAATTTTAGGCACCACTTCTCAGTAGTTAAAAAAAACAAGTAGAAAAAAGAATTCTAATTCAATGTGCACGGTTACCTGCCTGCGTGTAATCACATTTTACGTTGAATGAATTTTGAAAAAGATTGTCCAAAATCAGAAAGAATTATTCAATAAGCAGTGAACAATGAATTTTCCCTTGCATGTTGAGAGTCCAAACATGAACAGACTCTCAAATAACAAACAGGCATGTCACATAATTAAAACTGTCTAGTGTAAGAGTGTGGGGGTTCAAAGATGGACTTTGCACATTCAGTGTGAATCAGGCGAAAAGACCTCTTTATTTACTTAACTATCCCTTATATACATTTGTATCACGTGCCTAATACACGCTCTCTGATTGGTTAATGTCCCTCTTACGTGGGGCAGTCATGCGCGCTAGCAACACTCCCATTGGTCCAGTTACTTCCTGGTAATACACTGTCCTGGTAATACACTGTCCATGTCATTTGGAAGTAATGTTGCCTTACTTCCTGGTGTCTCTTCCTGTGTCCCTTCCTGTGTCTGACTTGGAAACAATCGATGTTCTTCCTGTTTCCTGCTTCTCAAGATGACCTTTGGTATGTGGTTGCATGTTTAATCACAAGGCTATCAAACCACTGGTTCATCAATATGCCATCGTCCTCTTAGATACAACCCAACATAAGAGCATAGCTTGTCAAGATTAATTTTCAATCTAAAAAACCACAAGTAATAAACTTCCTACTCATCACTGAATAAAAATTAACCATTTAGGGTACTTGTTAAATACATTTACATTTCAAGTGTAATTTTAAGAAAACTTTAAAATTAATCTGGAAGAATGACATAGAACACAATTATTCTTGGTTGTGTTCTGTAAGTGAGATTATTGGCTTGACTCTGGCTAGTTGCAGTGATCATGAAGTGTGCAATAGAATAAAGCGGTTTCAAGACAGTCCTACACAGATTGTTGTAAACACACAGCTATGCAACAGATCTGAGCTAGCTAGAATAGAAACATAAAACATTGCTCTGGACTCCTTTGGTAATGGCTGTCAACTTTGCCCTGCTGCAGCAGTGATATGAGTTACATTCAGTTTAGTAGCCAGTGGAGAGCCAGGCCTTTGCATCACAGAAGCACCGTCGCAATTTACACTTCTGCTGGCAGCATCAGGTCAGAGCAACAAGTAATGAGGCTGAGCAGATCCCAGAGCACATTGGACCAAAACCAGAATTCTCCATGGAGCAGTATAACAGTAAAATAATAGATTTATTACCCAAGTGAAAGAGCAGACATCGCTGCATACACCTGTGTTCCAGCCAGAACTCCTTCCTCCAGCTGAGCCTATGCAATCAAGGAAACCACTAACTCCTCCAGGTCCTTAGTTCAGATCCAGTTTAGGCTGACTGTGACTGAAATGCATCATCCCTGACAGCTGGACAGTGGGCAGGCATGTCCTGAAAACGCTTCCTCGCTCACTTGGAACTCATGGGCAGCGAGCAGGGAGTGCTTCTAGCAAGACAGTGAAATGTCTCCAGCCTAACGGTCTGTTTTCAGTTTCCCCACATCTCTTCCACCTCATCCCTCCTTGCATTTCTGCAGAGCCTACTATCGCAAAACTTTCTGAAAGGAGCGGAGAAGCACGTTCTCTCTATTTCCTTCCTTTTAAATGGACACTTAAAAAGTCCTTCCAAATCCCATCTGTGTTGTTACCACAACTTAGGCAGCCTCAAGTGGTTCTGCAACTTAAGGAAGCAGGTGGAAGTTTTGTGTTGGAAAGGTAAGTGGCTCCAGCAGGGTTCTGCTAGGAAAGCTGCTGCCCTTCGTCAGGGCACTAACTTGCCCCAGTCCCATCGCCTAACAGGTGAGCAGCCCTTCCACCTTCTCCCTTTCTTATTTTATTGTCCCTGCAGGATAAAGCTGCCTGAGAGAAGCCCATAGCAACTGAAGGAGAAACTGGGCTTGGAGGAGAGGAGCAAAATGAGGAAGAGAAAGGAAGGAAATTATTTATGCACGCACATGCATGTGTGTTTCGTCCAGGTACTGGGTAGGAAAGAGGGAGTCAAGAAGAAATAGGAGAGGAAGTCAGCTGATGAATAGCTCCAGGCAAAAGAGAATACCTGGCAGGGTTACTCCATACAGCAGTGTACATTTAAAAATAATTTTTAAAACCAACATATTTGGATAGGGGTATCTGTGCCAAGAGCAACGAACAATGGAAACAAACATGATGATTTTCTATTCCAATGACCCATGCTATAATTAGATAACAATGCTAGAAATTTAGTCCACTTTGAGGGGAAAGTCATGCATGTTGTCTGACAGTTCAAGAAAAAACCCCCAAACCTCTGTTAATTAAATTTCAGGGATTATTTCTGAGGTCAGACAGACATTTCTTTAGTAGCAAAAATTCAGCAACACCACAGAATTATCACTGAACTAAGGAGAGAGCTTCCAGCTGAGCTCTCAAAAATCTTGTTACACCAAGGGCTGGAGAGCTAGCCCTTGCTCACATCCTTGATGACCTGGACAACAGACATGTACTGCAAAGTCTGCTCCAAGCCAAGGAGTCTAAGCTGGCAAAGGGTAAGCACATCGGCTGGTGTGAGAAAACCTGTAATGTCACTGTCTGTAACATGTCTATTTCATGGCACAAGAGGATGAGTTTTTCTTAGAAAAACACTGCATTCATTCATAAGAGAAAGAACACCACTGGAAAAGAAATACAGAACTTATTCAGCACATAACTGGAGTGCAAAGAATGGAATCCTATTTAATATTTATGCTTTAAAACAGCTCAATTCTAACTCTTCATTCAGACACCAGTTTGATTCGGCATTGCATTATAGACTAAAAAATAAAAACTCCAGGTATCTAAATATATGTTCTTATGATCTGAGATACAAACTGAAACTTACATGTGCAATTGATGCAGGCATGTGACCAGAGATAATATTTTGGATCCTGCATAGGCATCCTCAAACTGGTTTAATTAAATAAAAATTTTTTAAAAATCAATAACAGAATTTTAGATGCAGCCATATTCAAAGTGTTTTGCAATGACAGTCAGTGGTTACTTTCACCAGCCCTGACAGAGCTAAATCTGGCCAGGGACATCAAGGACAACAAGAAGAGCTTCTATAGGTAGGTAGGTGATAAAAGGAAGACTAGGGAAACTGCATGCCCTCTCCAGAAGGAAATGGGAGATCTGGCTACCCAGGATATCGAGAATGCTGAGGTATGCAATGACTTTTTTGCCTCAGTCTTCTCTGGTAAGTGCTTAAGCTGCACTGCCCAAGTCACAGAAAGCAAAGGCAGGGACTGGGAGAATGATGGGGTTACAGCGTTGGTAGATAAAAAAAAGAGCAACTGATGTCATCTAGCTGGACCTATGAAAAGCATTTGACACTGTCTCACTAGACATCCTTGTCTCTAAATTGAAGAGACATGGACTAACGGATGGACCACTTGGTGGATAAGGAATGGCTGGATGGTTGCACTCAAAGAGTTGCAGTCAACGCTCAATGTACAAGTGGAGATCAGTGACAAGTGTCATTCCTCAGGGGTCAGTATTGGGACTGGTTCTCTTTAACATCTTTGTCGGTGGCTTGGACAGTGGAATCGAGTGCACTTTCAGCAAGTTTGGTGATGACACCAAGCTGTGTGGTGCAGTCGATGCACTGGAGGGAAGGGATGGCATCCAGAGGGACCTTGACAGGTTTGAGGGGTGGGCCTGTACAAACCACATGAAGTTCAACAAGGCCAAGTGTGAGGTCCTGCACCTGAGTCGGGGCAATGCCATGCACAAATACAGGCTGGGTGGAGAATAGATTGAGAACAGCCCTGAGGAGAAGGACTTGGGGTTGTTGGCTGAAAAACTGAACGTGAGCCAGCAATGTGCACTTGCAGCCCCGAAGGCCAACTGTATCCTGGGCTGTATCAAAAGCAGCGTGACCAGCAGGTCGAGGGAGGGGATTCTCCCCCTCTACTCTGCTCTCGTGGACCCCACCTGTAGTACTGTGTCTAGCTCTGGAGTCCCCAGCATAAGAAGGACATGGAGATCTTGGAGTGACTCCAGAGGAGGACCACAAAGATGCTCAGAGAGCTGGAGCACCTTTCCAGGCTGAGAGAGTTGGGGTTGTTCAGCCTGGAGAAGAGAAGGCTCCAGGGGACCTTATAGCAGCCTTCCAGTACCTGAAGGGGCTACAGGAAAGCTGGAGAGGGACTTTTTACAAAGGCATGTAGGGATGGGATGAGGGGGAACAGTTTCAAACTGAAAGAGGGTAGATTTAGATTAGATATTAGGAAGAAATGCTATCCTGTGGGAGTGGTGAGACACTGGAACAGGTTGACCAAAGAAGTTGTGGCTGCCCCCTCGCTGACATTGTTCAAGGCTACATTGGATGGGGCTTGCAGCAACCTTGTCTAGTGGAAGCTGTTCTTGCCCATGACAAGGTGGTTGGAACTAGATCTTTAAGGTTCCTTCCAACCCGAACTATTCTATGGTTCTATGATTCTATTCATCACCAGCCTTGAGGCCAAAGGACCTGCATTGCTACACCTTCCCACATGCTTGTGCTGCTGCACAAGCCTCTGCTCACACAATGACTTGTTTGATTATTGAAGTGGGCACATGTGAAGATTAGATCTGTGATAAGTTTTACATACGAGTGCCCTACAGATATTTTCATCACTAAACTTGGGTGCCCAATATTCCAATAAAGTTTATAGAGATCTTCAAGCACCTCCAGAGGGCAATCCAGAGCACATAATTAGGTGGCAGCTGGGCTTCTATTTTGGTAGTGCTGGATTTTTCTCTGAAAATGTTCACCTCTCCCTCCACTGACTCTGTAGACTAGAGGGATGACAGTGAGAGCCCTTCCTGGGTTACGTGCCCATTACAAGCCCTTATAGGCAGCAGTTGCAGTAGGGCAGCAGGCTGCCTGTACTCCCCAGCTCCTATGCACAGTAACATTCTGTGCCGTAAGGTTTTCCATCATTAGACTAGAGCCCTAGATGCCTGACATTAGGCTGTGCACAGACACCCTTTGCATCCTTGCTTCTCCTTGGTCAACACAGCTCAGCTGGCAAGAGAAATTAGCACATCTGTCATCAAAAATGCAACAGTGGAAGGCAACAGGTTTTTATCAGCCCAGAGCAACATACACACTTTAGTTTGGAAATTAAGGGAATCCCCAAATTTGGACTGAAAGATCTTATAATGAAAAATTAAGCTCAGTGGCACAGCATTATCCAAGTGTGTATTTCACCTGGGCAGCCAAGCTGGTGACTGTATTTTTTGCAAAACTCTGCGTGGACTTTCTGCAAATTGCAAATTATCATTTGCAATTGATGAACCTCATCATGTAATTTTTATTCACTTCTACATGTTCAGAAAAACTCTGAATGATTATAAAGAGCACATTGACATTTTATGTAAATATCTGTTGACATATTCTGTCCCTTTCCTACAAGTTTCCTTCAGAAGAGAGGCAAAAGCAATTAAAAAAAATAAGTTCTTCTTGCTCTAATACAGGGACTAGAAAGGCAAACCAGAAAAATAGAGGGAGGAATGCCTGTAAAAAAAAACAAACAGAATATCTTGCTGCTGTCATTGTGTGGTATATTTTTATTTTATTTATTTTCATAAAAAGGGACATAGTCAAGCATAAGGCTAATCTTATACTTTATCACTTTATCTAAGCTGATGCTGGCTTTTGTAGTTAAAGGACACAAAGGAGTAACCCAATCTTAATGCTGTCACTAGCCCTCATGGGCACCAAAGTGCAAGTAACCAGTTATGGTAACCAAGACAAATGGGCTGGATGAAGGATTTGGCCTAGACCTGGGGCTGGTGCCTCCAGAACTATAGCAAGGTATCTGGCTCAACCACTATGTGCACAGTGAGAATGGGTCACTTCAAATCTTGCACAGATTGAAGGCAGAGGCTGAGCTTTATTGTTCTAGGGACAAGGTAGGATCTGCTCTTTCCCTTTCCCTTAACTCCTCCACTCCCTTACACTTGCAAGTGAAAGGAAAGTCCTTCCCCTTCTTCCAATTCCTTCTACATATTTGCAAAATACCCACAAATAGATTTGCAGTGGTTATGTTCCAGGCTGTTCTCTCTTTATTTTCCATAACCATATCAAAGTGGCTTCTGTTTATTTCCAAACAGAGTACAGGATCAAAACTCATGGAGGAGGATAGGAACTTTTTGGCTGGGATCAAATTTTTTATTAAACATATGGTGCATGTCTCTTTGCAGATGAAAACAGACTAGATAAGAGGAATGAACTTCATTTTCTATTTAGAGAAATATTTTCCCTTATTCTCTTCTGTTTGCTTTGTTTTGAAGCTTCCCTCTTGCAAGAAAAGCTTTTACAAAGACAGTAATCAAATGGCTCATTGCAAAACTTGTAATGGCACAAAAAGCTGTAAAAATGACTCAATGGCATCTTTTAATAAGAAAACAGCTATTATCAATATAAAACTGATGGCTGGTATAGTTATTAAACAACAATTGCAGGGCAAACATCAGTTCTCTTGTTTAAGAATGTACTTGTAAAGCAGTCTAAATATAGGAAGTGAATTCCCTATGAACTATGTTTGTTTTGTACTTTCCCTGCATACAGACCGGAATATTTAGTGAAACACATGCTTCTAAATTAGTACTGAGCTTCTAGGTCCTGGTGTTTACTATTAACCTGAGTGTACAAAAGTCATGAGCAGCATACTCAAAGCTTAGGCCCAATTTTTGGAAGTGAATTGCTCTCTAATGGACAAACTGCTCAAGCCTCAGGGGTAAAAATAGATGCAGCCCTTTTGTGTGTCTGTGCGAAACACTTATCGCCTCATAGACCTTGCATATCTAGGAGGGGAGTAAGCCATCCATCATCTCTGCAGCAGCGTGGCTTTTTCATTCGGAGAAGACAGGGCTTACATCAGACAAACGTCTCTGAGTATCCCCTCTTCTCCCCTTCCTACCTGCCTCAGGTACTCAGATGTAGATCTGCAGCTAACACCCACCCAAAATGGAGGCGCCAAACACTAAGGCATGTGGATAGTATGTTTGAGAGATCAGTCTTTAAAACATAGCCCAAACCCCAAGGAAAAAGCTCGGTGCAGCTGTACCTCTCTGCAATGAGCTGCTGTAATAAGGCACAAAAGCTGCTAACGCTATCAGTGGTCATACTGTACAGGTCATGCTCAGACTAGGGCTGTCGGATCCGGTGTGAGAGGAAGAGTTACATTCATATTCTTGAAGCATTTGTACTCAGAGACCATCTAGTCAAGATCACAAGACAAGAATGGTTTAGCCTTGACATCACTGGTAATTCTAAAATTGAAAAGGGTTTGTTGTTTTTCTCCCTCCCTTAGAGAATTATTCCCAATATTTTTAAGGAACTGTCATTTCCTCTAAAATAATGTTTATGGTGGCAGGCTCTCAGTCTTTCTGGTATTTTTTTTCATAGCATTATTATTTATTGTAGCTGTTCTTTGTTCACTGTTTTTTTCTGACTTTCAGCAGGGCTGCCCCATGCCTTTCAAAAAAGCAAATATTTTACAGCGGAGTGGCTCAGAGTCATTTCAATCTATTTAAATGAATGCTGAAAATGCCATCAAACTTTGGTGTCCATTTTAAGGACACTGTAAGGTGAACATCAAAGGAAGGGGATATTCATATTTTACCCCCTTTCCACACCCTCATCTTCCCCTCTGAAAGCACTGAGCATTAAAGCAGCTCCATACCGTGGACATGTTTGTTTAAATCAACACAGTCTGTGAAACCATGCTATCTGCCTTTTAGTTTGCTGCTTTTTCTTAGATGTACCCATAGCCATCCCACATCATGCTGAACTTTAGGTCCACACAGATAGATAGTGTTCAAGCCACATACATTCATCAGGAAAAAAAAATGCTGAGGACAGCAGCCATAGCAGATTCCTGTTGCCACGTGGCTTAGTTCCACCTTTGCTTCATGTCTTCTGGATGAAACTGCTGCCCAGTTGTAAATGTAAGGAAATCACAGAGTATAAGAATTTAGATCTAGATCTAAATTTCCTTGAAGGAACTTATACCAGCACATCAGGTTAATTCCTGACCAGAAACCAACAGACTACACAAATATGCTTCTGAGAATAAGGAGCTGCATTTTCAACTTTTCTAGGCTGCAAAAGTAGCAAGAGGAAATTATTTGACCCGTTCACACTCCTTGTTAGTAATGCACTTTCCAATGGCTGCAGAAAACTATAAGAATTGCTTATGGCGGCAAAACGTGTGCAATTTGGCAATACAGTTTGTGGTCACCAAAAGGAAATCCCATGACAACAATGACTTCAGGGAACAGGTTATGGCTCAAAGAGATGAAAGAAAGGAATGAAAGACTCAAGTTCTGTGCTTGCCCCAGGAGATAAAACATTCACCAAAAGCCTACTGGGGCTGAGATACCAAGTGCATTGAGGTCATGAAAGGTGCTGACAACATCTCCCCATAATGTGGAGTTAGGGGGAATATAGGCACAATATTCTGCTAAATTTTTACTAGAAAATACGGAGACAGCAGGCAGTGTTCTCCCACATCCCCCCTGCTCTCTCTCACAGACACTTCCTTTGTCTGTACCAGCTGGGTTATTAACAGAATATTGTTTTTCATTCCACTTCTCTTCCCTTTGGGCTTTCTATACTCCTGGTCACAGAGAAGAAGGTAAAGAAACCTTTTTAATTATATAGTCAGTCAGAATTTTTCTGTACTCACCTAATTTATTAGACTTTTTTTGCACTTCAAATTTATTTTTAACCCTCTTCCCTTACACTTCACGTTTTTCAGTTTGTACCTGAATGTACCAACAGAAAAGAGCATGACCATTTCCTTGTAGAAACTCAGAAACAATTCCTGCAAGACACGCTTTATGAGGATGGAATTTTTTCCATTTGTGTAGAAGAACTGATATTTCTATAGACCTGAGAAGTGGTCCAGAAAAGGAAGATATTTAGCATTACCTGCCAGCTGTGAAAAATACTGTAGTTTTCACATTGGAGAATCAAATGCTTTGGGTTTCTTGTCAGATGGCTTTCACAGAAGTAGAAAATACATTTCTTACTTTCCAAGTGGACTTAAAATGTCACTAAGTTTAAACAGTTGATAATCCACAGACCAAACTTTGACTACAGAGGGAAAATATAATTTAGTATATTAGCTTCCAGACTAGCATTACTTTAGCTTTTGAGCTAAGTTGAATTGGTGCTGAAATGTGTATTGCTATATGACTCTAGGAAAATAGCATTCTAAATGCAGGGCATGAAGTCAACTGACATAAATGAGTACAAAGACAGTTTCTGTGCTAAATAAGCATAACAGCTCTGATATAGGGAAGATCAATTCACAGCTCTTTTCTAAATGTATGTGCATGCATATATTCATTCATAACATACAGTTTTGTGTTAGTCCCTCTGTGCTTACCATTCCCAGAACTACCACTTCTCCTTGGACCTGGTATCCTGCAAGAGACTCATCCCTGGCTGTTTCGCCCCTACCCATGGAGACCTGGCTTCCCTCTTCAGGCATATGCACAGAAAACCCTGGGCTACTACACTTGTAAATCCACTTTCCTTAGCCCTTTCCTGTGAAAACAAAGCAAATAGTGGACAGAGGTAATTACCAAATGGAGATAGTCACAGGTTTACCGTCATCAACTCACACAGGCAACCTGGCCCCTGAAAGGAGAATAACATTTTGTGTGCTAGCAAAGTCTTGGAGAATGAGAAATGTGACATGTTTTTAAGCAGCATGAAAGAACAGCTTTTCTCATTTCAAGAATATGTGACCTTCTTGTAAAACCCTGAGAATATGTGAATTCTATTGACATATATATTTCTCCTGCATGTGTATACGTCTATAATAGTCTGAGAAGGTGATGACCTCCCCTGAGATTTTTAAGTTCACCTAATGAAATGAGAACTTACTGCTGCCAGCAGTGGGTAGACCAACTATATTATAATTCAGATTCAGACTATTTCATCATGCTTCCCTCACTCCTTCCCTCCCTCACCCACTTCCTCTCTCCCTTCTTCAGGAGAAGTAGTTCAGGTACAGAGCCAAAGGTACTTTCTTTCACCAGAAGCTCACTTTCAAAGCCCAGCTCTCAGACTGATCCTGCTCCTACTTTCCTACAAGCACTTGTGCCTGTACCCAACAAACTACTGCTTTTGGTTAAAAGCAGGAGACAATGGAGTTTGAAAGTTTCAGCCTCTCCCCTCCCCACTTCCCAGGTATGCCTGACCCTGCACACCACTCCCCAAAACCACAGTCAGGGCAGAAACAGGTACAGGAACTGCAGTTGTGTGGGTTTTTTTTAATGACTTGTGAGTCAGCTTTGGTGTCCCTGTCCAGAATTCCCTCACCATGATTCTGAATCCCTTTTCAGCCTGTTAAAATTGGGCTCTACGTGACCCTTGTAGAGGACCCTTGTAGGCAGTTCCTCTGTAGTGGATGTGTGAAGATCCATCCTCACCCTCAGCCCTGCTGAACCTTTCAAAGCCTTTGCAGAAAGGATGGAAAAGACAGATAACCACAGACTGCTTACTCTGGTGTTCAAAAGCCTGCACTTGGATAAGGAAAAGGATTGCTGAGATCGGGGCCACTTTGCTCAAGTCAAAATGAACCCATGTTCATGTACTGCCAAATTTAACAAAACGTACACAAGAAATGTGCATTTGGGTTCTCTGATCCACTGTAGAGGTCTTCATTGTGCTGCTGCTGGCGTTACCAGGATGGCTAGCCAGGATATCTGTGCTCCCACAAGTTTCCTACACACAACTCCTGTGGAAAATGGGGCTCAGTGGAGTGGCCAGAGGGGACCAGGAAAGAGTTGTTGGGGGTCTGAACAATCACTGCATCCTTTCCCAGAAGCTATGGTACAGCAACTATGGACTCACCTGCAAGGGGGCTTTCTGACATTGACAGTAGCAGGACAGCAGAAACCAGTGTAGCTGTGATAGCAAGGAGCAGGGTCACAGCTACCAATAAAACAGGAAAAATCTCCAGGTACTGCCTCGAGTGTCACATGGGTGACACTAGTGATCCTAGTTCAGGGACAAGCCTGAAACCACTGACAGAGTGACATGTAAGAAATCTCTTCAAGATGAAGAACCCACACTTCTTTAAACTTCGTTGTCTTCTTCAAGGGCCCAGGTATCAGCCATAAACACCATGGGCAGGCAGCACTGCTGCCATGAGCATTACGTTATTGCTGTGCCTGTTGGAGCAGAGCACAGAGAATTTACTGAACTTTTGGCTTTAGACCCAGCCTTTTGGTGAAGGAAGAGAATGGCTGTGAATAAAAATATCTTGGAAACAAACTGGCTCAATAAGAAGAGCTTTGTAGGAGGTAGAGAGCAGCTCATGCTCAGTGCCTGATTCTCCCCCTCCACTGAATACTTTGCACAGTCCTCACTGCGTGGTCAGGAATGAAATGCCTTTGCTGTCAGGCAGCTTGAGGGCCATCCAGCTTGTAGTCTGGCATTCCCAGGTTAAGAAGGCTGCAAGAGACCTTCTGTTACTTGAATCCATTTTTAGAACAGAGGCACTGCTCCCCATCAGCATCGCTGAGATGTCTTTGGACTGTCAATAGGCAAGGAGATAAAATAAACTAACACCTTGCTGCTGTGACACACATGAATTTCTGTGGTGTGCAAAAGTTCTTAATTTGAGGGATATTGATAATGACTATATCAATTCCTTTGGGCTGAATCCTCATCCCAAAGCAGATATTAAAAAGAAATCAGTCACACTGGGGACTCAGATGTCATAATTTTCTTTTATGTAAAAAACACTCACACAGAAACAACTTTGAGACTGTTACTCTCCTTTTTGCATTTTTTATATCAAGTGAACAATAAAACCCAAATAACAGGTACATTTTTAGAACAAAAAAAAAAGGAAGTTGGCCTCATGTCTTATTGTATCTGGATCTTTTCAGAGGAAATGCTGTAAATCGCATATGTGAGTATGTAAGCATGCTATCAGTGCCCATTGGAAACTGAGTCCTAAAGAGAAGAATGGGTTTATTTCATGCACTACTTTGCTGTGAATGTATAATATGTTCTTCTTTTCTTTTTCTTTGTTATTATCAAAGCCACAAGGGTTAAATCCTTAGACAGTAACGTAAAAGCCTGGAATGGGAAGGGCAAGAGGAGGAAGAAATCCAAAAGGACCAAACTGAATGGGTGTTAGCTGGGCAATATGCCTGCCTGGTGGCTCCTTAAAAAAAAACCCTAGCTCTTTGCAACAGTGAAAATTTAGCATGAAAGGTGTTCTCACACCATAGAGATGCTGGTTTAAGGAAGAAGCTGAGAGGTCAGACTTGCCTGTCAAGCCGAGTGGCTAGAAAGGAGATAAAACAGAAATAGAGAGAGGCAAAAAGAGGATATTAATCTCTCCTTGGAGCTGTTCTGTGTAGTTTTTAGCCAGCACTGAATAAATAATTCTCAAAAAGAGGTCTTCTGGGTACTTCAATGCCCAGTTCTCAGCAGTCCTTCTAGGGAAAGATTTGGCAGATGCTTACCTTGGGAAATATGTCATCTTAATGTGTGTGGAAACACCCAGGGTACATCCAGGACATCTATCACAGTCCTATTGTTATGCTAAGTAGGGAAATCTGTCTTCATTAGGCTGCACAGGGGTATAACAAAATAATACTTAAGGTCTGTGCAATGCAGTCACTGTAACAATTTGTGATTGTATTTGGCTGTTCTCACTTTTTGACTGTTCTCATTTTTATCTTAAAAATTAGAAGCTTTCCTGTATCTGCTCTTAGGACACAGACAGCCCAACGTGATGGTGTCTAAAGAGCTGCATGCTGGGAAAAATAACCACTCTTTCAACAAGTTGTAACAGCCTCCAGCTATCCCAGTTATCAAACTGAATCAATATGAATTAAGGACTGCTATCCCACTCCAGAAGTGCAGAAGCACACTAGCTGTCCTTGCATGTTACCTTTGGTGCTATGTTGTTGAAGTGCATGTCATACTTCTAGCACTCTGCATCGTGAAATTTCCCAACTCCCGCTTCTCTTTTTGAACTCACAAGTTGTAAGTGAAACCAACAAAAAGCTTTATTAAATATTATCCTTACCTAATTGAATATATTAGTTGTATATAGCAATTACGTCCTCCTTTTTACAGTATAGTAAAGCACTTATGGTATAATAAAATCTACCACACAGTGCTCAACAGCCCAGTGTGTTGAGCAATTCAGTTTTTAATGCCTCATGTAGTTAGGAATTGACTTTAATTGCCTGGCGTAAATCACACAGTCCTGCTGTAGAGACCCTTATTATTTCACATACGAGGCTGGTTTTAATCCTATATATTCATGGTGAATAAGAGGGAATCAGAATGAAAAGAAAATCACCTGAAAATTTATCTCTCAGGAAAAGAGATTTGTTCAGAATTCAATGAAAATTTAACAAATACTATGTACATTAATCAGTATAATTGTCATAAGCACAGTAGTAAAGAAAACTTCGTACATCACCACTAAATGTCAGGCACTACAACTGTTTAAAGACATGAACAATCTCAAACTATGTGAGACTTACAGCAAAGAGAATTTGCAGTACAGATAGAAATTTCTTCTGCTTACACATCTGGTCTGCACTCTCTGCCTATCAAAGCCAGAAATAATATCTCCATATATTTGCTTGTATGTTTGGATTTAGAAAGCATGTGAGAGGGAAGCAATCTCTCATGAAGTTTGGCTCCCATTTGTGGATTTTCTGTGACAAAACAGTTTAGTTATTTGTCTTAGTAGTAACTTAAATAAAGCAAAAACTAAACCTAAAATCAAACCAAAACATCCTTTGTTTTTTGTTGTTTTTTTTTTTTAAAAGCAGCATTCAAAGTTGAAAATATATTTGTAGCTGTTGCCCTAAATATTAAGCTTTCTTTACCAAATTTTGACCTCCAGAAAAATATTCAGCATTTTAAAGAGTGAAATTGAAGTGAAAACGGTCTGTACATGATTGTGAGCCACTATCCAGTTAGTATATTGATGGTGATACCATTTTTTGTCTATGTTACACAATAGTTCCTGTGGGAATGTGAAGATTACAGAAAGAGATTTACACCTCATATATTCAAACACCTAGATACCAAATTCAGAACCACTCAGTACTGATTTGCCTTTTTGTACAAATATCAGTCCTGACTCTTAATGTCTGCAGAAGTAAACTAAAGTCCCCTCAGCATTGCAGCATTCTGATGCATCATTACCATTTGTATGAGGAAGATGCAGAAGAGGAACACTCAGACAACTACAGAAATGAGTTCAATGTAAGAGTCAAAAGCAACATTTAGGGTAGTAAAAACAAATATCTGATGTTTAACTTTGTTATCAGACTTTATAACTTCAAAGTTATACTTAAAGGCTTAAAGCCTTTTTTATGTAAACGGAAGAAACATCATTCAGTTAAAAAACTGAAGTACTTTGCAGGGGAAACTGGAAAATCATTTACATGTAATTAAACCCATAAATTTCCCACTTCTCAAAATGTTTAATTATTACTCTCAGTATTTTTGAAGACCTTTTATTTTCATTACTGGACTATCAGCTGCACATTTATCAAGTTTGGACAGACTAGGTCATCATTTTTGAAATCACATTATACAAGGGAAAGTTAACCACCACATGTAAACTGGCTTTTAAAGTTCACAGCACTGTTATAAAGGTCATAGTGATACTTAGTAAAAATTGAATCATGCAGAAGTCGATACAAAAAGACATATTGTCTCCCTTTAATAAGGAGCTTTTAATGCTGTGCCGGTTTATTTACCATCAAACTCTGCAAAGTCAGCAAGCTACTAAAGAATTCAAGATTTATGGGCCCTTTAATTCAGCATAGAAAAAATAGTTCGAAAGTGACAGACTAATAGGCCAATTATCTGAGGAATATTTTGTTTATTTGGCAGAAATTACAAGGAGATGCATAATAAAAATACCTTCAGCAACCAATTATTCCTATATTAAAATAAACTCATTCACAACTACTGTGCAACAGAAAGCACCATTAAAGTGTTCAAAGTTCTTCCCTGATGCCAAACAAAAATGCTTAACAAGGGCAATATACAATATTAATATTGTTTTATGGTCAATTTATGTCTAGACACAAGCAATAAGAAGTGGAAGGATACTGCAGAAATTACAGCTTCTATACAGGAAACAGGAACAAAGCCCCAAAGGATTGTATATGCATTTGTCTTACTCCAGATTTAGACATTATTATATTTTCCCTATTAGGAATGAGTCTAAAATATTAGCTGTTTTCTTTGTATGAATGAACTCTGGAGACTCTGTTACAGTCTGACAGTTTTTTTATTAAAAAATACTTGAATAAAGTTTTGCCTTTTTATTTAGTTAACATAACTTAATTGTACTGCACTTCATACTGGCTAACAAATGAACTTCATGAAACTACCCACAAGTGTTCAAAGATCCTGACTTAATAACACAATGTAAAAGACCACAAACATCATATAATTTAGAAGTTTAAGTTCTGCTTAAAATTAAAGAAATGCAGGCCACTAAGTCTTTAAAGCAGTCAAAAAGGTGGTATCCTCGTATTTTCTGACTCTACAGGCTTTGGCATGAGACATGAAGGAAAGTTTAAGTCCTGGGTTTTTTTTAATTTTGGGGACATTTTTTGGAGCACTTATACATTAATAATTATAGAAAGGCATTATAGTTCCAGTATGAAAGAAAATAAAATCCCATGTATTTCACATGTAATTAATCCAATACATTATCTCCTCTGGGCATTGACTTTACTAAAAATAATACAGATAAGGAGGTAGTAGCTACACCATCGCCTTAGTAGGTCATGGGAAAAATGTTATTAAAAAACAATGCTTTATTTTCAGGATTTTCTGAAATGACTAATGACTCTGTGTACCCTAATTTGGGTGATTTATGACTATTTAGGTATAAGGGTTTTCATTGTTAGAAAGTGTGCTATTTGGTTTCTAAAAGGTTCTTCAAGATAGAAGAAGCCAGACATTGGGAAATTAAGACACATGCATCACTTTTAAAGTTCATGGCTGAAATTTTAGTTTGAGTTGGGAAAAGAAAGAAAAACTCATAAACTAATTCTGGTGGCCACTGTGTAATCTTTGGACTCCCTTAGACCTATGTTGTTCCCATGTACAAGCTCACAGGAAACCAAGATATTTTGTTCTTAGCAGATTATAGTGAATTCCTATTAAAAAGTTACTTGTTTTCCTCCAAGAATTCAAATTTTGTTGCAGAGATACAGTGGCCAACCCTGTCCTGTCCAATTTGTGCTCCTAGGACTGTTAGTCGAGAGTAGTGTCTGCTTAAAGGAAATATAATTCAAAATAACATACAAGCCTGAAGGAAATCTTAATACTAAATTTGCCTGATTTTTGCAGTGAAATTTTCAACTTACTAAAGAAGATGCCAGCAGACAGGGAACTACAGTGTCACAGCTATTTTTTTTCATTTGTGGTTAATGAGAAGGTTAAAAGAATTGTTCTCGTGGTTTAAGCAAATGAATTAAAATATCCTTTTGTGGAAATATAATTGTAGGTATAATGTACAGAAAATCAGACTGCTAAAGTGATCCCACACTAAAACAATGATTTTATAGCTTTCTCTCCTGCTTCTATGTGTCTGCAATAAAGCCATTTTTTTACGAGACAACAGAGACACACTTTCACTAATCTGCAAGATGATTCATAGCTGGGACAAATAATTTATGGATCTTTATTTCTCACGGTGGCGGATCTCTTACTCTCTATGGATCACAGAATCATTTAGGTTGGAAGGAACTTGTTGAGATCATCTAGTCCAATCCTTAAGACCAGGGCCAAATCTAATACAGATTATCAGGTCAGACGTTAACACTAGAACCACCATCCACAGCAACTGGGTGAAGAGGAAGGTAGGAGCTATTGAAAAAATATAAAGCAATGATTTTATGTTTTCAGACTGAATCTGATATAGAATACTAGTGCAATAGATATTATTCATTTGGAGATAGAAAGCATAAAACAAAAGTGCATTCACTATTATGTCATATAATGTATCTGTGCTAAATAAAAAACTAAGTTCTCTCTCTTTGACCTTTATCTCCTTTCTTGTAGCTGCAGGTAATTGTGCTGATTTTAAGCACACCTCTGCTGTCTGTGACCTGGCTCTTCGGTACACCAGCTCTCCATCATGCAGCAATCCCATTTGTCTTGTATGGCTCACAGTAACAAATTTCCACTTGACTGGCAGAGACTGTACAGCAAGGAAATATATGGGCCAGAATGTAGGCATAGAAAGCAATTTTATTGAGAACTCATAGAAATGCAACAGAATGAGATGGAAAAATTCCTCGATTATACTAACAGTTGTCTATAGTGTCTTTCAGTATAGCTATTGTCTTCCTTTTCCCTTAGCAAAACCTTTGATTATGGAATTCCACAAACAACTTAGGAATGTGATGATTCACAAGTACAGATGGATCATCAATCTTTTTTTAAAAAAAAGAACAAAGCCAGATAAACTTAAATATTTTACAGGGGTACTGAGTGATTTTCTAGAATAACTCTATATATCAAAGGGGGTGGAAAACAAGGCTGACTTACTTGGCTTCAGTATGCCAAAACTTTCAACAAACACACTTTTCAGTAAGCTCCAGTTCTGGAAAGGAACCACTATGTAACACAGAAATGAGTGAATGACTGAAAAAAATCATTTGTGAAGTAAAGGATCTAGAAGGGGGAAACAAGGAGATAAAGAGATGCTTCTCACCAGTGCATTTTTATATGCAAACATTTATTGAAGAGCCCATGGGTAAGTGCCTCTAATATAAAAAAGGAGACAGGAAAAACTTTAAGTACAGAACTGTTCACTGAAATTAAGTCATGTATATTCCATGAGAGCTTTTTCAGGGACTTCAGCCTGTTTTCACAAAGTAAGTTTGCAACAATAGAAAAGTGGCAGAAACAAGAACAGGGAAAGAGAAAATGCCTTACAGTAACAGGTTTAAAGGATTTAAAGATTTCTCTCTTGGTTCCAGGCAGGCAGTTCTGCTTTTGTCAGGAGATAGGTGAAAACAGAGCTCAGTTCTGCAAGTGCCAGCCCTAGATGTGGGAGCACAGCCTGGACTTCTTGTCACTCCTCTGTGCATCAGGCTTAGGGCAACTGTGGGACTGCTGCTGAATGAGAATAGTCCTTAGCAATGCAACTACTGTCGTGGCCAGAAACCAGGCAGTGTCCTGGCAAGTTTCCCATGCTATGCTGTCTTAAGTGCCTCATATGAAAGGGGTATTTTTTTACCAGGGAAAGACCAGCTCTGTCCGTGTGCCTAATGAACTCCCAATTCCTTCAAAGAGGCTGTTGACACAGCTGCCAATTAGTGCCATTTGTGATGTACACAAATGACTACAAAGTCTACACAGGCCAAACAACACGTGGACTTTCACTCATTGCTCTCGTAGGTTAAATTTAAGCTGATGACAGGGAACAGATGTGAAAGGTTCTTTAATCTTGAGATTTTCCATCCAGCACTGGAAGTATTTCCAGGGATTTTTTGAGGGCTATGACCCAGTTTATACTGTTGAAAAAGTTATCAAGGTCACCAAAGGTCTGTGTTTTGACAGTGTCCAAGCAAAAGCCACTCTTTACTGAGCACCTTTAACATAACCTTTCCCCAAATCACTTGGAGTTCTATTCTGCCATAGAGAAGCTGAAGGAAGACTGTGAGTGTCCAGGTCTCTGCACTGATCAGCCCTCCAGGATGGGAGGAGAAGAATGCCACAGAGACCTCAGAAACCTTTGTTATTGTTGTGTGAGTCATCAAGAGTCAAAGGAGAAAGAGATGGATCTTCCATACTACTGAAATGCATGTGGAAGTAGCAGGCAGGGCTAGTTTCTTACAGTTCCCACCTCAGAAGCCCCAGGTACCTCTAGAATGCTCCTGCCACCTCTCCATCTGATCCACAAGCACATAGCATCTACAGACATGTTCTCATGATGCATTTCCACTGCTGTGCCTGTGCTTCAGCCCCAAATTCCCTCCCTCTCTGGTTCAGTGTTAACCTTAATATGTGTCCGAATAGAGACATGAATTTCTTCTGTTTTCCTTTAATTTGTGGTTGCTTGTATATCCATAAATATAAATATAAGTTCCAGCATATTTTATACTGAGAAAAACAATCCCAAGCTGACTAGTTGCCCAGTTTCTTAATGTGTGGTATTCAGTAATTGCACAGGGAGGTGATGGTCTGTTTTTATAAAAAATACAGAGGAAGGATTAATACATACACATCACCTCCTTTGCAAGCACTTGCACAACAGATACCAATGTAAAAGAGGAGAGACCTTGACCCACTGACTTCAGACAGAGCCAGGTGTCTGCTACAGCCTTACAAAGCTGTTTGCACTTCTGAACTCTGCAGCTGTTAGTATCTCCCCACAATCCTCTTGCCAAGCTGCTTCCATGCACATCTGTGTCTGACAGGCTTAATTCTCCAGAGTACTTGAAAAAACATACAAGATGCAGAGAGACCCTTAATAGGTGTTCAGTTGGTGAGACTGATGTTTTCTTTCTTGATCAACATTAATTATTTTCTTGGGAAAACAACGTTTTCCTGCTGTTTTCCCTGATTCTATGCACAGAAGCAGAAAAGGGAAGTAGGTGAAAACTAGTAAAAGCTTACAGGAAGGTAGACTGCTGTTCTGTGGGTCTCATTTCGGGTTTGTCTGCGATATTGTATGTGCACAAGAAACCTTCTGGAGTAAGACTGCAAAAAAGTATCATAGAAAAATCAGATGTAACAGAAAGAAACAGGCCGTAATTTATACCTCTTTTGCTCTACTAAAATGTATTAGGGCTATTTTTGCTATTTCCCAACTGTTTTGAAGATGAGGCCACTTACATCAATGAATCTCTCCCTGATGCATCGATTTCATTTTACTTTGTTTTTTTTTTTACTGGCAACCAGGTTAAAACACGTATTTACACATTAATTTCTAAGATCTTTGGCTCAGGCAAACTAACCTACATCCACAGAAAAACAAACAGCCAACAAATGGATTATAGAGCAGTTGCCAAAGGTTCAGACTTGTTGCTGAATAATTTTTTCCTTTCAGTTTGGATACCAGCCCACGGTCCAGAAAATTTACACGCAAGTAAAAAAAATGACCTCCACTTTCCTTATTCTATTGTAAGCACAGCAGTGAAACAAACAAACAAACAAACAAAATTTTGCTCAAAATCAGCTTTCAATCTTGCTTAAAATCCATACATTGATTTTCATAGATTCACAGATAGATTTAAGTGGAGAGGGATCACTGATCCAACCCTCAGACCAAAGCGAGGCCAACCTCAAAGTTATACCAGCTTTCCCAGGGCTGTCTCCCGTCAAGTTTTTACTGTCTATGAGGATGGAAATTGCACAATCTCTGTGCAGCCCACCCCAGTGTTTGATAACTCTCATAAAAAAAAATAAAACCTAATATCCAATTGGAATTTCTGTTGTTGCATCTTGTTCTTTCAGTGTACATCTCCAAGAAGAGTGTGGCTCCATCTTATAACCAGATATTAGGTAACTGAAGTTAGCAATAAGATCCTCCCTTGGCCTTCCCTTCCTCAGACTGAAAGAACAGGATGCTCGGCAGAATTCCCTACATCAAGTACTCCAGCTCCCAGCCATCCTGGTGAGTCAACCCTGTAGTTTAAGGGCTAGGTGGAACTATCATCCTAGTACTAAATGATAGATTTTAACAAGAAGCTGGCCCTCATTACATCATGTATCACAAAAATGATTATATCCCAAGGAGAAATATCAAAACCAAACCCCAGACCTGTCAGAAACAGCAAGTAAGAAGCTGAAGCTGGTGTTGCAGGGAATAAAATAGATGCATTTTGATCCTGCAAATATCTGCCAGTTCTTGCCAAGTATGACTATTCTGCAACATTTGTCAACAAATTAAAGTCTAAGTTAAAGACTCATGTAAAACTGTGTGAAACAGTTCTTCATTGGTTGTGGAATGGCCTGTTAATACACCTCATCTAAATCCTGTGATTCGTATTTCCACAGATAACACAACATATGCAGTTGTGCTAATGAAATATAGACATCATTTTCTAACAGGGTCTGACAATGAAAAAGCATTATAGTTTGAACAATGGATCAGTGTTAAGGCAATTGCAATTCTCTGTTGCCGTCCAGTTCTCTTTTGCCAGCTATGGTATAGTAGTGACTAAACAGAAAGCAATTCCTGTATATTAGGCACTTTGAGACCAGATATTGGAGCCAAATGGTGCACTTAACCGAGGGATAGCATGCAAAAACAAAGACATTTTTCATATTCTCATTGCTATGAATCAAATTTTGCCCTGAGGACTACACTAAATTTTATTTATTTACTTTTTGGGTGTGTTTAGTAATATTTTATATTAGACTGAAGCCATTTATTCTGAGCTCATTTCTATCCAGCTAGGAAAAGCATGTTGCCTGCATTAGAAATCCCAGACTCCCCCAAAAAAGTTGTGTTTTCAACAAAGTGCAGGAAAATGCTGAAAATTCATTTTCTTCATTTTTTTTTGCAGACAAATTTGTCTTAAATTCAGGCACTAAATTACTGCTGATGGTTAAGTTTGTATTTTAAAATCTTTTCAGGTGTGTTGTTACCTGGTACAGTCTACATAGACTTTATGTCTACTGCTGCTTCTGTATAAGCGATGAGCTTGTGGTTAGAATGTCGGCCACCGTTTCTATGCGCTTATTATTTTAATGGATGCAATGAACACAGATCTTTTCCTACATCTCTGACCTGTCATTGCTCCATTACTTTTGCAATTTAATCAAGTAAAAAAGCAGAAAAAAACAACCCAACTCTTTTGAGCTTTTTGTAATGTCAGACTGGAAATTACTTTTAGGGAGTATTGTATTCACTTCATAAATTGTAAATATATTTCATTATAAATTTCTTAGGACGGCAAAAATTAAAGTACCATTTAAATTACATTTTCACCAGCACTCAGGAAATAGTCAGACCTGATGTATGTGTTCCTGCATACTTCATAAAAAAGAATGATCTGACATTTTCCTTTCATTTCATTGGTTGATGGGTACTTCAACAAACAGAACTGTCTCCTGCAAAAAAACAATCCTCTTTCTCATTGATTTGCATTATTTTGAAAAAGAATGAAAATAATAAAATATGAGAAGAGTAGAATTTAATCCCAAGGAATATGAAGAGATGATATAACCATGAGCACACTTTTCAAATATTTACCTTCTCTTAGTGGTGAAACTCCTGGAAGAGGGAATGTAGTTCTTCAAGAGTATTTTGTGAATAATTACTCAGGATGACACTTCTGAAGAATTTGATTCAAGTTTCACAGGTTTCTGACTTGAAAATAAAATAAATGTCATGTCTCATTTCATGTCAGCATCTGAAACAGAATAGCAAGGCAGAAAGGTAAGTTTCATTCTTTGAAACAGCCATCCGTATATGAAAAAATATGTAAAAAAACAAAAGAAAAATTATAGAGATAATTTTCTTACTTTTTAAATTTTTTTTACAAAAAATTTGCTTTCCATTTTCCCCCAAAAGAACAAATATTTACATCCCTAGACTTCTGAGAGGGAATTCTTCACATTATAGAAAAAGATAATTTTCCTTTTTTTTAGTATCATCTAAGAAATAAAACAAATGTTGTGCTTATAAATAATTATATGTTTCTCACATTTCATGAGAATCCATATCTATCCCTTCTTCAAATTTAAACCTTAAGAGATTTCCAGCTCAAACTTCAGCTTCCTTAGCTGATCTTTGGTCTAGCAGCAAATACATTGCTTAGAGTCAATTTGCTCCATTTTACACTGAAAATTATTTTTGAAATATGATATTATCTACCAACCTAAAACCTTAAAAAAAAAATAATTACAAAGCCTGAAGTGTGGTGGTAAATGTCCAGAATGTCAAAACTTCAAATAATTAAACTAGACAGCTAAATAAGCTTTAATTACTAGGACAAGAGAGCTTTATGCTATGCATACAGTACAGAAAATTCTTGCTAAAACTAGCATGATTGTTTCCAATCATATCACAAATTCTCCATATAAGATGAAAATATATACATTAAACAGTTAGATCTATGCCAAGCAAACGTTCATGAAACTACGTGAAGTACTAGGAGCTTGATTAACTGCTTCTGTATGGTAACAATCATAAATTCTGATGGTAATGTCAAAATAACATCAACACATAAAGGAGTCAAAAGACCTCAATTTTCAAAATGAAAATTCACTGCTGCTTTTGTTTTACAGCTTTAATTAGACATTGCTATCAAGTATCTATGTTGCTGTAAAGTACCCTTGCATTCTAAGATAACAAGTTTCAGATGGAAAATTGAAAATGTACCATACATTTCACAGTGGCATTAACTCAAGAAAAGAGTTTAAAAAAGTTTATATATGGATGTGTATTGACATTAGATCACTATTAGAACTTAAATACAGACTAGATACAGATTCCAATTCAATTAAATCACAAACATCTCTATCTTATCCATCAGAGCTCAGGGTTTCTTCACAGCTGCTTCATTTCAGCATATGAGGGAAGGGCCTATTTCTAACTATGCAGTAGTTCAGGATCCAAAATTTCCACATGTTTGGACCCAATATTTGGGCCTTGGCCCACTTTTGCAACATGTCAGAGCAAAGTCATGAGGTACTGAGTAAAAGCGGATTCTGAGATTAAAAAAAAAAACATTTTAAAATGTAATTGGAAATATTATGAATTATTCCCCCTGCATTATACATATTATTTCAGTATGTGCCCCAGGCATGACCCACTTCCTGATCAAAACATTTGAAAAAGGGACTGGGCTTCTGAAGTATCTGTGGGCATTTTGGTGATTCTGTCCTCCGTGGCAGCAATTGAGAAAATGCTTAATTTATATCCTGTTTCTAATATGTCACGTAAAACAAAAATAATGTGTTGGCAAAATTCTAAAGAATGCATATTGTTTTCTAAATTACAGTGTTTTTGCTAACAGAACATATTTCAGTAAGCGCATATGACTAACTTTTAAGATAGACAAGTTGATAAAGTGTTTAAAATGTATTTACTTAGGATTTATAACACACAACTTCCCTACTGGTATATACTAATAGGATATTTTATTTAGTTTAAACTCAGTTTTATGCTAGAGAATGATCTCATGCTACACTAGAGTGAATGCGAGAATATACCATTGCAGTAGGATGTCTTTGTAGCACTGTGACTTAGTCCAAGCCTAGCCTATCTGTATGATGATGCAATTGGGATGGCAAAGCAGCTCCAGTAAAAGCCTATGAAGACCTTCATTATGACATAAAAACCCCTGAAAAAACAGAGGCAATCCAGGTCAGTAAGTGTTTTAAAAGTCATTTAGCATTAAGCAGTTATCATTAGTGTTTGATTTATACATGGTGCTTGTCTTAGCTACTGACATTGCACATACCAAATCTTCTGTTTCTCACTGTCACGTATAAATGGTCTGCCGGTATGAATATAAAGCCGTGATCAAAGGCATAATAAAGAGTTGGCTTTGGGCCTAAATTATAATCCTGGCTTCTAGAATTGAAATGCCATTGCATTTAACTATCTGCATGGCACCTCCTCATATCTAATATCTTGAGATACACTAGCTGATGAACATTCTTTACTGAATGTTCTAGTATTTACCAGCTTCTGAAGTATACATGCAGGCTTTTCAGAAGAACATGTTAGCTACTTTCTGATTCTTTTCAGAATCATCTCCTTATGCTTTTGTGCACCCACACAAAAATGTGAAGTCTTCTTGCTCAACATTTTATTCCAAGGAAAATACAGTTATCTCCCAGACAGTCTTTGAAATGGTGAAAACTCGTTACAGTTTAACTGATGATTTGAATTTCCTAAATACTGCATATTTTACTGCAAATAAAAAGATATTAAATGAAACTGCACTCTGGAGTATAGTTCTTTCGGTACTTTATTGTCTACATCTGCACAGACAAGCTAATATAAAAGCTGGAAATATGACATAATGGAATTAAAGTGCAGTCAGCTAGATAATATTGGAAATTTTTCTGCAAAGCAAAAAATTAATTTGATTAAAATTAGCTCTTAACTGAAAAGTCTAAAGAGTGACTAAAAATGGAATTGAATTGTGGTACTTCAGTGACTGCTAGCAAATGCACCATGTTATAACTAAAGTCATAGGTTCCAGACCTGTCAAAGAAAACAAAAACTTGGGGAGTTCTTGAGTTCATCCCACGGGTATGCATGTGTATTTTTTATGAGAAATAAAGATCCATTCTAGTGGGTGCATGCAAGTGTAACAGATCAGCTCAGCAATTATGGCATATGTTAAACAATTAAGCTGGTAACAGAAAATATATATATGACAATCCTGTCCTCCGTACCTGTCCCTACAGGAATAAGAAGAAACTAGAAGAAACCTCAGGCATATTCTTATTACTAAGACTTTTTTTGAAGTTGTTTTCGAAACTCATAACAAAATTCTCTATAGTGAGTGAAGTGATGTAATCCTGATATTTTCTGACTTTGTCAAATCACTCCAGAATGTTCATTGATTGTTCTGCAAGAGCTTAGAACCTTTTGCAGATAAAAGTACGGCTGCAGAATTCACATGGAAGGCATTTTCTATTTTGCTTCACCCTTTTCTACATTGCCATCACTAGCTAAGAATAAACAAAAAATATTTTTAATTTGTCTCAAATAGAGTGAAGGAGTTCTAGAAGTCCTGCTAATTTCTTTAAACCTTGTCCTAGTCTAACAGTGATTTTAAAATTATTTTTTTCCAGAAAGCTTATTCTTTCTTCAAAAACAATTCTTCATCAAGGAAGAAAAATTCTAAGTATCAATGAAAAAAATATGCCTGTATTTACAATGATCAAAATCTAGCATTATTTACTTTGGAGCAATTTTAGCAGAAACTACAAAAACATTTTCCAGGGTTTTTTCCATTAAGGAGAAATATTCTCTGTTTCATTTTGCCACCTCAAGGGCCATGTTATTGTAAATGCACAACCTAGAATGAAAATGATAGAAGAGAAAAACAAGTCATTCTCTCTCTGAGTGACTAATTTAAATCATGTAAGAGAGTGTTCTTCTTTGTAATAACTAGGAAATAAAGCTCATGTTGTGATCACCAATATGCCACAACAGCTGTGAATTTTAAAATTATGCAATTCTGTTTTAACTAGATGAAGATTTTTGCATAAAATGTTTGCCTCTTCTTTGCAGTTGAAAATATCATGTCTCATAATCTCATGCAATTACATTTTGGTGAGCCATTCAAGGTGACAATTTTTTATCACTTAAACTATATAAGCACAGACCTCTATGTACTTCACTTAGCTGTAGGTGCTGTATTTTATTAATATCAACCCATCTTAGTAACAAGGTGAACACATTATTCATAATTTTATAACATTGAATGTGTTACCCTGAAGATATTTAAGCTCTTTACATAAAACAGGGACCCAAAAAAAAGTTGATCATCACTCCAAAGCAAGCAAATCTGTGGTAGCATTATTTGATTTTCAAATAATGTGGTTTATTTATTTGTATTTTAGTCAATTTCACACACACAGATTAAAATCCAAAATATTCAGTTCAAGGGGATTGTCTAGTAGTCCCAAAGGACGTATTCTCTGTGAGAAAGAAGATGATTTCATGTCACTTTCTGCCAGTACAATATCATCTTAGGGAGCAGCATTTTCTGCATCAAACTGTACAGTAATTTCTAATGTAACTAAAAATTTCTTGTAGTGGAGCAATTACTTCTTTCACTTTCAGAACAATCATGCTAAATTCCAACACGCATTAGCAGTATTGTTAATTGCATGATATAACTATCTTTTGCACAGGCAGGAGTTACAGATGCTGTTAATATCTGAGGAATTTAATAGCTTAAGTCTACAGTGGGTTAGAAAGTTCGAAGTTAGAAACTGTGAACCTTAGAAGAAAGGTTGAAACTTAAATTTCTCTGAGCAAAAAACATGCAAAATCTGTTTCCAGGCTTTTCCACTGCATGACTAGATCTTTCTTTAGTTAGAGCAACCTAGACTCCATGGCACACACATCCAGTCAGGCATTTAAATTTGAAGGTCTTAATCCCAAACTGAGTCCTACCCAGCATAGTTTATTGTTGCCTGTGATTTTGTAAAGACACAATTGTGGACACCAGCTAGACTTACTAAAGTTAATAGATAAATAAAAAACCACTGTTGACTTAATAGCAGTGGTGATAGATTTATCTCAGGATTTTAATCAGACCTCAGGAAGACAATTTTTAGCTGTGGCTTTGAATGTCGTCTATCTGAAGAGAGCAGCTGAATTCCTCAGTCAAGAGGCTTCTTTGCAAGTAGTTGACACAGCTCTTCAGGTTTGGCATCCCAAGGAAGTGGCAGTAGCTAATGAGCAGCCCGGAATCTGATGTCTGACCTCCAGAGACACGCTTAAATTACTAACATCCCTTATGCTCAGCACAAGGCTGCTCTGTATCATCTTTAAGAGGCACATAAAACTCTCTACTTCTTATGCCAGAAGGTCAAGGGAAGTAATTCTGTCCCTCTTACTCCACTCTGGTGAGACCTCACCTGGAGTTCTACATTCAGCTCTAGGACCCCTGGTACAGGAAAGACATGGAGACATGGAGCTGTTGGAGCAAGTCCAGAGAAAGGCCACAAAAATGGTCAGGGAGATGGAACACCTCTCCTATGAAGACAGGCTGAGAGACCTGGGGTTGTTCAGCCTGGAGAACTAAAGGCTCCGGGGAGACCTTATTAAGGCCTTTCAAAATGTAAAGGGGGCTTATGAGAATGACGAGGACAGACTTTTTAGCAGGGCCTGTTGTGCTAGTGCAAGGGGTAATGGTTTTAAACTAAAGGAGGATAGATTTAGACTAGAGATAAGGAAGAAATTTTTTATAATGAGGGTGGTGAAATACTGGAACAGCTTTTCCAAAGCAGTGGTAGATGCCCCGTCCTTGGAAACATTCAAGGTCAGGTTGGATGGAGCTCTGAGCAACTGGATTTTTTTGAAGATGTCCTGGTTCACTGCAGGGGGGTTAGACTAGATGACCTAGAGGTCATCACTAGATGACTAGAGGTCCCTTCCAGCCCAAACCATTCTGTGACTCTGTGATTCCCTGCCTAGCTTGGGCAGCCTGAGTTACCTCGTGCGAGCTAGATACTCACCCATAACTAGTCTGAATCCTACTGTGAAAGGGTCACATTTGCTTTGTGTCATCTACCTTCACCCTCAAAGAAACAGTGTATGGACGTGGCATTTTCTAAGTGTGTGTTACACATTAATTTCTATGAGTTTGTCACAGAGAAAACGAGACTGCAGAAACCTGCCTGGAATTCAGTTTGGATGATGATGAAAGAAAGGGAAAATCCCCTTTGCTTCAGTACCAAGATTACAGGCAATTTTTCCAGCAAAGAGATTCTCATTTTGTTTTGTCTCTGCATAGATAATGTTTAAATAACTCAAAACAAAGAAACAAAAAAGTCATATCAAGGAACTATGTTTCCATTTGAAATGACACTGAAGAGAAGAAATATCAAAAATATCATACAAAACATTTATATCTTTTGAAAACTGCATTTTTCAGTGAAATGTTTCTTGGTCATGTTTTTCATCTGAATGTTTCCAGCAAGCCCTATTGCAAATGTATAGGATCTTAGGAGAGTAGGTCTAGAAAAGAATCCTCAAAAAATCATCTTGTCTGCTTCTATGTACTAGGAAAGGATCAAGTATAGATATTATCAGAATAAAAATTCTTTGCAATCATAATGCAATAGTCTTCCCATCAACTTGTTCTTATCAGTTTTTGTGTCACCTACCACTAAGAGATGTTGTACTTTAGGGAAGGTGTCTTACACGATACTGACCTGCTATGCCTGGGTTCCCTACAAACTTGCTTTCTTTTTTTCTAGGGCTGGGAAAGGCAATCAGGAGGAAAGAAGAAGGGGAGGGGGATGAGTTCAAATGCTGCCTGTTCAGAAAGTTTTAATGCACTGTTCTTACACATATTCAGATCAATTAGATACCAAAAGTAGATAAGTGCAAATATCTTCATCCTCCTCTACACTGTTCTGAAGATATAACAAACTGCCACACCTACTACATCTCTGGACACATATACACACACAAAAAAGGCAATATACAGGGTGTTTCAAAAAATGGACTCAATTTCAATTGAAGGTCCATTTCCAATGGGTCCATCTTTTTGAAACACCCTGTACTGCAACAAGGGTAAAGAGAACTTTATACTTCTTAAAGCTTGTTTTGTCCATATGCTATTTTCATATAGTCTTCCCTGGAGGCACAGGAATTTTTGTCTGTAAAATAGATTGACTTCACTATTAATTCTCACTAGTTTTCTGTAATCTAGGAAAAGAAAAACAAACAAACAAACATGTTCTTTATGCAGCACTGTTAGTTTTATCCATTTGGGAAGCACAGGTCTTCCTCTGTGGCATCCCAGTGACCATAAGAATGGAAACATAGTGACAAATTTAGGTAGTTTAATAAGCTCCTAAACCTTTTTTAATTAAGTCAAGTCTACTGAGCTCAGCTTTTAAACATTTTTTAGCACATTAGAACATACAAAGAAAAGACTTCTGTGTCTACATCCTAATTCAAGACCTTGAGAACATGACACTATGTTCAGTGTACACAGGTTCCAGTGACCAGAGGACAAGCATTCTCTGTCCCTTGTAATGTAAAAGAGACAAGATAATATCTCATAGCTTAAAACATTTCTGAATAAGTGAGCTAGCTGAAAGCACTGAGTGCTTTTAGAGTTTGACCATAAAGGAGAGTAAAAATCCATATTGTGTTGGGTAAACGTGAGTAATCTAAACCATTGGAAAAATGTTTATAAACAAAAGATTTCAAAATAGAGAAGCACTGAGAGTCCATAAGTGCTGGAGAAATGGATTATAACAACTAAAAAATAAAAAGCCAAAATCACTCCGATAAATAAGAACATAAAATGAACAAAGCTGCCCAGAATCCCTTAGCCATTCATTTATATCAGAATTATTAGGCAGGTGGTGCAGTATAATATTGATTTCTTAGATTAGACATCAATGTATACTGCATACCTAAACTAGCTACATATAGAGCCTGCAAAATCAATCTGTGCACACTATTAAGATATCAAAGTTGCTCCTCTGAAGGGCAAATCTAGCACTAAGTGTACAATATTTTGATGCTCTACTACCTTTGAGGGTACATTATGTTTCTAAAATTAACATCTGCTAATCAGTAATCAATGAAGAGTCTGGAATATATTTCTAAGAATTGTTGTCTTATAATAACAGAGACAAAAGAAAACCGAAACCGAAGAAAACGTACTTAAGGAGGAAAAGGAAAGAAACAATTCTGTTGAAAGACAGGATAAGTTGGACTTACTTTCATCGCAGGTAGGGAAGCCAATCTACCAGTGGCTGTTAGGCTAATTGGATGTTTGCCTGCCCAGGGTCAAGGCTGAGGATAATGCTTGAGGTATGCAACAGTGTGAATTCCAGCATTCAAATAGTAGATAGATGTATGTGATAGATGTATGTGGAACAGAGCAACAAAGCTTGGGCCTGGCACTGCCTGCACACAAATATAGCAGGACAAATGCACCTGTTACACTTGCAGAAAGCACTTGGTGTACATGGCTGTGGACTGTTGCAGGAAAAATTTACCTTGTTGCCAGGACTCCTAAAAATCACTGGTGAAAAAAATCTTCAGCACTGGTCATAGGCAACCTATACTACCCAGTTTCTGCAGCACAAATGGCAATAATCCACCTCCCAGCCTTTTTCTGTTTTAATGGAGCAGAATAAGCAGATAATATCTATGTGCCAAAACTTTCAAGATGAAGACACATCCATCAACAACTTCATATTTGCTCTCTGAACACAGAGGTCTTGCTCAAAATGTTTATACTTACAGTTCTGCTTTTAAACTGTGATGATACAAAGCTGGAAAAGGCTGAAATGTGAAGACCTGAATAGGGAGATATTATGAAGGGCTGCCTGTGCTCAGCTGATACACTTCTGACCACGTCAGATCAGAAAGAACTGAAAAAATTGCTGGTACAAAACCAAATTGTTGCCACAGCCAACAGAAGAAAGCACAATTTTGACATTTTTCTTGCAAAAAGCTTCATCCAGAAGCCTTGCAGCAGCTTTGCAGCAGGCTAAAATGAAAACTGCACAGGAAGATGCTGGATAGCACAACAGAATGGCACAGGAGGAGGATGAAGATGCTGCACACTGGTGCGCAAGGCTGTGTCAGAAGGAAAGGGCAATGTGGGATTCTGTGATCTTCAGACAAAGTGATGGAGGTGCAACCTGATACAGGGAAAGAACTTTTTTGCCAGCATGTATAAAAGCTAGACTCACACAGCGCTACCAAACTCCTTCCTGAATCTGCAGAAAGACAGCCATCCAACTGACCTGTGACACCAGTCCCTTAGTCCTGAAATAACTGGTATTGTCAATGGAGGTCCTATCGAAAGATCATAGAAACAAATACAGGGCTTTCTGTTGCCTCTCCAGGGCTCTTGGATCAGGCCCAGACAGCACAGTTTATTGTATGGGTGTACTTACAGATGGACTGACGATATCATACTCATTGGGAGCATGCATACAGCTATTTAAAATAGGCTGAAAAAAACCCACCTAGTTCAAATTTTCCTTGGACTTCACTTTTTTATAAAACAGCTCATTCTGAATATTTGTGTCAGGGCCTTGCATGCACCAGTGGGTCTTAATGGCCCAGACCAGACTAATCTGGGACCCTTACTCACCTACCTTCTGTCTCTTGGTCCAGGAGCCCCATTTCAGCTCAGCGCTGGGCAGTTGGTCCCTGCCTAAGCTACACTGCAGGAGTGCCAGTCCCAAGCCTTGTCTCTAGCTCTGTCTTCTGCTGTTATTTACTGCACTCCCTGGATGAACACCATCCCAGGTTCATCACCTCATCTTGTCTGATGATTGCTGACTGTTCACAGGCCTATCACTGTCACAAACATGGCCTTGCTCCAATACTGTGGGATTGAGCCTTCTCTGTGAGATCCCCTGCATGTGGGTTGCCCTTTGCTCCCAACTCATCCTCCTTTGTGGAACAACCTACCCTTAGCACTCCCTGGCAATTGTAATTATGCCAAAAGCACTCTTAAATGAAGTATCTCTATGAAGGGCCAAAACCCAGAGAAGAGAAAAAAAATGCTTGTGTTGCCAGTTCAAGGGGAAATGTAGTTGCACATTTAAAATGCAGGCAAGAGAACTGCTGTGGCACCTCCAGATACTCCATACTGCACAAAAAATCAATTTATACTGAAAGTGGGCAAATTAATACAGTGGAATACAGTGGCTAAACTGTATAATCTGTATAAACATTGAATGTCTTTCCCCACCTTTCAGCAAAGGTTTAATGCAGGAGTCTGTGGTGAGCTGGCATAATACTGAGATTTCATTTTATTTATAAAATACACCACAGATAATTTATTAATATATGAAGAATCATAAATAATTAAAACAGGTCTGTAATTGTCAAATCAATGCACAAAATATATTAGCTGATTTTTGCATTTGCACTGTTTTTATTTGCTTACTCGATAATTTGGAAAAGTCTAATTCCCAATGGATTGCATCAGTAATGATGTTCCTATATAAATATATTTTATAAACAAAATTATCTGTTAGTAATATAAATCTAGAGAGTCAGTCACATCCTGACAAATTCTTTCTTGTCTTCAAAAACAATACCAAATCTCTCTAGTGTCTAAACCTAGAAGTTCTTGGCTCATGGAAAATTCTCATAAAAGTCTATGGTGACAGCAGATTAAATCCAACAGAAATTTTACATGAATGAGGACTTTGTGAAACTTACAGATGAAATTTTTCTTGTCATCACACAGAGGAAAGGACAAGAATTTTTTCCCCCTTCTTCTTCATGACTCCCTTTTGCAAAGCTGATGCCAGAGTTAGCTATGAACAATAACCCATGCAATTTGGAAAAAGGCTGCACACTGAAAGATTTTTTTTCATACAGAATGATTTGTTTTACAAAACTTAGGAATGGTGCTAAGTTTCCTAGTGTGTTACTTACCAGAACATTATTTATTAACTATGTTCAGAGGTACCAGCATGTCTTTTTTATACAGCATGCCTCTAACATTCATTAGCTGTGGTCTTAGAGGGATGTACACCCAAGAGATGGTGTGAGGGGGGAGGGAAGGAGAAAGAAGGAAATCTGTCCAAGTCTTCCTAAACAGCAGCCATTCAATTAATAAATTACAACCTGTTAAAGGGCACCAACCACAATTGTGTCTTTGTATGCCAGCTAGCTCCCAGGACGTGTTCTCCCAGGACTCTGGCATAACTCAGCATAGCAGGACAGTTACCAACACAGGACAAATTTTGTCTGTAAGCCCCACCGAGCCTAGAAGAAGATTTTGGCCCTACATTAAATTTTAGCAACTCAAACACAGGACAAATCCTCCACTCGAATAAATCTATGTAAATACACTGACTGCCATGGAATGGCAATGATTTAGAGTAGTTAAGATCTGAACTATTAATTTAACAGTGCATTTTTATTTCAAAATCCATTTCACTTGTGCACCAATGGTTAAACTGTGTTATGACTTAGTCATTCTTTGGAAGTAGCAACCACAGCCATGTCATTTTATGTAAGTTACGACCCAATATAATTGACTTCAAAAACATCGGTGTAAAATATCACCATAAGAGCTTGAATGTAAAAAAAAAACCAAAACCAAACAAACCCCAAAAACTCACTGCTAAGAACCTTCCCTTCACTATTGATAGTGAGGTTATAAGGCCATTTCCAAGCAAAATCTTAAAACCCACTTTTTTCACAGTATTAGTGCAAACCTTTTGTTGATAGAGTCCAGGCAGCAAAATCAGAAAACACCTGGTTTTTCTCCTAGATGTTTTTTGGACTTCACTTTCTCCAAGGCCTCTCACATCTGGGCTGTTTTCAAGTTTTACTGGCTTCCCTTTGAAATGTCTCCAAATACAGTCTGTTCTCCCTGTTGAAACTTACCCAGTCACTACTCATCTCACATCCCAACAGTTCTGTCTTCCAGGTGTTACCCTTGTTTCCCAGTATTAAGCTGGCCTCCCCAAATCCATTCAAAATACTGCTGCCAAAATTACCTTTCTGCTTTATGATTTTTATCATGATGACTCCTTTACTTCCTCATTTACCCCTCCAGCTAGCAAAAGTTTTCTGTCTACCTATTTAGGGCTCTTGATGTTTGGGTTAATTCAGATACTCTTTGTGCTGGAAATGGCAATAACCCTCCAGAACTTTTTTAGCAAATAGAATACAATATAAACCATTTCTTGAAAACCAAAAAAAACGTCTCTTCTAGATCAAAACAGTTCAGTTTAAAAAGCTTCAATCATTTTATTAATTTTTTCCCCGTTACCATTCTTTAAAATGAAAATCAACAATATTTTCTTGCACCTTCAGACACACAAAAAATAATATTTCAATCAGAAAAGCGATAGCATCCTTTGTAGTACTCAAGCACCTCTTTGCAGGCACTGCAGGATTTCTTAGAACCTTACCCACACCAAGAAAAGCCCAACAGCCTCTCCAGCTGGAGCTCTTTGCAGAGGAGAGCCTGGCTGCCTGTTCCCAGGGAAGAGGGTGTGTGGCACAGCAAACAGAAGCTGGGAGGAGTAACTGATATACTAGAATTGTGCTGCCACTGAGAGGTGTTGGGGTATATTTAGAGGACAGTGGCATCTGGTGAAGCAGCCATTTGATAGCTTTTGATTAAGCACGCAGCCACATACCAAAGGTCATCTTGAGGAGCAGGAAACAGGACGAACATCGATTGTTTCCAGGCCGGAACACCGGAAGGGACACGGGAAGACACGACAGGAAGTGAGGTGGCACAGCTTCCAGATGACATGGAAGGGGCATTACCAGGAAGTAAATGGACCAGTGGGAGTGTTGCCGAGGTGCATGACTGCCCCGTGCATAAGGGACTTTAACCAATCAGAGAGCGCGTGATAGGCGCGTGGTACGGATGTATATAAGGGATAGTTGAGTAAATAAAATGGCTTGTGCTTGGTTCACATTGGATTGTGCCGAGTCCGTCTTTGATTCCCCTCAGCGAGCAACCTTGACAGGCTGGAGAAATGGGCAAACAAGAAGTTTGTCTCACAAAGGTCAACAAAGGTAAGTACGAGGTTCTGCACGCTGGGAGCATTCACTGCATGCACCTGTACAGCCTGGGGATGACTGGCTGGTGGACAGCAAGGTGACCATGAGCCAGCCATGTGCTCTTGTGAAGGCCAACAGTCTCCTAGACTGCATTAGGATGAGCATTGCCATCAAGTCAAGTGAGGTGAACCTTCTCTACTCAGCTTTGGTGAGACACACCTGGAGTGCTGTGTCTAGTTTTGGGCTACCCAGTACATGACAGACATAGACATACTGGAGTCAGTACAACAAAAGGCCACAAAGACAATTAAGGGTTTGTAGCATGTCATACAAGGAAGAGGTTGAGAGAGCTAGGACTCTTCAGCTTGCAGAAAGAAAAGTTCAGGGGGATTTTATAAATGTGTAAATTAACTGATGGAAAGGAATAAAGAAGATGGAGTCAGACTCTTCTCAGTGGTGCACAGTGACAGAACAAAAGGCAATGAACATAGATTAAAATACAAGAAACCATTTAAACATAAGGATGTTTGAACACTGCAACAGGATGCCTCCCTCTCTAGGCAGGGAGGTTATGGAGTTTCCATCCTTGGAGATTTTCAAAACCCAGCTAAGCACAGCCTGGAGCAACGTGGCCTAGTTGGCCCTATTTTGAACCAGGAGATTTGTATGGATGATCTCCAGAGGTGTTTCTAAATCTCAGCCATTCTATGATTCTGCCAAGTCTCTGCTCCAAAGAATAGGAATAGCTCAAAAAAAAATTAATCTGAGAGACATCTGCTTCCTAAAAGCCTTTTGGTGAGCATACTGTCCTATGATATGAGAGTTCAAATCATCTGGTTCAGATCAGGAAAGCAGGGCAGTGCCCAGACCAAGGTGTGGCTGTCCAATCCAGGGGGAGAATCTCTTCAGAGCAAGGCATCTCTCTATCCCTGAAACACCCCATGTTAATTCTACCTAGTAAACTTGTCAAAAAGGATGCATTTCTGTAAAAAAATATTGACATCAAAACAATCTGCTACAAATATTCCAGTCAGGTGCACAGAAAAACACCTAATTTCCTTCTTAAGCATGTTCTGAAGCCTGTGTCATTAATCATATATATATTCTAAAAGTGTGAAGCAAGATTACTACAATATAAATTTGCATACATCTATCTTACTTAAACTGTGTTTGTGCCATTACCATAAGCTATGGAGGGCATGTTATCCAGGCCCTTTAACCACAGGAATCCTTTTATTTACTAAGCCTACCTGCTCCTGGTAAAATGGAAAGGGACAGACTTGTGCTACTACATAATTTCTTTAAACAGAAACTGTGATCTCAACTATAACTAAACTTTCTGATTTTCTATAATCGTGTACTCTCCAACATAACTTGCAGTCTTCTTTCTACTTAATTTTCCTTTTTTTATCATGTTCATTTCACCATTTTCTCAAGATAGTACTGAAAAGGCATCTCTGGAATGCATTTTGCTTTATTCATCAAAATTTATCCATTTAATAAGTTGTAGAATAATTTAGATTGGAAAAGACCTTTAAGATCATTGAGTCCAACCATAAACCTGACACTGCCAAGTCCACCACTAAACCATGTCCCTAAGCACCGTGTCTACACGTCTTTTAAATACCTCCAGGGGTGGTGACTCAAGGACTTCCCTGAGCAGCCTGTTCAGTGAAGAAATTTTTTCATAATATCCAATCTAAACCTCCCCTGGTACAACCTGAGGTCATTTCCTCTCATCCTATCACTTGTTACTTGGGAGAAAAGATCAACCCTCACCTCACTACAACCTTCTCTCAGGTAGTTGCAGAGAGCAATAAGGTCTCTCCTCAGCCTCCTTTTCTCCAGTTTCTCAGACACTGCTCATGAGACTTGTTGTCTAGACCCTTCACCAGCTTTGTTGCTCTTCTTTGGACCTGCTCCAGCTCCTCAAAGTCCTTGTAGTGAGGGGCCCAAAACTGAACACAGTATACAAGGTGTGGCCTCACCAGTGTCCAGTACAGGAGGACAATCACTTCCCTAGACCTACTGGCCGCACCATTCCTGTTACAAGCCAGGATGCTGTTGGCCTTTTTGGCTATCTGGGCACACTGCTGGCTCGTAGTCAGCTGACTATCAACCAGCATTCCTAGATCCTTTTCCGCCAGGCAGCTTTCCAGCCACTCTTCCCCAAGCCTGTAGCATGAGGTTGTGGTCTCAGTGCAGACTTCCAGCTGAGATGCTAGAATGGAGAGGCTGAACTGCTGCAGCAAACCAGACACACAACAGTAAGCAAGCTTAGCACTAACTACTGCTTCTTTCTTTCTCACATCTGTATATACCTAGCGCTCCGTGATCACCCCCTTTTATAATTTTGCTCATAAATATTTCACTGAGTTCTTTTTGGTTTTTTAACAGTAGAGTGTTTTTAAGTTGGACATAGTAGAGATAGCTGTCTACACATTAGGTAAAAAAAGGCAGCCTTTCAGGTGATCTCTCTTGCTGTGCAGGGCACTGGGGCAAAGTCAGCTGTGGAAGGAGCACACCCTGGCTGAATTGTGCCTAGGAAGGCACAAGATGTTTTACTTGACAACTTTAATTTTCATGAAATTTCACAACTGAACTTGAGAGTTTAAACTAATTCTCTGTCTGTATCACCTCTGAATCCTGAAGTATCTTGGAGATGAGCATAAATGGTACACTTCAAAAAATCTGACAATTTCAAATAAACTATAAATACATCTGCTGAAACAACTTTATGAAGGATTAGAGGACAAATTGCTAGAAAAGGCATTGTCAGCTAGAACAATAATCAGAAGATCCATTTTCCTTGCTAAGTTATATCATCAGAATGCAAGTCTCTATTTCAATGTGTTTCATCTCTTTTCGGAAATCCAAATTAAAAAGTAAAATTTTTAAAAAAAGCATATCTAGAAACTTAAGAAGGAATAAAGCAGTGGTTGTAGTTACAAGGTGTAGAATTCAAGTCTTTTCTGGAAAAGAAATCAAACATTAAAGAAGGGTCTTTATTCTATTTCATGCACACTCAACACCGGGCAAACCCCTGAGGCACTGAAGTTTGCTTTTCTCTTAATGTAGTCACTATCCTTAAGAAATATTCTGCCTGCTTCTAACAGCAAACCCAGGGAGATTGTGACAGCACATAGATTCTGCAAGGTATTAAATTAATTTAATCAGTTTTAAATAAAATGAGTGAAAAAATACTCTGCAAGTGTTTGCAGTCTAAGATTTTAGAAAAAATGCTACTTTATATTTAGAAGCCTACAAAAAGTACCCATAATTCAGAAAGGTTAAAAATAAATCAATTTAGGGAAGCAACCAAAGGGAAAAGCATTCAGCATTTGAAGAAGAAGAACGTGCCTCTGAACACAGAGGTTAAACATGGGTTTTTCCTTCTGTCTGTGATTCAGTCAGGCAGTCATACACTGAGCCTTCTTGTATCATGATGCAGCTTCAAGGACACCACAGTGTGTGCAACCACCCTACAACACATTTTCTGTTCTAATCCACCTCTTACAATCCATTTCTTATGCCTCATGTCTTCAATACGGTGTTATTTTATATACAAACAATCATTCATAATGTGTAGGAAGCAATCTATGTTACTGCTCCAAAATATTCAGACCTTGCTGTGACAACATACAAACAGAAAACTGAGGAGGAAGCCAGTTAAAAAATAACACTCATATATGGAGAGGAATATGTCATCAGATGCCAGTTTCCAAATACATCTCTACAAGTAGTAATTTTTAATTCATTTTATTTTAGTAGACATAGGGAGTGTCTGAGCTCATCTGGAGACAGAGAAGGATTTCTGCTGCTTTGAGGAGAGCACATCAAACATGTGAAATGGCAGCACAGCTACAGGAGCACTGCTCTCATCCTGTTTCACTGCTCCCATTTCTCTCTATCCTGCCTGCCCCAAAATCTGGGGCACTAACAGCTCCAGAAGCCACTGCCAGTGTTGAGCTCTGGTGAGTTCATGCTTTCCTCTTCAGTGGAATGCAGAAAGAATATCTTGCCCCGACTGTTTCTCAGCTCTCTCATTTTCTATATATGGAAAACAAAGCTGCAAGGAAAGATCCAAAGGACAGACATTTCAGGTGCTCGTTCCTGAGTGTCTTGCTCCCACAGACATTTCATGCCCTCTCCATGTAATGCCAGCAGGAAAGGCTGCCCAGCTGTGTCACAGCAGCTCCAGTATTCAACAATAAACAGCTAATGGTTTTTAAACGGTACCTAGTAGCATATACAACCAGCACCACACAAGCAGGGGTCATTAAGGTCAGTGCAGACCTCTTAGAAAAACAACTACATGACAAAATTTATGTGGCCACGTCTACATGTGGCTCGTTCCTATATGACCCCATTTTGCTTTCACCCTATAAGTCAATGAATTACATCCATGTGGCAAAGCTTTTCCTCCACCAACTTGTCAGACAGGACTAGTCCATTAGCCTCATCCTGAACTTCAGATGCAGACCTCACATACTTGATAATGGTCATTGTGGCTTCCACCTGTACAACACAGGCAGCAAATTTTAGAGAATAGATTAATCTGACCAGCTTTTGATACATATGAGCCTCACAGTACTTTAGCTTGTGAAACTGAGCTAAAAGAGCATAGCAGTAACAACCGAGGTACAGTTTAAATGGAGGAAGATGTCCTTACTAAGTTTCAAACATGATAATAATGCAATCTTTTATTATCCTGCCATGAATGTCTACATGAGTATATATCTAATCACACCCTTGGTACATCTCTTTCATTTGGAAATGCTGATATATGATATTCTTGATTTTGATCTGTGTGCCTTTGTTTTAAACACTAAATAAACAGCAAACAGGATACACTCAGTATTTTGAACACAGATTGGAGGTGGCTGGGTCTGCATGCAAGGTCCTGCTGGATCTATATGCATTCATGACACAGGACCCCACACAGACAGGTAAAAATATAGAATCTTTAAATTGTGACTATAGACAAAAGAAATCCGAAGAACAAGATACTAGCTGGGAAGATGGCACATCAAACACTGTTGTGGTTTAACCCCAGTCAGCAACTAACCACCGCACAGCCACTCGCTCACTCCCTCCCCTCACTGACTCCCAGTGGGATGGGCGAGAGAATCAGAAGGGTAAAAGTGGGAAACATTGTGGGTTGAGATAAAGATAAAGACAGTTTAATAGATAAAGTAAAAGCTGTACATGAAAGCAAAGGAAAATAAGGAATTCATTCACTACTTCTCATCAGCAGGCAGGTGTTCAGCCATCTCCAGGAAAGCAGGGTTCCATCACACGTAACAGTAACTTGGGAAGACAAACGCCATCACTCTGAACGTGCCCCCCACTTCCTTCTCCTTCCTCCAGCTTTATATGCTGAGCATGACATCATATGGTGTGGAATATCCCTTTGGTCAGTTTGGGTCAGCTGTACTCATTACATTCCCTCCCAGCTTCTTGTGTACCCGCACACTAGCAAAACATGGGGTCCTTGATTTCTTAGCAACAACTGTAAACATCAGTGTATTAGAAACATTCTTCTCATACCAGATCTCATACTAAAGCCAAAACATAGTGCTATTCTAGCTACTAAAAAGAAAATTAGCTCTATCTCAGCGGAAACCAGGACAGACACACATCCTAGGGGCCTGAAGGAACCCCATGGTACACCAAAGGGCAGCAGGGCAGAACCTGGCAACCAGGGCACATCCCATCATCCCAGCCAGGAGCAAGGCAACCAGGGCATCAGGGCAGCCCCAGTTCCAGGCATTGGGCATCTCCCTGGGGACAGATATGGGCCAAGGGTGGGCTCAGCTGTGGGCCTATGGGTGGGTCCAGCTCTGTGGGACCTGTGGCCAGGCAAGGCAGGGCTGTGGGGAGCTGGAGACCAACCCTGCTGTGGCATTGCTGGGGCAGGACCTGCTGTCCCTGAGGAGCTGAAATGGCATCCTGGGCCCTGGACAGGGTGGGGAAGTCCCAGGAGACAACTGCTGATGTCCAGTGGCAATGGGTGAAGTCAAACTGCTGGTGCTGAGGTCACGATTTCGATCTTCCACTCACTTCAGGAGTTTTACTGCAGACTAGGCCAACTCCAGACTCATGGACTGAATATTTATGAGCAGGTGGAGCACACAGTGTGTGCTCCCGGAGTCTGCTGATTTGCTTTCATCTGGATGGAGCCTGGTCCAAGAACTCTGGGACTGTTTTGCAACCTAAGCAGATAAATTGGGAAATTTAGCTTCAGAAGCACACATCTGATGTAGACTGAAATACTAATGAAGATGCATCTATTACTCTCTGCCCCACCTATCTTTGGGCCCAATTTGGTTTTGATTATTTCTAATCTTTGTGCACAGGATGAAAAATGAACAACCTCAGATTTTCCCATTGCCAGCAAAGGTAGCAGTTTGTGATTTAGTATTTTTAAAACTGAACATGTTTCCTCCATCCTTACAGACAAAATGGAAATAAAAAAACTTTCCGCAAAAACATGGAAAGAGCTACTTGTAGGAAATTCTTGAAAGGTACTGAAACCAAGGGACTTTAAAAGCTAGTCTCTATGCAAGTCATACTGAAAGCTAAAACCTGGTACTGGTTAAATCTCTTTAGAATTCAGGCATGAAATGTCTAGTATTACAGTGCTTGCTTCGTACAAGTAATGACTACTTGGAGAGACATTATAATAATTTTGTTTCCTGAAATTTTCCCCAGTCCATTTTTAAAAACATGTTTTAAATAAATAATACATTGTTTGTAGATGTCTACCTTTGAAATTTAGTAACTGAGGCAAATAAAAGTTAAATAAATTGTTCAAGGTCCCATGGAAACCTGTGACAGAATTTAATTTTTAGGGGTGAATTATGCTGTACTCATTAATAACATATATTGTAGTGGTCCGAGTTGCCATTCAGCTTTTCCCCCTTTATAAAAGTAGGAACTATCCCTATGTGAGTAGGGACAACCGTATGAAAATAACTGCATTCTGGAGAAATACTCAAAATAAATTATATTCCTCTTGAGTCTATGGTGGTTCTGTTAAGCTAAAGCTTAAACGGGGGATGCCGCTGGCAGCATTTCTAATAATACAAGCATCCTGATATTAAATCCTCAGTAAAAGACAGAATTCCTCATTATAAACATCCTGGAAGTAAAAGATATCTCAGACAACCTTAAGTGGAAGAAAACAAACAGCTTTACATTGGGCTCAAGCAGATTTTAAAACATAGGATTACTTTTGTTCAAACATGGATAAAAGTAGTGCAAATCTAACAAGTAGTTGATCAAAATGGGTGGATGAAATATGAATAAGTTTTGTCAGTATCTATGTGGAAATCCAAATTCTTTGTTAATGCATTTGAAAATACCTAAAGAAATAACCTGTTCTCTGAAGTTCCAGGCCTATATCTTACCTTTCTCTCATCACTGTTTATCACAATGGAAGTGGTGATGCATAGCCCTCATAAATATTTCTTCTAGAAATAAGTGGGATGATTGTGGAAGATACATATTCCTTAGACATGGGTCCTCTTTTGAATGAAGTCATTCTTTATTTGTTAGAAATATGGATGCATCCTTTATTCATGTTCAGCTCTGAATAAATTCCCACCTATTCATTACCGAAGTTAGCACTCCCTCTGATTTCAACCAGCTGTAAGGCAGAACACTATGCAGATAAAGTGCTCAGGGTGCCCTGAACAAAGCACAGTGCACAGAATGAAAGTACAATAGCGCTCTGCAGAGACAGGTATAACTCCAAAACAGACACTTTTAAAATAAAGAAATAGGTTTATTAGGACAAAATGCAAGATGCTGAGGACAGTATTAGCATTCTTTGGAAAGTTTTTATTTTCAAAATGAGGTAGGTGGGGACAGATGTTGAGGTTTTTCAGTGGTGGGGTTTTTTTTGCAATAGGTATTGGGTGAAATTTTTTCATGGATTTGCTCAGTGCAGTGCTACATGCTTTTAGTTTGAACTGATGAGGAAACCACATTGAAAGACAGCAGCAGGGAATAAAACGTCTCCAACTGCTGTGGCAAGACATGCCTCTGTGCACTGTACTTCACATAATCCTAAAGAATGTTACTTAACCTGGCTCCAGAAGAAAAATATGGAAATATATGTCCATAACATATTTTAAAAATAAACAAAACCAAAGCTAAAAGCTACTGGGCCACTGCCCACATAAGACCAGAAGATGAGAACAGAGCCTACTATCAGTGAGGTATGCAATTACAAGTGGCTGAGCCATGAAAGATAGACACAATCACAAATTCTTTACTGCTTAAAAAGAATTTGAAAAGCCTGTCCTACTGCCTTTGCCTGTGCATTTAAAGATTTTAACAGTGTGGCAGTGTCAAGCACCATGCAAAATGTTTTTGTCTAACAGAAGTATTTAATATTGACCTCAATTAATTCAAAGTGAATTAGAGATGAACACCACGGAGCTGATAAGTACTTAAAACAGCCACAAAACCACCATAGTTAGAAGAAAAAGAAAAATCAATTAGTGATACAAACCCTCAAGGCTTCAGGGCATCAACTATTAGCTGATGAGCTTAGGAAGAAATATTCCCTACAAGCAAGTACTGCAGATATCTGCAGCACTCGAGCTACTGGCAGCAATAGCACACCAGACAAAATGGGCTGCTATTCTGATCCAGGGAGGCAATGTCCCTGTGACGCCATCACATTGAATTCTCAGGAATTAGTTAGGGTGAGAAAGCTTTTGAATTTTTGATGTTTTGCACAGCAATCAGGCAAAGTCAGTATCTCAATGCTGATGGCAATAATGTCATGGCTAGGAATTTAAAGCAGGATTGATAGAATTTCATTCACTTAGGGTACCCTAAAAGCCTGTGAGAAACATTTCATGTGCTCAGATGTTTTTTATGAATAAAACAGTGTCATCTAACATGAAGTTTTGCCATTTCTAAAGTAGAACTCAGATAATCTAAATTAGTGCATGCTTTCATGCAGGAAGTAAAAAATAAACATACCCTGTTAGAACTACAGGGGGACTTTCAGGTAGGCAAAATCTAATTACACAAGGTGGAATACAGCCAGTGATGCCAAGTAACATGCTTACTCCTGTGAAATGTGCCGTAAGATTTTCTTTTAATAGTCAGACTTGCTCTGGGCCTACCTTTTTTATTTCATCTGAAACATGGAGAATATATTCATTTGTGTTAAATCAGTTATAATGAAAATTTACACAGGTCTTGTATAACTAGATTTAACGGCTAGAATCTGAAGTTTAGGTATGGACAGCATTAGGCCACAAAGGCACCTTTGTATAGTGTCAAAATTTTTTGGCAGAGACTGGAGACAAGTGGCAATAAAAATTAAAGTGTTGAGACTGTCTTTTAAAATACTTTGCACACTTCATAAATAAAACTGTATTTTTAGGATATTAATAAAACTGTCCTGTTTCTGCCCCTCTGGTTTTAAGTATCCATTGTGTCCCTATAAAGTTGTGACCTTGAAAAGAGAGAGAAGGCAGAAAGCAAAGCCAGTAACAGGATTTAAAAAACAAAACCAGAAAATGGTTGAAATATTCCCCACTCCAGCAGCTCAAATTCTCCCCCACTGGTTTCTAAACAGCATTAATTTATGTGTGTGTGTGCCTAATGCCAGTAAAATTACATTAGAAATTACATATGATTTCCACATTGCACAAAGGTATAGGTGACCCATTGAACCTTGTGCCAAATTCAGTGAATTCCTAATGTGTGATGGTAAATACTTGGCAGCTTTGCACTGTTGATCATTGCAACGGTTAGTAGTGGTGCTCTGCACCAAGAGCTGACAGTTCTAGCCCACTAGCTTTTAATTCCTGCCTTTGTGGTAATTCTGTTTTGAAACAACTTCATTGGCCTGACACTCAAAGTCAGAAAGAAAATCACAGTGGACAATTAGCAAGAGAAGAAACCCAAAAGCAGTGGTCGCAGATGCACTCACCTCTTGTATAGGCAGCTCTTTGGCTTATTGATTAAGGCTCATTGAAAGTAGAAGCAAAGGAGATCTTTTGCAAGGGTATTTATATTCCCACACACTGTCATCCTGAAAACAGTGAAATAAAGCAATAGTAATTTTTTTTCCCAGTTTCTAGGATCTTTATAATACATGGAGCTGTGCAAAGTCATGCCCCAGATATCTCACATAACATCTGCATATGGCTTGCTCATCACCCCTCTTTGTCTGTTCAGGTTCCAAAACAAACAAAATCCTCTTTCATTTGTTCATGAAAGAAAATTTGTTCATACCCATGTTATTTAGTGAAGAGATTCCAACCAGGATTATTCCTGGTTATCTCTGCAAAGCAACAAAGCAAACACAAGAAAAACACAAAAAGTGATTTTAATATTCAGCCATGACAAAAAAATATTCTCTAGTTGTGGGTCTCAGCAATACAGTTTTACTGTTGCAGAACCACCTGCAGGCCCTGGGACACAGTATGTGCCAGGAGTTAAAATTTTCTTTGTCAAATCTTGAGCATGGCAGCATGTGACTATCTCTTGGTTTTACTGGTTCCCATGTATACCTCTTCCTCAGAAGACGACACAAGACCATGTCCAGGCAGCAGACAGAAGTGTCACCAAGGCACGTCACACTGTCCACGGGCATCCAAACCAGGGATTTGACAGGAGCCTTCCCTGGGTCTTTTGCCCCCCAAAAGTTAAGACACTGGGGGGAGAGGGTGCAGTTGAGAGCATTATTTTGCAGTGGTGTGGGGCTGACATGGCACCTGGGCTTAGCCATGCTTTACTTTCCCTAAAGCTCCAGTAACTGGATTGAGCTCCCTCAGACCCAAACTGCTTGTACACAGTTTAATAAAGATATTTTTTTATTTTCCAACTTCCTTTATGTGGCAGCATAAAGTAACCATTTTTGTTCAAGAGCTTTTCTCTTTTACTCTCTTGACTTTCAGTTATAAACTTTTTTCTTGAGTACAGGCCTTAGAATTTTGAAATAAAAAATTAAATAGATATGGTGTATGCACAGTCCTGGATTTATAGGCATTTCACAAGTTCATCTTTGCCAGCTTGGAACTGAGCAGGAACTGTATGTTGAAAGGCCTAACTCTCATTCCATGACTGAGATTAATCAGATTCAGTAAATATAGCTCTATCTGAAAACTAACTGTACCAGATAATCTGTTTTAGCAAAACAATTGAGTAAACTGGAAAAATGCTATAAAACCAAATACATATTCAATCAAAAACCACTGTTTTTTTGCAATTTGGGAATTTAATATATGAGTACTTAGATATTTTCATCAGCAGAGTATCTTCCCACTGTAGCAATCTAACTCACATGTATATGGTCGTGATTTAAATTCCAGTAAAAAAAAAATAATTTACTTTTTTTTTACAAATAAGATTTGTACTTTTGAACATGTACTGTAGGCATAATGGCCATAGTTAAGGTAACACCTTCAGAGAGCTCTAGGCAAAACCAGAAAGTGCAGATTTGGACCAGAACACTCCCTGTGTTCTAAATTGCTCAGAGGCAGAGTATTTTTATTCAGGTCTCTCTGGAGATTGTTCCTGTAAGCACAAAATCTACTCTTTCACTAGCTTCTAGCACTTCGAAGTCTGGGCTCGTGCCACAGGATGAAATAGCTATTGAGTGGTAAAGGGAGCAAGAGTTTTCTGAAGCCACCTTTCCAACGTGATTCAAAACAACTATGAAGGGACCATCTATAAAGCTTGAAGGTTAGTTTAAGCTCTCTTCACACAGAATTTTTTACCTTTCTGCTAGAACTACCAGAAAACATCTATTAGTGCTTTTGAGCTGCTGGCATCTCCAACTGGCCTGAAACCACCTATTCACCTACTGAAAGGCAATGATTTTTTCATGTCTTTGATTACTGTAACAGTAAAGATTTAATACCATATGATCTATGAATTCTTTATATTTGTCTTGAATATTAATTGCAATAACAGGAAAATGATTGTGCTGCATAGCCAGTGCATGGCTAGCCAGTAGAGAAAATATTTCCACAGTGAATAAATGATACACAGGACATGGGTTTGAATGAGTTTATTTCAGATGATCAAGCAATTAGCTGTTGTTTGGATTTCTGAAAGGAAAGTTCAAATCTGCCATCATCAACAGTGGGTTTTTTAATTTTTCTGCCAAGTAAACAGGTATGTATGCAGGAGAGTTTCTGTAGTACCACAGCTTCTACATCAGAGCAGGAGCAAAGTATCTGATAAATGAAAGAAAAGAACCCCACACTTTAGCCAGAATGAGGTTGTGTTAGCTGTCAGATACCATTTAAACAAACCAGGTAACAAAAGAAAAGAAAGGCAGTGGAGAAAGACAGAAAACAAACTGTGCATATGATTCTGTTTAAAGATTTGCCAAATGGACCTTAACTATGTCTTAAACACATACATGGAAGAAAAAGGAGGGGAAAATGCCTTTCATGAATCATACTCTGTTCTGCATATTTCTTTAAATCTTGCATTTATCATATCTTTTGTATTTGTGTTTGTCTAGAGAATTTAAAGCTACTGCCAATACATGTTTTAAGAATCTTTTGCTTGATCAAGAAACAGGCATTTCACAATCCCACATCAAGAAACCTGGAATTTTGTCCACATTTTCTCTATGCCTTGTGTCAGCTTCTCATCTTTTGCATGTTTGGCAATTTTGAGCATTAAAATATGTGTAAATTATTACATTTGCAAGAAACACTAGCAAGTTGTTAGAGTCAGTTAAAACGAAAGAATAAATATGTAAATGGGAATATGAACAATGTTGTCCTCCCACAGTACCTGATTGTAAGAAGTAATCAGTTCTACAGAAAATATCCAGAGTATTCCAGACACCATATATGAATACAACATTATTGTTCTCAAATTCAAGAAGTTTTGAGAAGTTTGAGAAGTTATTAGTCTTAGTAGGCTCCATTAGTCTAAAAGTTTTCTAACACTTCTCAAAGATCTTTTTTTCCAGAGATTCAGTTGATAAAGTGGATCTTTGACCAGCCAATCAGAACGTATAACAGCATGGTTAAAATGAGAAAATTGTGCAGAGTCCAAAGTGGTGGTGAATGAAAGCTTCATTTAGCTGTACATATTGTAGTAGACAAAGGAAATAAAGCTGATGGTATGCATTTGTATCTGGTAGTAATAGCTTTATAACTCAATATGTGCAACCACCAAAGAGGAACAAAAGCATGCCAGTCTTAGTAATAGGTATGGAAGTTATAACTAAAGAAATAATGTAGAAAGCAATAACAGCAATCTAAGGTAGCTTATCAGATCATGGTAAAGTAAAAGTTGTTAGGAAAAAGGGACAGCTATTGAGCTCTGAATAAAATCAAGGATTTGGGGAAAGCAGTTGTGAATTTCAGTGCATGAAGTGATGGCCTCTTCATGAAATAGAAACTAGTCTGTTAATCAATGGAAGAGGAATTAGAAGATCTGACCACTCTTCCCACCTTAATCAAAAGAAGATGGGCAGGTCCTGTGAATATCAGACACCTAATTAGTCCCAGTTCTAAACTGCTGAGTGTAGAGCATAGAGAGGAGGTGGACGACCAGAGGAAAACAGAAGAAGAGCAAAGTGCAGATGGATGGAATGAAAGATTGAAGCAACCGTGAAAAGTCCTGAACCCTGCTGCTCTAATTCTTTCTCTGAGCAACACTTTGCCAAGTCCTGTTAGTCCTCTCAGAAGGCATGAAAATCAGAAACCTGAACTAAGCTCTGAACTACTGCTGTTCTGGCCATAATCAGGGGAATTCTGAATAAAATCCATCTCCACACATGACTTGAATCTCAGTCAGTCAGTTCTAGGTGAGCAGACCACACATCATCAGACCTAGTGAGTACCAGAATCCAAATTTTATACAACATTCTCCCTCATTTTTTCTCTGTTTCTGATGCCAGAACAAGTCTTCTTCTTTAAGGAGAATTCTGAGGGGACACTACTAGCCAAGACTATTTCTGTGTCTATTTCATAAATAACACTAAATTATTTATATGCCAAAATCACAGATTTGTCCAGACTGATGTAAAACACCTCTGTGCTAACTACATTAAAGTAGAGTGTAAAAGGCTTGGACCTACCAAGAAATGTGTGTCTTGCATGTTCTTTTATAATGGCCAATGAATTATAGGAAGCTGAAGTATTATAACTTGTCCTGAGAGAATGAACAAGGGAAATGTACCACGAAAAACATGGATAATAAAAAACATTTTTTGGATCAAAATTGACCTCTTTCAAAGAATATGTAAACATAGTAAGTTCTAACTGGTATTTATATAGGAAGATCCATGTCATTTATGGAGAACAAAACACCACTAGGCTCTGTGAAGTTTCAGCCCATTAAACACAGGAGGTTTTATATTATAAATATTTCAGAACAATTAGGATAATTTAGATCCTATTGTACTGAGAAAGCATATTCTTAACTCCAACACCAAGCCTAGTCATAATGAGAAAACATTTAAAACGCAATGTTCTTACAACGTAATTAAAACAAAAAGAATGGCAAGAACATCATAAACATGGGGAGAGTGAGTAGAAGGTGATTATTTTGCCTAAGACAAAAACTAAGGAACATTCAGTGAAGCTGCTGGGTGCCAGATTTTAAGCAAACGGAAGGAAGTATGTCTCAATATAATGTATAATTATGCTGTAGAATCCATTGCCACAGCACATTGTAAATGCCAAAACTATAAATATATGGCAGATATGTCCATCAGGGGCCATTAACACACTAGATACAACCTCCAGTTCAGGAAGTCCCTAAACTTCTCACAGCCAACTTCAGAAACTGGGAGGTTTTACCAGGGGAAGGGTCATTTTATTCTTCTTGTGCTTTAGACATTCATCTTGACAGGAACAGAACACTGGGCTAGAAGAGCCGTAGGTCTCTTAGGTATGGCAGGCCTTATATTCCCTTAATGCAGAAACACATATCTGAAGGCAGCCTGGCTGATCTCAGGTTAAAGAAAAAATAAATAGTAAGGAGCTTGGCTCAGAGTGGTCTGGAATGCATCATTTAAAAAAAATGAAAGTGTGTAATGTCAGAACTGTAAATGTAAGTATATGCACAGGCTACTCAGTCATTCAAAGTCACAGCAGGTTAAACTGAAGCAGGAAATCATAGTATCAGTAACCCAGAAAAAAACATTTAAGTTAATGGAATAAGTTGCTGATGGAAGTCCTACAGAAGCACCCAAAATCAATCCAAGTGAAAGATGGAAGCATTTTTGGGAAGCAGAATATCAAATGATATACTGGATGACTACACCAGTATTGGATTGAGATCAGGAGATAAGATTGATTAGTGTTTTTTATCACAAGCATATACCATGGAAAAACATCAGGTCAAGTCAGTACATAGCCCTTAAACATTTTAATTACATCATGAAAAAGTTTTGAATTTTGTAGTGTTCAAAATTCACACATTCAAGAGAAATTCCTTCAAGTATATCCAATGTATACCACCACCCTCATCACCGTATGTTTTCTGTATAGTAGTGCGGTGCTCTACACAAGTACATCTTCATATACATATATATATGATATACCCTTATCTTGGATTAATTTGGTGCATACAACTCTTTCACTTGTGAACTATTTGGCATTACCCCTAGGTAAATTATGTCTAATGGTTTCTACACTGTCTATTTTAAAATCCATTAAAGCCCACCTGCTTTCTCACAACTCAACCCCCTCATTAGGGTGAGAACAGTCTTATTTGCATAGTGAATGGCCACACTAGTGAGTCAGTGCTTGAGTTGCACAGAAAAGGATTTACAGTTTAACTGGAGATGTTCACATTTTCATGCCCGAATCATGGGCAGCTGAAGTGTTTTAAGGAGGCTGAGTAACAGTCCTTTGTCAAAGTCCCCTTAAACATCACTTGTTTTAATATTTAAAACAGAAATAGGTCTAAATAGATAGAAGTTATCATTTGTGTACATGTAGAATAAGGCAAAGTGAACTTCTAGGTGACCACTATCTTCTTGCTACCAATAAAGGTTTGTTTCCCGAGGAGAGCTCAATTCCTAATTGAGTATATATAAATAACTTTTGTATGGGACAAGCAGCTCCATAAGAGGAGCTATCTGACAGTTAAATCCTACATTTGAGGTGTTTTGGAGGATGGTCTCACAAATGAAATTATTGCAGTGTAAGAATATCTTCTGAAGCTTCATTGGCAAATTTATTAATAGATAAATGATGACAGGAAGGTTAAGTGTCTGTACAGGGTATCCATTTTAGATGTAGAATCACAAAGTAGCACTACAGAGGCTCAAAAACCTTCTACCTATCCAGGGCAGATGGTACATCTCTCTTTTTGATAGTTCTGGCTATAGTCAGGCACTTGGATATGAATGAGAGGCAGAGATGACACTGACTTAGTTTGTAGGAACTGGCTTAGTTTGTAAGAGCTAAAAGCCAAGAGCCACAAAACTATTTACAGTTTTACAGGTTATAGGATGAAAGATTAATATGTACAAAACAGTAAGTAACTTTCATATCCACCAAATGTCCTGTATTTTCAGGAAGGGAATGGTAATAAATGTATTTGTCCTTTTTGAAAGCTAAGATTTCAACTCAGCATTTTCAAAATTTGAAGGTTTCTAGCTTACAGAAATCTCTCACTCATGGTATTGGTGAGCCCCATAGTGCAGTTATACTGGAACAGCATAACTCAGAGTGGAAAAATGAAAGTGTAATACTAAATTCACTTAGAAAATGAATGTAGAACTTTGTTATAAAAGTTCTCTTGATACTTTTCCAAAAGAAGTTTCGTTTGATAGGAAGAAGTCTTTTAGATGATTTGAAAATATGCAATGTTTTCAATAACTTTCAGGACTCTATCCCAAACCATTTCAGAAGCCAGGACTTCAACAGACAATCTAACATTAACGTCTAGCAATAAGTTCAGTGTCTCCACACTGGGTAGACTTGTTTCTTTTTTATTTTATATTTTTGATCGTACTGACAGGCTTTGTTTCCAAGTAAGTGCAAGTCCAGTCCTTCAGCAGACATGCTGACTGCAATTCCAGTTTCAGTACAGGGACTTCTGACACAAATAGTTCATGGTTTCTAAGGAAGCTTACTGCTTATGCTCCAAATAGCCGGGAAGTGTGGAGTTGCAAAACTATGCTAGAAAAAATTAATTTCACCCCAAACACTTACATAACTCAATCTCAGACTTCACTGGTGATAGCTTAAATAAATGTCAGAGCAAAATATCTATCCTAGTCCCTAGATGAAATGCAAACCACAGCCAAAGGGTTTGATCTGAGCTACAAACAGCAATATTCAAAAAGAACAGTCTTACAAAAACTTAATTAATCTTCGTTCTGCTCTGGTTGGCAAGGTTAATTATGTGTGCATTCACTACTATGTGAATGGTGAGAAAGCATATGCTTAACAGACAAGAGTAATGATACTGTGAATTAATACAGGGGCAGATACTGCTCCCTGTAAGGTCCAAAAAATGTTTGTTTCTCCCCTTTACTCCCCCTGTTGTAACTTAATGTAAAGGACTGATTTTAAAAATATTGGCTGTAAATAGGTTTCGATGTCATATCAAATTAGGTTTCCAGTTCAGTTCTAGTATCATTAAAATTTTGAAGCTCTTTACATGAGAACATGTCTTTCTGCATACCAGGTCCAAGAAGCAATATCCTTACAGACTTGCTTCAATTTTTTTGCATATTTGTAATGCAAAAAAAACACATAACAAAAAGGTAAAATAAAAAATTTAATGTGCTTTGCAATTCTATGTTCTTTGCACAGATTTGTTTCCTTAGTTCCTTTCAGTTTGTTAGTACATCTAAGTCCCATCTTCCTAGACTTGCAGAAACTGAATTCATGTGCCAAGACCAGTCAGTTCAAACAACTCATATTTTAATTTCAGTTAAATTTTAGTCTCAGATGTTGCACTGCTTGTAAGGCTTTGCCCGGGGTGTGGGGAAATGCTGGAAATCTGCCAGTCGAGTCACTGCTGATTTCTAATGCCAGTTCTCATCTCCCACAATTTGCTTTCTCTGCTTAATAAGAGTCTTATCTCATTGGACTCTGCTGAGTGGACTGAAATGTTAGAAATTTTTATCTGTTTGTGTTATAGATCTCCCACCTCCCTGCCTGGATTAATTGTCAATAATTGGTTCCTGAGTTTCTCTGATGTAAGCATTTCACTTATGACTTTCCAAGCACCTTCCAGCAAGTTTTTAGGTACTGTACAACAAGGGTTGTTTGAAACTCTTTTTTATTTTTCTTTTCATAAAACGAGATGTCTCACAGAGTTGTCTCCATTCCAGTTACACTTCTGTTGAAATGGTTTCACGGGCGCAGGACCTTCTTCCTCAGCAGCAGTCCCCAGCTGGTGACACACGTACTCAAATGCTGATTGCTGACATGCAAGCCTGCTCTGTCCCGGTTTGAGTGTGGATATCATCAGTGGTCTCCCACCTCCTTGACCAATGCAACAGTCAGAATTCAGCACCTTCCCCTTTAGGTCCTCTTTGGACCTCTTCTGTTTTATATATATATTTAGGTATTAATTTGGAGCAGATAGAGGTAGCAAGGGAGACTAACAAAATTTTATGGCCCACAGTCAGCGCACTCAACTGGAATGTGGGACACCAGTGTTCAAGCTGAATGGATTAAAGTAGCTTTTCCCACACTGTGGATGGAAGAGATCAGTGTCTGTGCCAATAACTATAACATACTTTCTAATTTATTCTGTTATGTCAAGACTATATGTTGTAGGTTATTTTTTCTTTTGCCAGTTTGGCTGGAAGTTTCTTTTTTTCTTTTAGCTTATGTGTTTTAAAGACAACTTTTTGCTTTTCATTTTAAAGTATTGCCCATGCCTGTGTCGACATCAGACAGCTTTGGACAGGCTACAGATGTTTAGAGATGCCAGCTAGTCCACCTACTAAGCAATGTCTGAGCAGTACCAGGCCTTTTGCCACGCCTTGTGGTTATGCCACTGTGACTGCCATTGGCTCTACTTAAGACAGATGAGGCAGGGGGTTAACATAGCATGTTTGTTCTGCATTTTAAACTACATAAAAAGTATTAGAATTATCCATGAATCTGAAGTACAATGAAGAGTGTGTAAACTGAGAAACCTTCAACATCAAAGTGTCATGTAATTCCTGACCATTTATTATTATTCTTTTAAACCTACCACTTTTCACTGTTTACTTAGAAGAAAATATTTGTTTTGGTAGCTTCACTCTTATCTAACATAAAAATGGCTTTACATTGCTACCTGTTTTTCTACCCATTACTTCTCCAGGCATGTTCTCTCTTATCCATAAGTACCAGATTTTCTCCTTCACATTTGCTGTCTCCTCTTTGCCCAGAAAATGGTCTTTATATTCTTCTTCAGAGGGGTTTCTCACAGTGATTAATGCTTATGGGAAGAAGATTCACAGAAAACTATCTCCCACTAAGATTCTTTTGTAAAGAAACTCAGCATGTGCTGCTCTTATTTAGCACCTTTCACACAGCATGCTCTGAAATACTTCCTAAGAGGAGCCATTTTGTATAATTTTCCACATTTTTACTCCAGAAGTCCCAGCAGAGTGGGCTGGGGTTAGAATCTATTGCAGGGTGATCAGATTCTAGCAATTAGTCACAGGATGAATTTTAGCAGTTTGTTAAACAGCCTTAGGCAGTCCCAGATGTTGTGTTCTCTCATTCCTACAGGAAGGAATAACAAATCCTCAGTCCCCTTTAAATCAGTGAACAGATGGGTATTTACCTAACTGTAGCAACCAAAGGTGAGCCTATCTCTACATGCCATCAAATTTAGATTAATTTCCTTTTACCCACTGTTACTACTTACTATAGATTCATAAAGAAGTTAGTAGCACAAGCTTGTGAATTTTTTTGTGCATGTAGTTAACTCAAAGGAGCTGCTCCCACCAGAAGAGCATGGATATTTTTAGTTTTTCTCAGCTCACATCATGCTTTTCTCTAAGAAATATGAGAACTGCCATGCTCAATTAATCTAATGGTCCCTGGAGTGCAGCACCCCCTTTAGTAGGACTGGCTTCTGTGTTAGAAACTTCAGAGTGCAATAGTAAAGTGTGGAATAATTTACCATCAGGGAGGTTTCTCCCATCCAGCAACAAAATCAGCAGTTGATTTATGTTATAGGAGAACTGATACCTGTTTCTCATGTGTTTAAACGAAACAGTGGTCATCACTGACAAATTGGAACATTTGTTCTGAACTCCTAGATTGGGCAAGAAACCTTTAGATGCTGCAGACACACTGCCCTAATCCACCCTAAATTCTAGGCTTTGTTCTTCAAAGTATTTCACAGAACATTTTCCAGAATAGAGCTTGAACATCTCTGCTACAAACCCAGGTCTACTTAACCATGGTCTTGTAACAGCATAAAATCTAATCAAAGTAAATGAAATTTAAAGCCTATGAACAGTAATTGCTTATTGTCAGCTATATAACAAACTTTCAGAAAGTACAGGACTACTCCAGATTTTGGCTATCTTTAGGGAACATTGGAGAATTTTATTTTCATGTACATGGCTTTATTGCAAGTCATACAATATTTTTTTCTCCTATTCCTACTCGTATGGTGATAGTTATGTGGGCATCTCAATCTTCATCTATTTATTTTCTTAAGAAGACTCAAGCATGCAGGTCTACAGAGAAAGGATTGTAAGTATGTACTGTAAGAGCTCAATCTGTAAGATTTCTTAAAGAAATGAAAAAGTGAATTATTTCTTAAAATCTCATTAGTTTACACAGCCTTCAACATGGTTTCATGTATTAGATGAGGTAAGGGTAAAACTGTGTTTTTTCTGGCACGTTTTTTTTTAAATATAGGTAAAGTTTCTAAATGTTTAGATTGGTACTATTTGGTGGATGATGATAATTTTTTTCACCCTGGGAAAAATTACTTTCAATGCATTGTTTACCTCCTGTGCCTGCCTAAGCACATAAAAATACAAAACATATGTCTTATCCTTTAGCTCCTAGAAATGTATAAGCAGCAAGAGTTACACTAATTCATATCCCTGACTGAAGGAAATTTCTTGCTCTTTGCACCAAAACAAAAATAAGCTCCCTGTTTACTTTATCATTCATTGTTTTTTATATTTGTTTTGTCTGTCATACCACATTGCCCATTTCCTTTTCTAATTACACCCTTCGAATGTCTTGTGATATTCAAATAAGGAAAACATTCCATCTTTCTAATCTATGAATATCTGCTACTAAAAGAAATTTCACTTTTCCCTGTTGTATAAGAGGAACATACTGTACCAATTAAAGAGCTTTCTATGAAGAAATCTAATTATAAAAACACAAGGCCTGATTCAAAGCCTATTTTAGTCCATGGAAAGACTGTTGGCTTCTTTGGCCTCAAGTCCATATGCAGCAATGGTTAAATTAAAAAAGAAAAAAGCTTATGTGCAGTTAACAAACAATTGACAGGCATGTTGAATGCAAAAATATGTTTACATTATCTCTACATATTCCAGTAAAGTATACAAATTGATCGCTTCTGTAAATACAGTATTGTACCAGAGTAAAAAGTTCATACAAGAATTCATATATTCCTTATATGAGGGCTAACTTAACTTCCAATTCACATCAGCTTTGATGCTTATATCTTATATGCTTATATCTTCAGAAAGCAAAATCCTTTCTAAAGGCCGTTAATAGCACATTCTCAGCAGCTAAATATGAAGCTGAATTCTTTATATTACGAATTGTGCATTTGTAAAGTAAGTATGAGTGACATAAAGCAAATATCCCATGCAAATATTGAAACCTCATAATGATAGGCATTGACTAAAGTTTCTGGAAATTACATCCATGTAGATAATAATATAAATATATTAAATCTTGATTAGATGTGTGCATGAAATTCACTGTAACTCATTAGGCTACTCATTAAAAAAAAGGGAAATCAGTGAAGTCAATGTATAATAGAAATTATCACTGAATTGTAATGTCTGGGGGTATTTTTCAGTATTCAATCAATTCAGAACAGTTCAAAACAAAAACAAAAACAATATGCTGAGAACTGAAAACAGAAGTTTACTTTATGTAACCTTTGTTCTTAAAAAATGTCTGGAGAAGTTAAGTCCTATATCCATGTCATCCATGGAGATGAAATTCCCTGCTTGCAAAAGATAAAATAAATTATCACGAACAAAAGTAAACAGGTAGTAAGGAGGACTGTGAATATCTTCATCTCATAAAGAAATTAATGAGTAGTTGTCTTTCTCTTTTAATCCAGGATTCAGCTATAGTCCATTCCCAAATTCAGTGTTCTTTTCAAGGCTTTAGACATGCAAAGATTTTCTCATTCTTCTCTCTTAAACATAGTCAGCATTTTAGTCCTCATTTTTCTGAGGCTTTTTTTTCTTTGAGTTTAACATTTCAATCCTTATCATTGTTGTGGCATAAATATTGTATTATACTGTAAAACAATGAACAGTAGTAACTCAGGCACAGCTGCATTATTAAACAAACTCAATTTCTGCATGTTATGGTCAGCTCAAAGAAGCCCAAAACTTCTGAGTTACAAAAATCCACTGTATCTAAGCAATTAAAGAATTTACTATTTAGGAGTAAGTAGTGGCGTTCCTCAGGGGTTGGTATTGGGACCAGTGCTCTCTTTAACATCTTTGTCAGTGACATGAACAGTGGAATTGAGTGCACCCTCAACAAGTTTACTGATGACACCAAGCTGTATGGTGCAGTAGACACGCTGGAGGGAAGGGATGCCATCCAGAGGGACCTTGACAGGCTTGAGAGGTCGGCCCGTGCAAACCACATGAAGTTCAACAAGGCCAAGTGCAATAAGGACACAGAGCTGTTGGAGTGAGTCCAGAGGAGGGCCAGAAAGATGATCAGAGGGGCTGGAGCACCTCTCCTGTGAAGACAGGCTGAGAGAGTTGGGATTGTTCAGCCTGGAGAAGAGAAAGCTCCGGGGAGACCTCATAGCAGCCTTCCAGTACCTGAAGGGGCTACAGGAAAGCTGGAGAGGGACTTTTTACAAGGACATGGAGTGATAGGACAAGGGGAAACGGTTTCAAACTGAAAGAGGGGAGATTTAGATTGGCTATTAGGAAGAAATTCTTTCCTGTGAGGGTGGTGAGACACTGGCACAGGTTCCACAGGAGAAGTTGTGGCCCCCCTGGCAGTGTTCAAGGCCAGATTGGATGGGGCTTTGATCAACTTGGTCTAGTGGGAGGTGTCCCTGCCCATGGCAGCAGAGTTGGAACTGGATGATCTTTAAGGTCGCTTCCAACCCAAACTATTCTATGATATTTCAAAAGAAAATGAGAACATATAAATGTGATAGAAAAACCTGCCTGCTAGAAAAGACTCGTTTACAGTAATAGAGATTAATTGGCTACAGTGGTTATTAAACGCTAGTCAACAGAAGATCAGATCTCTCAAAAATGTAAGGAGGAAAATGGATTGTAAGCTATCAGTGTTAAATTAATCAGTTAGGCTGTAATGACTGACAGATAAGTCTAGCCTAAATGGCCTTGGATAAAAATTCAATATGAGTTTTTCTATGTCCAGCATACAAGAAAATCTGTTCATTCTTTCCTTTCTGTTGCTATCCATTAATGGGTGACTGGCAAAAACCTGATAAAAATTTAAAAACATCTGGTGGACTATTTCTACTGTTTTTGCTGGACTTCAGAATTTCAGTAGGCAGAGAAACTGAACTCCTATCACTTTTGCCATTCCTTTGAATATATCTAATCTTTGATAAAAATCCACATTACTTCTGTATGATTCAACTAAAGTACCTTGGAATGCCTCACATCCATTTGCTGCTGACAGATTTTAAAGAAGAAGAGATGAAGACCAAGTCAAAAGCTTGAATTCAGTCAGAGCACATCAAGCAGACAAAAACACTGGAAAGACACAGGAGTGTAGCTGGGCTGTGTGAACAGTAATGAGTTCAGTATAAGAACAAGGCAGGCAGAAAATGGAAGTGATAAATATTCAGTACTGGATGCCTTCCCACTTTAAGAAACATCTGCTTTGGAGCACAAATAGATAATCTGATTCAAACATGTTTTAACTGGCCACTGAATTTATCTCTAAAATCTGTACAATTTATTTCTTTTCTCTTAAAACTGTTTTTAATGCCTATTTTCTTTATGACATTGCATACATTTTCCTTTAATGACTCTCTGTCTCTCCATTCTTCATTTGAACTAAGACAATGACTTAAGATTTAGGTCTCTTGGAGCTACTTCTCTAGGTGTCCTAGAGAAGCCAGTCACTAGGAAAATTAATTCTACCCGAGACTTGAAGATCCTTGTGGACATCTCACAGACTTAAGACACATTGTTTTTGAAAGGTAGAGGAAGTCCGTAACAAAGGGCAACTCTTACAAAAAGGAATCCAGCTGTCATGTGCAGGCATGAATACCATATTATGTGTATACCTCTCATTTTATGTGGATGAAACATTGTTCTTGACCTTAACTCCACTTAACACACTGGAGGTTGAACTGGCCTTACGTGTGTTCAGAGAAATGACCAACCATTGTGCTGTGGAAACAGAGTGGGAAGGAAAGAAGCTAATCCAAGCATCCTCTTTTATTTGCCTTTACGTCCTATCTCTGGGGAGTTGCTGTGTGAATTCCTTGGAGCTGCAGACATTCCAAGTTGATTAGACAGTGCATTCCCTGAGATATGATTTTTCTGGGCTTTGTTAGCTCTTTTTATTCTTTTCTGTTCAATTATATGGGAAAGAAGGCTTAGGTTTGTATTGTATGCTCACATGCTTTTAAAACAGACAAAAACACATGGATCTCTGTGCCCACTTGCTAATGTAGCTAGTGTAGCCTTTCTCTCCTTCAGTTCTTCAGTTATTAAGATGTTTTGAAAGTCTGTATGAAAACAACCCAACAGTGAAGTTCAGAACAATGGGAAGCTCATTTTTATCTGACTTTCTTATTACTGACCTTTGTATTTGATTCAAATGTGATGGGATCAACAAGACACATACAAAATGTATTCAAAAATCACATGCTAGCTGAGAAGTACTTTCAAACAGCAGTTTATTCAAATTATTTCCTATTATTTCCTATTTGACAATGTGTGTTAAGCTTCTCAGATACAACTAAAACCAGACAATCACAAATCTAGAAACCTTTAGTCTGAAGAGATTTAAAACCAGGGGAACTCTAGCTACAGCAGAAGAAGGTTTAAATGTTAGCAGTATTAAATCATTGCAAACTCCAGAGGTCAACTCGTCTCCTTATGTTCTAAAAGATAGCTCTTGATGAAACTCTAAGTTTGTGCAGTTATGGGCTGTCTATAAAGACTTCTTTACATCTTCAATATGATTTGATGTATCTACTAGAGATTTTTAAAGATCTAGAAGTAAGCTATGCAAAAAAATGAACTCTCCAGATACCTGACTCATAACACTGCACTTTTCCAAGTATTGGCACACAGTTTATGACAGAATTCCATAAACCTCTTATTCTGTCTGATTCAGCAAAATAAACTGGCTTGCTGCAGAAGGGGAGAGGCTGATAAGTGAAATATAGCACAAGAGTACCAAAGTAGAATACAATGTCTATGTGCATTCTTTACAATTCAGCTAAAAAAAATGCATTATAACTAGCTGAACCTGTGAAACAAGCTTTGAATAAAATGTAGTCATCTGTGTCAGAACTTGACTACACTGCATTTGTAACAGAAGTGTGACATTGCTGTAGCTACTGCTTGTTACTTAATTTTCTTGATAGTGGACAGATACTGTTGTAGTTTTATATCCAAAAGCCAAGTTCTTCACCCTCTGGCTACAGATCTTTCCTTACAGGGAGGATGAAACACATTCTTGAAGCCCAAGAATAGTTCTGCTTTTTTGGTACCATTTACAGTTTCACTGTTTCCCTCTTTGATTTCTTTTCTTACATATGTCTTTATGCTACCTTGTGAAACCATTAAAAAAAGAAATTACCACTCAATACACAAAATCTAAGCCTCTGAATGTAAATGCCTGCATGGTAGGTAGAAACAATGCCTTGATTAATGTGTGAGGGCAGATTTTCCGTTAATTTGTTTTGTTTTGTTTTGTTTTAATAAACAGATGAGCCATAGACAAGCCAGTTTCCATAAAAGCGTATTATCATCTCACCTCACTGCACCTACTACCAGTAGGAAGAGGAGAGGAAACAGAATGGAGTCATGCTTGGAAGTGTATCATCTCAGTTCTCAAAAACCCAAATGCTGGTACCTGAACAATCCTTCAACTCCACCAGAGTCTCCTGGATCACCTTGTATCAGAGACAGCAATCAAACTTCCTCCTTACTTGCCCTATTACATGTCTTCCACCATGCAGAGTGGATTCTAGCAGCCAGCTAAAGCTGCTCCTGAAATTGTCATGAAGCAGGAGACATGGGAAAGCCAGTCAGTCACAACTTCATTCTGTCACAGAATCATAGAATGTTTTGGGTTGGAACAGACATTTAAAGGTCATCTAGTCCAACCCCCTGCCATGGTCAGGGATATCTCTAACTAGATCGTGTTGCTCAGAGCCCCATCCAACCTGGCTTTGAATGTTTCCAGGTATGGGGCACCTACCACCTCTCTGGGCAACCTGTTCCAGTATTTCACCACCCTCATCATCAAAAATTTCTTTATTATACCTAATCTGAAGCTATCCTCTTTTGGTTTAAAACCATTACCCCTTATCCTATCACAACAGGCCCTACTAAAAAGTCTGTCGCTATCATTCTAGGCCCCCTTTGTATTTCAAAAGGCTGCTTTAAGGTCTCCCCCGAGCCTTCTCCATGCTGAACAACCCCAGCTCCCTCAGCCTGTTATCATAGGAAAGATGTTTCATCCCTCTGATCATTTTTGAGGCCTTCCCTTGACTTGCTCCAACAGGTCCATGTCTTTCCTGTACTGGGGGTCCCAGCGCTGGTCACAGTACTCCAGGTGGGCCTTCACCAGAGTGGAGTAGAGGGGCAGAATTACTTTTCTTCACCTACTGGCCATGCTTCTTTTGATGCAGTCCAGGATACTGATGCAGCCCAGGTTATGGTTGGCTTTCTGGGCTGCAAGTACACATTGGTGGTTCAAGTCCAGCTTTTCATCTGCCAGTACCCCCAAGTCCTTCTCCACAGGGCTGCTCTCCATGCATTCATCCCCCAGCCTGTAATGATATTGGTAATTGCCCCGATCAACTTGCAGAGGGTGTGCTCAATTCCAATGTCTATGTCATTGATGAAGACATTAAACAGTACTGGTCTCTGTAAGGACCCCTGGGGGACATCTCTCATCACTGATCTCCATCCAGACCTTGAGCTGTTGACCATCTATCAGATCCATGTCTCTCCAATGTCCTGACATTTCTGACTGGCAAGAAGTGTGTTTTCATGCACTGAACACAAACACTCACAGAAATAGGATAACACAACATGTTAATTTCTGCTGTAAGTGACTTTTTCAGCATGGAAAAGCCAACTGGCACCAAAGCCAACGGGATCTTCTTAGTCACAGTCTCATGCTTTGATTATTCAGCCTTTTGGCCTTCCCAGCAGAGTTCCCCAGTTTCTCCACAAGATTTCCCAGACAGAAAATATTAGCACTGTACAAATGACCTGCAAACCAGTGCACATACAGTCTGCTCACATCATGCTTGTGACAAAAATGCTTGTAATATTTACTAGCTTGGGCACAGTGAAAATGGCATACTTCTAGTCATTTCACAGATCTTGCTACGGCTGCTTCTTCTGCAAGTAGCAGCAACACATCCACTACTCCTAAGTTGGTGCCTAACATTCTCTTTCTCCACTCAGAAAAAAATTCTGAGAGGATAAAGAACAAGAGCAAAAAAGAGGAGGTCAAAATAGAAATAATCACATGTGGTAGTCTTCAATTCATGGTGTGTGTTTCAATTCAGTTTTACTTTTTTTTGTCAGGAGACCATGATTTTGACTGAATCCTGTAATTATGCTTCCCAGATATACTCTGTCTACAGAAATGTGTGAACTAGAGATTTATAAAGTTGCGTTAAAAATATATGTGCTCTCCTTCATGTCTCCATAATCAGTATAGTTGAGGACATTGTGGAACAATGTAGTTTCTCTGAATAAGCAAGTATTAGATAACAACATATTCAACAAACTCAGACCTAGAAATAATGCAAAATTCTTTACGAAAGGAGTAAATGCTAGACAATCAACAAGAAGTGCAATAGATAACATAGCCAGATCCTACCTTAATTAGTCTATTGCTATCAGTATTTTATAAACCTTGTGTTATTTGGAGGAAGAAAAAGGGTTTTCAGGAGTACCAGAGGAAAGATTATCCATATTATTTATGACATTAAGATTCCTACACCCCTTGAGATGTAAAACAATTCCACTTTTGGATAAAATGTTACATATAAGGAGATATCAATTCTAAAGGTGTTCAGATGAAGATTTACTGTTGTTTACTTGGTGGCGTGAATAATTCATTATTTTCAAGACAGACATATACACATTTCAGAGAGGAAATGCCTCCAAAACCACATTTATTGACTTGGGGGCCAGTGTTCACCAAACAATATCAGATACGTGACTCACAGTAGGGAGTAAGAGGAGCTTTAAGGAACATGCTGAAGTAAAAAAAAAAAAAATGTTTTGCGTTTTACTGGTCACAACAAAACAAATATTGTTTCTGCAACAATAAAATCACTATTTCACATTCTTTAGTGCCAAAACTCAAAATGACATTCTGGTTGGAGGGGTGAACAAATTATGTACCAAGGACAACTGGAAATCAAAAACTGCATCCTGCCCTACCCAGTGACTGGAGCTCTCCTGCACAGGGCTGGTTAAGAGGCCCAGCAGTTTACCCTGCCCTTGGAGAAATGTAGCCAACTGGTTTGGGGACACAGCCAGATCCACGTAACTGCTTGTGGTATTTGGCTGCAAGCTCTGAAGGACTGCACAATGCTTCATTCTTAATCTTGCAAGTGGAGCATTATGTAGCCCTCTTTTGCACCACTCCCTGAGGCACCATCCTGTGGCTGCTTGTACTAGTTAGATGTGACTATTGGTGCTGTATTCTTTTTACCAAGCTTTTATGAGAAATTTTCAGACTTTGCTGTAGAATGTGCTAGTCTCTGATTTATAGTGAAAATGAAATTAAAAGAAAGATTTGTGGACTGAATTAAATGAAGCAAGGAATTGTGGGGTACCCATGATAGTTGATGTCAGACTGCAGATTCATGTTTCACTTAAGTCAAAGGATCCAGATATTACAAAAAAAAAGAAAGAAACTGCCCTCTGATGTAAAAGGTACCACACCAGCAGTAAGAAGTACATTAGATTCACATTCATATTATAAGGGTGTGATAACATGTTAGACACCAGTGACCTATTTTCCACTGTTCCAGAATCCTCTTCACTTTGCAGAGATGGGACTAGCAGCTGGTGTGCATATTCAGATGCAGCAGAAAGGACACCAAAGAACTTCTGACTTTTTTTCAGTGCCACCTTTTGCCATCCAGAATGTAGACCATTCTCTAAAAATTAGTATTTAGATTAAAAGTGAATGTAGAAGTTTAACATCTTACATTTTTGAGAAGATAGGAAAAGTGGGAAATTCTCAGATGTAAATCTCCAACTGGTGCACTTAGCTTCGTTTTCATATCTTCTCTCTTTTCTCTTCCCAAACACATAAAGTAATTGGAAACCTACCCACCAGCAACAAGTTCACAGTAAGCTACAAAACCAGAGCACTTCTCTAAAGCAAAGTAATCTTTCAGCTCACAAATTCAGTTACTATTCTACAGTGAAACATCCAGAAGGATCAGCAATGCCAATAAATTGTAACAGACATGCCATTAAAATCCATTATGCATTTAACAGCCAATACACTGCACTTATTAAAAGCAGGTGATTTTATCAGTGTTAAATCCAAGCACCAAAATACGAACTTAGTAATAACTATAACAAATGAAGGTATTTTTGTGGAGACAGTCAGGACATCACAATGACAATACAATAATTACTGAAGAGTAGTCAGTTAATAGTCAGAGTAATGCCTTTCAGTCAGACACTAACTGAACATCTCCAAAAGTGTTGTAAAGGACTTCACATCTGTAGCATAACTGAAATGCAGGAGAGGAGTGAGGAAACTCTAGTCCTGTAAACTTTTAATCATTACAATAATCCCATAAGTTTTTATTGCAATATTCATATAGGTTATATATTTATAGTTTATTAATATTTGTAAAGTAAAAATAAAAAATTTGCAAGGTAAAAGTTAAAAGCACTTCTGCTCCAGTGGCAGTTAACTAGAATGAGATGGGATGACTGTACGAAGTCAAACAGAAACAAGTATTTATACACGATGCTTAAGAATCTTGATACTTAAGAATAACAAAACCAAGTACCTTGATTGCCAGGGCTGAAGATAGGCACTCCCCAGACATATGAACACAAAGCAAAAATACTCCTTTTAATCAGGATTAGAAGATTATTGAGAAAAATTAGACTTTTTTTGAAAACATGTCAAGTATTTTTTATGTTATAAATATCTATAGCACTTACTTATGAACAGTAATAACATATACACTTACTTATCTCAATCCAAAGCATCTGCCTTCACTTGCTGGCCATTTCTTTTGGTCCAAAAAATCCATCTTCCTCTAAGAATACCTCTTTGGTCATGTTTGCAACTTCACTCCCATTATATTTTTATTAGTCATGTTTATTTCAGTATCTCTGTGAACAAACCAAGAACAGAGACTCATTGTGGTTCATACTGCACAGACATAGGCCAACATAAAGGACTGCCCTGATGAGATTGTATATAAAATAAGAAATTAGCCATGCATGTCAACAACACAAATGCCCTTAAGCACCAATGTAGAGACAATCATAAGAGGGACATATTTTACAAAGTAATCAGGAGGGAACATGCCAAGTTAAAATCTCAGAACATATGTGAGCTGATGTAGTTTCAAAATAGCTGTAATATTTTCCATCGTATTTGTCAAAAAATGTTCTTATGATTATACCTAGGGCTTGAATACAAATAAGTGGATCAGCTTTCACACACTGCCAGATAACTTCAAGATCAGTCCAGCTCTTACCCTAAAAGCAGCAAAGGCTGTTCCAATATCAATAATATTTTCCTGTTTTAATAATCATTATATTTGCTCATACATGCTTTGATTTTACCTTTCATGAATCTGGTACAATAAGCGCTACATTTATAAGAAAATGAATAGCCAAGGGAAAAGGTTATTTCCTTTGGCTGGGGCCTCACTCTTGCTGGGCTGGGCAGAACTATTCTTGACCCAGTTTTATAGGTTTCACAGTTGGCTGACCCATTCAATGTCAACTGATACGGATGTTAGCTCAAAATTGTCCTAGCAACCAAGCAAGCACACAAAGATCTGAAGGAATTCCAGTATTTAAGCATTTAATTTGAGATCTCCCATTCAGTGTGAGTTAGGCAAGCACAGCAGAGAACATTAGCTAGCATGGACTCAGTAACAAGCTGCTTTGTAAAAAGCCCACTAGCTTCACTGGCTAAAGTAGGGTTCACACCATGCTGTAAACAACTGCCTAATTAATAAACAGTCTAAAGAACATGTGTCCAATCCAGAGATCATAAATTGTCTCCTTAAAACTGAAGGAAACAGAATGGATGGGACTATCTTGAAGTGTGTGCACATCGAGTTAAGGCTCTTCTTCCAGCAACAAATGATAGGGTTTGTGCTGATTCAGAAAGGTTGAGAGCGTACAAGAACAACCACGGCAAGCCTGATGCCTCCTGAGAATCCAGTTTCCATGTGTTGTTAGTTGTGTTTTAACTCTAAGTAACAAGAGGAGCCAATGATGTAAAGTGCATCAAGTCCAGGTTCAAGGAGAAGCAGTGGTGTAAATCAATTTAGGTTTAAAAGAAAACAGGTAGTAATGTGGTAAATGCACCAATACAGTATAATCTCCACTCCCACCATGCAAAATGTCTTGGAATTACCATGTTAGTTTTAAGACGGTAATTACCATGCTAGTTTTAACCTGAAAATCAACAGTAAGAAACAGTAAGAAAATGGAAAATTCAACTTATGTAAAGATGTTTGCCAAGTAGAAAAATGCTCAGAAAAAGAGACCTAAGTAATAATAGCTTACACTAGTAAAACAGTCTTTATTTTATTACTGTGTCTACAATTTCTAGGTGTTACTCTTGTAATTCTTGTAGTAAGCTTCTTAATCATATTGTACTACCTGAGCTACTTTTATTAGTTAGATTTTATTCATTCTTTAGTTGATTAAGTGTCCTTTTTTGTCCTTTTTCCTGTTTTAAATGTTCTAGAATATCATCTTGCACTTCTATCAAAGCTGTTTAGATAGGAGCAAAAAGGTCAATTTTCAGTTTGTCTATTTTTCAGGAATCTGCTTGATATTCTACAGAAAAATTACAGTTTTCCCCTAACTAAGGTATGTGTCAAACTATGTACATATTGGTACTCAGAGATTTGGAGGAATGCTCACATGTAAAAATCCTCACAAAATGGACTTTTACTGAAAAGTGGTATTTACCTTTATCAAGGTATTCCTGCTATTGCCTATATTTAGAATGGGAATTTCAAACCTGACATAGGAAGTTTAACTACAACAGGTCCTAAAGAGTCAGATTTTAAATGACATTCACAGCGCTTACTGTTTCTTTTTACAAAGTCTCTTAGCACACTCTATACGATCAGCTGAATTCTTTGTTTTACAGGATTGACCACTGTTATCAGACACCAGTCAAGGTGCTACCATGCCATATGTTGCTCCAACACAGAGCAAATAGACTGTTCCTATCCCCACTTTTACTATGGAATGAGAACTGTAAAGATTGATATGACAAGCAGTGTCTGATGTATATAGGTTATCTGTCCACTGATACATGTGAGATTATGAATTTAATTCTTCTTTCATATAGAGATTCTGAGGCAGCATTGTTCATGAAAACAACAGTTTTCAGTAAACAGATTTCATTTTGTGATACATTCACTCCATACGTGTTAAGCCAAATACTATGGAAAGGATATTTTTTTTTTACCTGAGGGGATTGTTTGTTTATTGGCAATGGTGTGTTGGCCAGTACACAATACATGAAAATAAATACTGTCCATATATTGAGAAGATTGGAATCAAAACAAACAAATCTAGAAAGATGGTATTGATTGGGAAGTTCTGAGATTATTCATTTAAATTATTTCATTCTTGCAGACACTGAAGTTACATTTCATCATGGATACCACACTGTAATGGATGATAAAATTTTAGCTGAATGTACTTTAAACTCTGAATGTTGTAAAGAATTATTTTATTCCCCAACTTGAAACCCTGTTCTGACAATATTTAAACTATGTTTAAATTTAAACTGTTTTCTAGATTATAAAGCTTTGCATGGTACATTTCAAGGTTAATTACATTCCAGTACTCTAAACTATTGTTTAAGTGAACATCTACTCTTTAAGGTCCTGCATGGTGACATATTTTAAAGTCTGCATTCTGCTGTTCTATATTAATGATATGTCTACTTTAAATAAGGACTTTAGAAGACCTATAAAATCAATGTTGAAATTATATTTTTCTCAAATAAACCTGGGGATTTGTTAGATTTCCTCTGGTACTACAGACTACTGTCTCAGACTTTTCATGGTTCTGGAGCAAGAGATTATTCTGAAGTATTAAAGAGTTCAAGAGGGGATTGAGATTTATTATGGAACATTTTAAAATGAGCATTCATAAAACAATGTTAAAAAAAGAAAAGTAGGAAAATACATATGCTTTAATGTTTTTAACATTCACCATAGTTTGTCATCAACTGACTACTTCTCTTCCTAACTGATCAACAATATTTCATAAATTTCATAATTTTGTGCAGTATTTCAAAATAGAATTAGAAGATATTGACCCAAGCTAAGATTACAAATATTGCAATAATCTTTTATCTAAAACTTTTGAAATCTCATCTCAGGATACAAGCACAACTCCTGATACAAGTAAAGGAGTAAATACTATTTATAATGCCAAAATTCTTAGTTTTTCAGGCTTGTCTTGAAGTGTCATCTGAGAAGCAGGCATTCCTGTTTTGTGGCCAGGTCCAGATCTTAAATTTCCTCCAGAAAATATAAAAGAACTGCATGTCAAAGACTGCAACAATGTAGGATGAGTTCAGAATCAAGCACAGAAGATGAGCAGCATATATGTAGGAAGTACTTATTTTTCCCTTTAACTCAGCACATCCAAATGAAGTCTTGTGAGGTACGTGACTATTACAGTACCATATACCCTCACAATCCTTATTTTAAATCAATAGTAACAGTGAACATATATTTTTCTGCCCTATTAGTACTTTGCAGTTACTCGACCTGTAACCATGGGCAGAACACTCCTTACTAAACTGTAAGCTGTTTCAGGACTTAAATTGCACAGTCTGCAGTCAGTGCAGGCGACCAGCCTCATTCAGTGTCAAGTAGACAAATTGTTGGTCTGTATCTTGCACCAGCAAACAAAAACTAAATTAATAGGGATAGATAATTTGCAAAGATGAGCACCTTTTCACAACAAAAAGAAAGTGAAAAGTGTGACTATGAAACAAATCATCTATATTTAAGGTTCTTTTTCCTTCTTCATACTTTCAACAATTTTTGGGGAAAATAAGCAATTCCGGCATTCCTTTTTCTAGGATAACAGGGTTTGGTACTTTCAATAGAGAGCCATTTCAAATTGCAAGTGTTGTGAAATTTTTCTATGTATCTTCTGTATTCATGCCATTCCTCACATTCTCCTTCTCTTTCAGATTTGAGTAGGCCAGCAGCATTCAGGTCTGTATGTATTCTTCTCCAAAACACGCAAAAGATATATAGAACAAGCAGAGAAAGACCACAAATATGAATATCCAGTGCCTCCACTGGCATGAGTGGTGTCTTATGGTAATTTTCTGCACAGGACGTTTCTTCCTTTTGGAAAAGCACCTGTTTTAGGGAGAGATTTGTGTTCTATTGTCAGAAATAGATTCTTTTGTGATTCCACTTCTGCTGAAAATAATAGATTAAGAAGAAACTGCAAGAGTAGGTGTGAATTGAGACATGAGCGAATAACCAGAAGTACCACAGTAACAAATAATGCAGGGCCAGTTAGGCCTCCGATGTCAAAGATAATATTATCCCACGCTGAATGTGGTTACAGGAACAGCTTGGAATCAGAGTCAGCAAATTCTTACTGTCTCATTGTGAGATTCAGAAGTAACACATTTTTTAGAAAAGTTTTTATCCGAGTATTTAATAATTCCTAATTAAAAACAACTGCAGTTCTACCCAGGTTTTGGAGGAAGAGAGTATGTGGATTGCCAAACACATATGAGTACACAAGTCTGAAGAAATTTAAAGTGAACAGCTTGGCAACAACAATATCAAACAACAAAGTTAGGACTAGAACAAAAAGAGGAGAGAATTATATGAGTGCCTCAGCCTTTCTCTTTACCAGCCAAACAGCACCAGCACCACCACAACTTGCAGGTCAGACTCCTGTTATAGTTGTGAGGGAAAACTATGGTATTGCTTCTTTAATTCTTTCAGATATAGCAGGCTCCTGGATCTTGGATTTCTTTGTCTACTTTTCTCTAAAGCAACAGCTGACCAATGGATCTCCCCAGTGGCCTCCAGGGAATACATTTTCTTTATCTGGCCTTTTTGCCCCTGTTTTATCTACTAGCCTTTCAGTAACAGCATTCTAAGTTGTTCATGTGTTAGTTGCTTTTTGACGACACAGGGACCAGATGACATAACGACGAAAGAACAAAAACTACACTCACAATACAAGTCTAATAGTCATATTTCCAAAATTCAGCACTGTTCAAAAATTACTAGAAAATGGCTACTCTGACCATGCTTTTGAAACACAGCTAGTATATTATATTTTAAAAGTGTATTCTGTCTTCTTCAACCGTGGAATTTTTTGTGCAGAAGTCACAGATTAAGATAGAATCAAATATGGTAGTGGCTGTTTATCAAGCTATATAAGATGCATCAATCACTGTTTCATCAATGATAGTTAAAAGCATTAAATTCTGTAGATTGTAGGTATTTTGTGAAATAAAAATTTCTTCTTATATCAACAGTCTGGACTTCTCCTATTACTGTAACTTTTACAAGCTGAAAACCTTGATTATTTTGTGTGCTCCACATGAAATTCAACTTGAAAATCATTGTGGCAGAAGAATAGGAAAAGCTGAAAATACCACAGAGATTTTATGTGATATTGTTTAGTGAATGCACACTTCTTTAAATAGCTAAAAAAGACCCTGTTCAGAAGTATGTAAGAATGATATTTCAGTTGCAATGGCCATGGGAAAGTGAACTGGCATGATAAAATAAGGGTCTTAATTGAAATGTTCAGATTTTAAATCGCTAGTTATGTTCCAATTTCTTCCATCAGTGACAGCATTCAAATCACAGTACACAAAATGAAGGGTCAATGAGAAATAAAAACTGATTTTCCATATTCTGTAGAATTCATTTTCAAGTAACGGATTTAAAGAAAAAATGAAAGTAATATAATTCAGTTAAAGAATAAGGTTTTAATTAGGCAAATAGCATTACTTAATTGAATTTTTCAAAACTCTATCCCTCTGTTCCATAATAAGAGTTCACAGGAAGTTATGCCTTTCCATTACTACATCAAATCTCATGCAAAGAAATATTTTTCCCCAATAAGTGACAAATGTTTTCAGTCTCCAAAGATGCTGCAAGGATTCTAAGTTTTGAGACTTTCACTAATAATTTATTTCCTTGTGGATCTAAAACCCAATAAATCATCTTACTATGGAAACCTAGAATCCTGTAATTAAAATGTTTGCCCCTTCATGCCTACAGGAAGACTTTTCATATAATATTTTTGGACTGAATTATAGGAATTTTTGCTACATTTAGCTAAGCAGGACTATAGGAACCATGAGAACAGTTGCTAGCATTTCCATGCTGAATAATACGTGGAAGTTTTTTGCTTAAAGTGAGCTTTGCATGTGAAAGATTAAATTGTTATCTATCTAAATTCCCATGTATACCAGTAAAACATGGATATAATAATATTGTGCAAACTATGGACTCAACTTTAAATATCCAAGAAATAAGGACATACAATAATTAGTAAGCATGATCTTAGTTATGAAAATCAATTTATCCCTCTATTACCACACTTTTGATAACTGATTTTTTAAAAATATTCTGTACTAATATGTTGTATCTCATGTAAGCAATATACATTATGCATTATTAGGAGAAGAAATGAAACCAGGAGGAACCAGGTTCAAGAGCAAAAAAGACTTGGGTATTTTTCTTTTTTTAATTTCATATAGAAGCTGTGGAATTCCTTGCCACAGGATTCTGTGAAAGATACAAGTCCACCTGGATTAAACATTACCTTTTGAATTTGAGAGAGAAAGACAGACATCTCCTCAGACTATAGAAGTGCCTAAATCTATAATTGTTAGACTTTGGAGTTATCTTCTAGGGAGTCGTCACTACATACTACATGGGGAGGTGAGATTGTTTCTATCAGGCAAAACTCCTAAAATATATTCAGTCTGTTTATTTTCCTTTATCATCCTAACACGGTCCTTAAAACTTCTTGCTTTCAAGAATATAGTCACCTACTCAGATACATTTGTCAGAGTCTGGGAACAATACTACAACCAACTTTCATTCTGGGCCCCACAGTTCAAGAAGGACAGGGAACTGCTTGAGAGAGTCCAGCGCAGAGCCACTAAGATGATTAAGGGAGTGGAACATCTCCCTTATGAGGAAAGGCTGAGGGAGCTGGGTCTCTTTAGCTTGGAGAAAAGGAGACTGAGGGGTGACCTCATCCATGTTTACAAATATGTAAAGGGTGAGGGTCAGGATGATGGAGCAAAGCTTTTTACAGTGACGACCAATGATAGGACAAGGGGCAATGGTTGCAAACTGGAGCATAGGAGGTTCCATGTGAATATCAGGAGAAACTTTTTCACTGTGAGAGTGACGGAGCATTGGAACAGGCTGCCCAGAGAAGTTGTGGAGTCTCCTTAGCTGGAGACATTCAAAACCCGCCCGGATGCGTTCCTGTGTGATGTACTCTAGGTGACCCTGCTCTGGCTGGGGGGGTTGGACTAGATGATCTTTCAAGGTCCCTTCCAACCCCTAGGATTCTGTGATTCTGTGTGAATGTGCCTTGTTAAGGATTTTCATCTCTTCAGGGATCAGGTTACCACTCTTGACTGCCTCTGAGAGAGTGGGTGTTGGTATACTATTTCCCCATATGATTCTGCTGGCAATGAGGAATCTGCACCAGGGACTCTGTCTGTGTTAAGTCATTATTGAAAACACTGTAGACTACATTAATGATTGTCTTGTTGCAGGTGAGACATTCAGATCATCAAGGAAAAGCTCCCGTGTGACTCAGAGATGTTAGCAACACCTCCTTCTTATAGAGGGGCTCTTGCCTTCAGCTTGAAGTGCCTGAGATTATTGTCTCCAGAGCTACACACAGTTGCAGCTGGTTTTCCCTATTTAGAACAGGCATCAGCCTATCCCTACCAAACTAAATCCTACCTTTAGCCCTAAAATAGAGGAGTATGAGATACAGACATAAACCTGGAGTAAGGCATATGGATTCAGGAGAAAACAGACGAAAACAAGAGGCAGATATAAGAGTCTAGAGGGTAACAAAAACAAAAATAGGGAAATGGAGGGGTACAAAGAGCAGCTACTTAGTGTCTGCTGCCAAATATGGCATCACATTGTACAGCAAGCCAATGCAGAGCAACAGCACTAGGCAAAAATTGCCACCGAACAGCCAAGAAAGACAGTGACTGGAAGTAGGTTTCTGCTAGTGTCCCCATTAGAACAACTCATTTGGTTTGCAGGATGCTTCTGTGAATAATCTGAATAAACTGGTTTAATAGACCACATGTGTCACATTAGCCACAATTTGAATCCTTCAGACACAAAGCATTTTCTCCCACAGGTATTAGCCCTCTGGAAAAACACCAAGAAGAATGCACACTAGAAAAATTAAAGGTGAGACCAAATATTAAACATGTATTATTAATTTCTATGGATTAAAGTATTCATTAGAAAAAGTAAGTGATTTTTTTCAAGGAGGGACAGTTGCTATACTTCTCTAGAATTAAGTTCCCAATTAAAGGTCAAGAACACAACATAAGTAACAGCTGATTTCACCAACACTTCTTTTCTCATAGGCATAAAAATTCTGGATCCTCCTAACACCAGTGCATATGTCAGTCAATAACAGAAATGTTAGTAACAGATCAGTCAAATGTCAGATTTTTTTCACATTTAATTATTGGTGCGTTTTAATATTTGAGATGTAAGAATCTAAATAAGACATAAAGTGGTTCCTCAACAAGAATAAAACAAGCAGATATCTGAGATCCAGAAATCAACTCCTGTTTCTGCTTTGAGCCAATGGGAAAATTCCTATCAGTTTACATGGGAGAAGAATTCAACCATTGGGAAAAAAAAATTCATTTTAAATTCCTTGGCTTCTGTTGTTGTACATGGCAATTTTAATTGCAGAACTACCTCATGTAAACATAGCTAAGTAAGTGTTCTGTTATATGTTTTCCAGCTAAGAACCTTTTATGTTTTTACAGCGATTTAAATTCTTGTGGCTCAGAGTAGTTGATATCACACTTCCAAACTCTTTCACCTCATTTTCCTAATTTCCTCATTCAGATTTTCATTTTTTCAATAGTTAGCTTAAAGTTTCATTTTATTGGAGCACATACTTTTGCAAATATTTAACACAAAACACATGCTCACTTTTTAGGCCCCTGAGAACTCTGAAATCAACTAGAAATTTTAACTGCAGTCCATTCACTTCGCTATGAAGACTTCATGTCAAAGGATTTACATAAAAATGAAAGATTTTTATTAATAGATATTTTCCTCAAACTATGGTGTTAGGACAGCTCATATTGTGACATCTCACATCCCAGCACAGTTTTTGTTTTCCCCTTCATATACTCAGTATGCAAATTGACTAGAAATTCATGCGTCAACTGGCCTGGCATCAAAAACTGAAATAATTTATTGAATTTCTTTCACAACTGGTGAATAGCACAATGCAAAAAATGTGTTATTCTCTTGAACTGAAATACCATGTTATTCCCAGATGTACAAGAGGAACCACCATTTGAAAAAAAATAATCGGAATCATTAAAGGAATAAATTTTCAGTGATTTCAGGAACACTTAATTCATATAAATGTCTTAGAAGTAAATGCTTTCAAAAGCACTGTTTAAGCAGTAGTCAAAAGGGTTTCCATTTATAAAATGGTTCCTATTTATGGGAAGGAAGGGAGTGCCCACTCCGCTAACATGCCGGGGGATGTCATTATGCTGCCATTAAAACATACTCTCAACTCATAAACAGACCCATTTCAGTTTAAATGAAAAGGGAATAAGTCATAAAAAAATAAAGAACATGTAAATGGATAAGACATTTTGCAAAACAGTTAATTCACTAGCTTTTGGAATCACAAACAATAGGGCTGTTTAACAGAAGCAAAGCTCCCAGCTATAGTGACTACAGCTCAGGCAATTTTTTAATTATTCAAATATATCCTTTTGTTACCCAAGAATTTTTTGGGGGGTTTTTTAGTTAAAAAAAGTGCATATTGCTGAGAGGATCATGGGAAATCCCACACATACATCCACTTTCTAAGCTGAATACAAATACTACCAGAAGACATAAAATGTTATATAAAGTTTTTAAAAATTGTTCCAGCATGTTTTTTGGCAAGATTTTAGGCCTTGTCTAGCAAGTTTTTGTATCTAAAACTTATTCTGTATTTAATGGGAACCAAAGGCTTCTAGAAGTGAGCACAGGTGTATTTGACAATGGCATTTCCCACTTCTGCAAGAGGAAGGAAACCCATCTTCTGATCAGCAAGGATAAACTGATTAAAGAAAGCTATATGGCAATGACAGAGGCATTAAAGATTGATAGCACTTCCAGGTACCTCTCCATCTAAATAACCTCTGTAAAAGGTAGTATTAAGGAGAGCATAACAAAATATGCAATAGCTTTTTGAAACATAATGTGATATACCAGTGAACAATTATTTTTCCTTCTAGCTTTGCTTCCAGATTGCTAAAGAAATCTCTCATTGAATACATCCACTTTTCAAAGCTTCCAGTTTCTTTCTCTCATTTAATTTCCCTTCTTTATGCGACTTCATTAGAACTGTAGCTTCTTCCTGAAAAATTTCAATACTTTTGGTGATTTTACAGAGCATGTTGGAGCAAAACATTAGCATTCCAGGGGACTGATACTGGAAAGGATGAAGCAGTTACAACAAAGTAAAATTTACTGAGCAAAATTCTTAAGAAGCAACTTCTGCAAGAAAAATTTAAAGCTTTTCTGATACCTGAACAACACACAGTATCATTTTTTGAAAGAGTATAATGTATCTTCAGGGTTGTCTTTGGCAAATTAGGAACTGAGTTTCAGTCAGATTTTGATACTAACTAAGGTAAGTACCTCGAATGAATCAATCTGAATAAAAAGATAAATAAAGAAAGTCCTCATTTTATACTTTTTTAATTCAGGGGAAAGATTGCTAATTACAGCAGCAACAACTACAAGGCCGCTCCTCAAAAAATTAAACATTGGTTTCAGGTCTTACAGGGAAGCAGGAAAAAACAGGTCATTCACACTTGTTGGCACAATAAAGGTGAAAAACAACTGCACCAACAGTCTTGAAATATCCTTCCTTACATAAGAGCCAAATTCATATCTGCTGTAAGCAGTAGTAAATCCATTAACTGTAACATAATATTCAATTAAAGTTGCATTTGTCATAGATCTGAATGTAGGATTATAAACCCACACCAACAACAGAAAGATTGCCTAACCCAACTTTACAGTATGGCAGGGACAAGTGCAAGAAGATAACCTCAGCCTCTGTAAAAGGGAACTTTGTTGACCACTAAAAGCTGAAGTCAGAGCCAAATTATAAACCAATCTTATTTATGCTTGTCAATACAAGATGAATGTCATTCACTGGCACAAATATCCGCTTTGTAGTGTAAGAACGCCCTTTCTCTCTTCCAAGAAATGTATAATTTTAAGATCACATGGCAGAAACTGGGAGCACTTGTAATAAAATATTCAACCAATGACATCATGATGTATGATGATATCAGGATGCTCAACATAATGAAGTACATAATCTCCTAGTCCGCATCACACAGATTCAAACTCTGCAATGGGAACAATAGTGAGTTTTAGACCTACGTTACTTCCATGATATGTGATCAAGTCAGAAAGTTCATGATTTCGCACCAGATTGTAGCCTCCTGCAGCATTACAGGTTTAGAATACATGGATAAACAAATATATTAGGATCCTAGATTTACCCATTTATATGCAAGACTGAACGTTGCCATCCCCCCAGGCTCTACAGACATTAGACAACCACTTCAGTACAGGAGTCTTCTGGATTATCAGTTTATCTTCAGTCATTTTTGGCATAAAATTTATCACAGATAATTTTTTCATTTCATCATAAGATCAAAAAGCTGCTTTTAGAGCTCAGATCACTGATCTGTTTTTAGAAATGTTCCTCAGGCAAATATTCTCCGTAATTACACTGGTACAACCATATCAGCTTTAGTAAAGTTGTGCAAATATAAGCCAGAGCAAAATCTGGGGACACGATTTCAAATCAACAATTAGCTGGTCCTAGATAGCAGGCTCTGGATAGACTTCAATAAACTTAGTTCCCTTGCTAATTCATTGAAATATTGAGAACTAAAACATAACACAATCTCTGGAAAATATATCAAAGAGGTATTCAACAAGCATAATTATATGAAAGAGTCAAATAACATGAGTAGGTAAAAGTCTATCCAGAGGCAAAAAAATAAAGAAACAATTAATGAGACTAAATCAAATAAATGGACTGATTCCATCATACAAATCTTTAAACCACCAATTGAAAGCTTGAAACTTAACACTTCAAAACCACTAATAATCCATGGCAGTGTAATATAAATCACATAAGAGAATAACATATTCTCAAATTCCAGTTTTAAACAGTTAATTATGCATATTCATATGGGATAAAAATATGCTATTAATATCCACTCTAATTTAGGAAGCAGAACAAGAGATACTAATTGCTGTATAAAGAAGCTTACTGTGAATCAAAGAAACATTTGTTTGGTTTGATCAAATTATTCAGTCCTGCTTTTCATGTCCATGATTCTAGCCTTTCAGGTTTTGTTTTTAATAATATTTATTCCTTTTGAAAGCTCTTTGCCTGTGAGAAAGCTTCTCCTATTTAGCTGCATTGGCTTTTATAGTCTTTCATTTCCATAGTCTTGACCAGAACAAATTTCAATTTCAGCCTCACAGTCTCCTAAAAATTTGCTCGCTTAAAGTGGATCTCCAAGGGGCTCTGTACAACTGAAAAACAAAATACAGACACACTCTACACTGAGGTTGCTGAGGGAAGTGGCTCTGTCTTAGAAGCAGAAAAATGCTGGGAACTGCAGCCACAGCAACACAGAGATGAACCTTTGTCATACACAGTGTTGGGACTCCACCAGAATCCCGACAAGTCCCAAAAACATGGCAGCCTGAAGAGATCAGAAAGAAAGCTTTGATTAGAGTTGCAGAGCATTTTACTTCACTTCATTTTATACTGATCTAGCAGTCACCTTGAAAAATGACAGGAGGCATTATTCTGGCTTCTTTCCTACTGTCATCCTCTTCCCCCCTACCTGGAAAAATCAAACTCGTGGGATTATGGATTAGCAGATGAAGGATGAGAGAGGGCATTCTGCCCAGTTTTTATCTGAACACAACAACAGTCAAAACAGAGAATAAGAGGTATACTGTGTCATGTTCTTGGTCAGTAGTGCTTCTTCTGCCAAGGAGGACAAAGTACAGCTGGGAAATCAAATGGAAATAGATGTGTCACTACAGCAAATTCTCCCCTTGTTGGCTGGCAGGGAGGAATGTTTCCCACCACACTCTCTTTGTTGCTGGAGAAGGATGTGGCCCCTACAGGCACATCTACGACTATATACATTTTACAGCTAATATTGGCAATTAATAATCTGTACTCTCTGTCTCAGGGTCTCTGCTATGCTTTCCAAGATTATTCTTGTTTTACCAAGTTTTACCTTAAATTTCCAATTCAATTTCACTTAAAAAATACTAATATAGGAGTTCAACACTAGGAAGAAGGTGGGGAAAAGCAATCCCAGAGAGAACAAGAAGGTCCCTTAGGGTGGTAACTTAGATTAGCATTTAGATTGGCTCACATTGCTTGTGAACCCAAATCCTCACTCTTACTAACCATTTTTCTCCCTCAGAAGAAGTTCTTTATTTTACTGTATACTGTGGCAAGAAGTTTCAGTGACTTTTTAACCTCTACCACATAAGCAATTTTATTTGACAGTAATGCATAAACCAAAATATTTACTAGGCATAGCAGCAAACTATTGTGCAAAAATCCCCTTCAAATCCTCCTCTAGTAAGTTTCATTTGGTTCCATAGTATTAGTTGTTGGTATCAAAACATTCATGAAAAGTGTTCAGTTACCAAGAAAAACTAATTTCTGTCTCTTAATGCTTTAGCAAGCAATTTTCTAAAATTAACTAAACAACACAAAATATCAGAGAAAGAATCTGTTTTCCCCTCTTTTGAAACAGACTAACAAATATGTTAAGAAGAGGTACCAAAGTAATGAATTCTGCCTGTCTGAAGAAGCAGGAAACCCATGTATGATCCCAATCAAAATTATCACACTATAATCTGAAAACAAGATAATACAAAAGAAAACCCAAAAAACTGATGGTGTAGGAAGACTGTTTCAGAATCTCAGTGTTTCTGTGGCTGGCAGCACTTCCAAAATTTCTTGCATTCTTTTCTTCATGACCAGTCCAGATGTTTTTCTTGTGTCAAATTATTCTCCAGGTTAAAGAGTTGAAACAACATATCTATATTTACTTTCAAAGTAGCTTGCTGGCCTCCCTTGCTACAAAGAGACGTGCAAGGTACAGATCTAGAACTTCATCTGAAATTAAGGCAACTGCCTCTTTGCTGTTACCACATGAAAAATAGCATACCATTCCTCCCAGATCTACCCGAACTGTCCTCTGTACAAGAAAAGCAGTGTAAGAGTAAGCAAACAATACATTTCATCATTAGCAAAATCGACCAGTGTTTTCACTTCAGAAAGATAGAATAAAAGTCTAATGCTACATCTACTCAAAATTCATTTGGATGAAAACATGTTTCCAGGATGATTGATTTGGAAACCATGAAGTCTGGGGTCTTGTTTGTGGTCTCAAGTTTAGAGTTCTTGACCAACCTCCAAAAAAACAGCTCATCACTATTGTTTTAATAGACATTACTCTCAAAACCAGTATGACTGGAAGAACAATAACATTTCTAGGAACAATTTTATAAATTTTTCAGATGAGGTTAAAGACAACATTTTAGGGAGATAGAAAGAAAAAAAGCCTTCAAAAACTGGGGAAAAAATAGATCAAAAATTATTTTTTTCAATTGCACAGGCTTAATTTATGGTACACTGATGGATCATCAGAGCATAAAGAAAATCATGCTGGTATTTCCAAGGCTAAATTCAGTGCTTGGGGAATATTACTGACCCCAGGAATGTTTTCCTTTTTTAATTCGCAGTTCGGTCTTGATTTCCTCCAAGGCAGTGAAGTTCCACAACTTTCAGTGGGGTTAGCTGCTCTCAGTTCAACTTTGAATCTATCATCTATGGTATGAAAGATTCCTTCTTCTTTTTATCATCCTAGTTGGAATGAAAGAAGAATTTTCAGCTATCTTATCAGCTAGCATTGCAAGACTCTGCTCCCACTCCCATCTCAGGATGTATTATTAATGATAGAAGAGCACAGCAGGCAACAGAATTTTACACAATTGATGGTGCTCAGTACCATGCCAAGATATTATTAATGTAGCTCTTTGTGAAAACAAAAACAGATTTAAAATACAGCCTGTAACTCATGGGGCCATGGTTTCATATTTCAGGATGAGGATCTTCTATTATGGACATTTTGATTCAGAACAAAGAAGCAAGATGGCTCTAGGTAAGCATTGCCTATGTCTGTGTCTCTACATCTTTCTTTATCTCCCCAAATCACTGGGCATTGTCAGTACATCCTTGGTGCTTTTTCCCCCAACCTAAAATCCTGCATGAAACTTGGAAACAGAATCACTTGGAAACAGAATCACTTGGTTTTGTTGTGAAGTTTGGTAAGAGTCCCAGATCACAGTCCCTAAAAAATAGTTATTAAATCAGAAAAGGAATGGAATCTAATTTGGTTCCCATTCAAGACTTGGTTTAAATGCTAATCATTGTTCAAAAAAAACCCACCCCAAAACAGTAACACACTTCATTGTTTTAGCTGATTTTCATTATTGGAGTTAGTTTGCTTGCTATTCATATCACTGCTGAGACATAAAAATTAGCAACAAGAGAATGCCTACAATGCTACTGCTCCCTTTTTGAGAGTGTAGATATCAGGCTACTGAAGTTCTTACCAAGCAAAAGTGTTCTGAAGAACACGATACTTTGTCTGGGGATTAGGTTATGCAAAGTATCAGTTTGTGTCTAACAGCAGTCAGGTATCGGTGTTGCCTTTCTGCTTGCAAGATGTCCGGCACTGGAGCTGTGACTTTCCTAAAGGAATTTTCTCTCAGCAGTTTCCTGAAAGCCAGAGAAAGATGAACTTCATTTCCACTAGTGAACTGTAACAAGAGAGCACTGATGATACATTACGCATAAGAAATGAGTCATGCTGTGGTTTCCTGCTTCAGTTTATTGAGTGCAGAGTTGCTTGGCCTTTTTCTCCAGCCATGACCCTTCTCCTCCTCAGAAGGCCTTGAAGACAGCTCTTTCCTTTCCCAGTCTCTATAGTTACAGTTAGGATCAAGGATAAAAGTTTGTTATGCAGGCTCCTACTCTTGGCTCAGAGGCAAAAACCTACACCCACATCTTGTAAAATCATGGTGGTCACCAACAGCCTGAAGTACAGACAAGAGCAACAGAATTACACAGCTAGCTTACAACTGCACCGGTGTTTTAACATATGAATTTGTATTTTTGTTTAAATCTAGAAGTATCCCTAAGCATCTCATATTATTAAGGACCTTTATGGTAAATTCCAAATAGTTCTATAGACTATCTTGCCAATGTCAAACTCCTCAGGAAAAAGCAGCATGATGACCATGAACAAACTAAGATCTGCCTGTTGATTGAACATGGCAGGGAAAGATGTTCAGGGCACTCTAGATGTAACCTACTAGTTGAAGGAACATTTATGCAGTGCCTGATAATTCTTACGTCTAATATTTGTCAAAATATTTTCTTAATATCTTAAATATCAGTTAAGTATGGAAAAGGAAAGCAAATCATGAAGTGGAAGTACCTAAAGAACAAGTAAAAAATCATTGTTTCTAAACAACATAAACAGGATAGTAACAAGAGGAAAAAAAACACAAATGGTCCTTTTTGATCCCATGATGTGGGCAACAGATTGTCAGTGGTACAAAACCATGGATCTCCTTGAAAGCAAGTCAGGGTATTCCGATTGAGATCTTGTCCTCGAAATCAAGAATGTTCTTGGCTACAATACCAAAATATTGAAGTATCACACTTTGACTAAACTTAATCATTTTTTTATATGCATATACATGCATACATCCACCGTCAGCCTGCAGATCACCTACAGCAATCGTAATTTTTTCAGATAAATTATTAAAAATGTAATTTTCCTGACCAAATCTTCTGTGACATATCCCTCATTGATTTTTTTGTCCTCATACCTTCTTTACATATCTGATTTTCTGACATTTTAAAAAGACCTTCTATACACTTTCTTATGAGCTTCTTTTAGAATAATTCCAATTTCTCTTGGAGCAGCAGTGGCTGGAAGTGACTTCTTAGTATTTGTGTAGTTATCTCTTCTCCAGTGACAAGCTTATCTTCAAGCTATTTAATATTTCTGAGAAGCTTCTCAAAACTCCTGTGAAAGGGAGTTGTATTTTGGCAACTCTTAAGCTGTTTTCTTTTTGTTTGAGGCATAGCATATTCATCTGAATGACATTTTTGTCAACACAAGTATTATTGTAGTGCCATGGAGTATGCATTCTGAATGCTTCTGCAATGTACCTGCTAATCCCAGACTTAGGTCTTTTAAAGCTAAATCCTTTATGTCTACAGCTGAGAGGGAGGACAAGTGTGGAAGCACCACTCTGCAGACATGTGCAAGCATTTATCCACCATTACTTGTGGGACCTAGATTCAGCAGACCTTGTGGTGGCTTTCATTCCCTGGATTTCCTGATAAGGATATAATTTACAACCAATTAGGATGATGGTTAGTGCTTGGAAAAAAAAGCTGCTGAAAGGAAGCAAACTCTTATTTCATATATGTTGGGAAACATTTGAAGAGGACATTCACTGATGGGAATAGTTAATTTTTCTAGGGTCTTCGTAGTCTGGTTTCTAAGTGCAATCTTGAGTGGTGCTGAAAGCACTGAATTAAGAGATAAAGTATATGATGCATTAGAGCCTAATGGCATGATGTGCATGATGCAGAGTCTTCAGATAGGAGCAACTTTTAAGGCTAGATCAACCTTGGATAACACCTGGATAAAGAAGTTTTCTGACAGTGGTGCATCAGTGCAGATCCTGCTCTTCCCTCGCACTCCTAACACTGAAAATGCACATTTTAAATCCCCAAACAATATCCCCATGCTGGTAAGTGACTGTCCCTGGCTTTAGTCATGCAAATACAAAAGGAAACCCTTGAAACACTTTCTCCAGCCATTGGTAATCTAAACATAAATCAAACTATTAATCTAAAAACCTCTTATGCACCTTCTAAATTACAACTGGATTCTTCTATTAGCTTGAATAGTCATTACTGTTTTTGTTGCATTTTGTTTTTAACACATCTTGCCATGTCTCCCATGAAGTTCTGAGAAAAATACGAAAGTGAGCAAGTTACAAAGCAGTGTTTCTTTGAAATAGCTTGTAGGGCAGGAGTTCAATTCTACTTTAATAACCATTTTTGCTGTACGTGTGTAACTATAATTTGCAAGGAGAGGAGGTAAAGAAAACTATACTAGCTTTTCTGCTCCAACTCCTGCTGTGATACCACTGGTCTTTTCAATAGTATAGGGATTAAGTCTGTGCCTATTGCAGTGTTCCTAAACCACACACTGGTTATGCCTGCCTACAACCTTTTAACCGGGGCTAATCATCCTGGCATCTCTGCAAGTAGATTAACATAGTCTGGCAGAGAGCTCTCCAAAGGCATTACTTCCTGGGTTGTTTCTGATCTTGTCTGTGGGTGTCTGGACACAGTCAAAATTATTTGTTTCAATACTCCTTTAGATAATTTCCCAGGCAATTACTTCATCTGCAAAACTCTACCTGCTGCTTATGTGTGGGAGCCTGCAAAAAGCCCTCACTATTCATATCGTATTTTCTCCTACACATGCATTATAAAATGGGTGAGTTCCAGAGAAAGGTAAAATCATACCTGGCTTCCAATCCACTGAGACATGTTGGTAAACTGCAGTGAACTTCCAGTTACTTCAACCCCAGCTTAGAAATGATTTTGCTTTGTCTAAGAATTGTATGACCAAACATGCACACCTAGTGTCGATGGCTGAGTGTGGACATGTTCCTCTCAGCTTTATTTACACACAGGGTACAGCACAAGCATTGCTCTGCATCATGTCACATAGCAGGGTTTCTGTACAGAGCTGCAAGTTCCCATCTGAATCTTACACTCAGCAGAGGCATTGGAGGGAGCCTGCAGTGGTCTGCTGACAAGCACCACAATGAGAAGTCCTCATTTCCAAGCCTTGTTAGCACCCCTTATCATCACTGTGCAAAGGATAAAATTTAGATAACAACTCTTGCTACTTGTGCCTTACAAACATACCCAGTCAATTACTGCAACCAGGGACAAGAACAAAGAAAACACTGGATAAGTTTTAAAATAATGCCTACGTCAAAATGCTAACATTACAAAGTCTCTCGTGCCCTGTAAGGAATAACTTAACATTCTTATTTCATGTCTGAATGGTATAGAAATCAACTAAGCTTATACTTAGGACAAACATCTTTTGTAAATGAAGTTGTTTTTATCTTCCTGAAGTTTCATTAAATTAACACCTGGAAAATTCAAATTAATAGAGTCTCACCAAATACTTCTATACATCCTGCTTTCCATTTGTGTCAAACAAAGAACAATTGGAATAACCTTTCCCAGATGTCTATTTATTCTAAACTCAGGAAGCATAAAGATGCAAAAACTAAAGACAGGGCTTATCAAACTGTTTTTGCATCTCAAGAGATTTACATTCATTATTAATTCTAATTTTGAGTCAAAGTTGAATATAGTTCTCTTTTATCCAGTTTACTAATCACCTCTGAAACAGCCAAAGTCTCATTAACTAAAAATAGTCCCCTGAACTTGCAGGAATTATTTTGAGAAATACTGTTGTAACTGCTTTGAATTTCATCTAAATATATTCATAGTGGAACAGTGCATCATAAGTGAATTGTCAAGTGTGAATCAAGTTTCATTTAGTGAGCCTGTTGTTGTGTATTAAACTGACAAGGGATACACTAACCCAGACTTCTTCCCTTAACAGTTTTCAGATTTCAAAAATCTTAGGCAGGTATTTCTTTTAAATTACATACAGATAATCACAGAATCACAGAATCACGGAATCCTAGGAGTTGGAAGGGACCTCGAAGGATCATCTAGTCCAACCCCCCTGCCAGAGCAGGGTCACCTAGAGTACATCACACAGGAACGCATCCGGGCGGGTTTTGAATGTCTCCAGTGAAGGAGACTCCACAACCTCTCTGGGCAGCCTGTCCCAGTGCTCTGTCACTCTCACAGTAAAGAAGTTCTTCCTGATATTCACATGGAACCTCCTGTGCTCCAGTTTGCAACCATTGCCCCTTGTCCTATCATCAGTCATAATAAGTTTTCTTCTCCTGTTGCTCTTATTTAAAGAACCCTATCAAAAATTTGCAACTATGATAAACATTCTACTTTCCTATCCAAGCAGGTTTTTTTACCAAGGAAAAAAAAAAAAAAAGAATTGGGAGGAATAGATGGCTGCAGATGTGAGAATATCCAGTTAAGATAAATCTGATAAATTCATTGACACTTCTTGAATTTTCCCAAATGTTAGCCATATTTTTAGCCACGAAGTACAATATCTGGCTAAGAATCAAATTTTCATGACTAATCTAAAGTTCCTTCAGCACACATCTATCCTGAACTGCAAAATTTCTCTACTTTAAGAATCATACACATATCTTTGCATGAACAATGGACAATCTGCCACCTTCTTACAATATCTGTTTCTACCATAAGATACAGAAAAAAAAGTATCAGAATGTGTAGAAAGCCAATGGTTAAAAGTACATAGGAAATCCTTTTTTTTTTAATAAAACAACTGCCACGCTGCAAGTAGCAGTATCTGTAAGAAACAAAATGGATACAAAATAATATTGACAAAGAGAAGCATTTAATCATTGCATAAGTTTGAAACACTCTGAGACGCCAGTGAATATAAGTGAAACTATTACTGAATACAACGCAGCAAAGCAATTCACTAGATGTCAATGAAACCATCAGAAAAAGAAAGCTAATACTTTTGAGTGCCCAGGTGCCAGTTGTCTCAAAGCAAATAAGCCTATAACTCTCTTCCAGAGAGCACTGAAACAGGTACAAAAATGGAGGCCTCTCTGGAGCACTGAATTGCAATCCCCAGCCAAACAGTACAGGACTGAGAGGTGCCACCAGACTCCTGGCCAGCACTGTGGCTCTCTTCTCTCTGACATAACTAAGTCAGAGACACAGTCAGAGCTTGTTGTACAGACTATACTTCTCTGCTCTGCAAGGTCAATAGCTGCTGGCTATCCACCTGACAGAGCAAACTACAGGGATGGTCTTCCCAAAAACACTATTGGCCAATTGGACTCTTCCTCCTCAGAGAAATACTGGCGCAAATATGACTGCGTCAGAGAGACAGAAATGAGTATATGAAGATATGTAAAAAAAATCCTTATATTGCTTGCCATGATCTCTAGTAATTACTTACAGATTGTGTTTTTGTATACTGGGTGTTCAGGATACGCCTAAGACAATAGTTTTAGGAATGTCTAGCCCAAATAGAGATGATTATAGTTTTCTGCAAATGAATAAACCATTACAAGAAGCATCAGTGCACATTTGAGAAATAATATACAAGATGAAATTTAACATGGAAAGAAACAAATATTAAAAACTGTAAACAAATTGTTTGTGGAATTTATTAAAAAATATTAAGTTAATAATTTTTCTAACAAATTTTATATAGCACTTATTAGAACCGGTAAATTTAATGTGCTGGATTTCAGCTTTAGAATGTTTTCTACTCTTTGAGAAGAAATCATGTCTCATTCAGAAATGGGTTGGGTTGGGAAGGGATGCTGAAAAAAAAGAAGCACTGGCTATAAAATAATGTTGCATTTTTCAGTAAATATATCACAACCATAAAAAACTTCAGGAATTAAATGTAGATGTGAAATTGTTGCACTGACATGAAGCAGCTATCTATGTATCTTTAAAAGATTGATTCTAAAAAGTTGGTGAAAATGTTTGTGTTGGTATTCAAGATAAAAATCTGTGCTTAACATTTTGTATTTCTGAATTCAGCATCTGAAGAACATAAATCATAGAGAAACAATGAAGTTACAAAAAAGGAGAAATAGTTCTTTCATGGTGGTTCAGGTATTTTTTTTCTCACACTTTGTACTGTTGGGACTCAAACAAACTGTACAATTTCTTGTTTTAACTCTATCAGTTCAGTTAAGTTCTTACTCCCTGTCATCTCTATTGTGGATTCTACAGAGAGAATAAAAGAGAGTTTGATTATAATTCAATTTTATTTTCTTTTAGTAACAAGACAGAACATGGTAAAAGGCAGACAGTGTACATGGTAGGCAATTTTAATTAGGATAGTTGGGAAAAAAATAAAATCACCAAATCTTAATTTTAGTATGTCTTATCTAGAGAGTGGAGCAGATTAGAGATTTTTAAAATAAATTTGTTAGGCAGATGATAGAATCTATGTTACAATTAGTTATGATTATAGGTACGAACTCAACTGGAGGAAAACACGTAATTTTAAAAGTGGCTTTACGCTTTAAGTGAGTTTTGCAACCAAGTTAGGGAAGGAAAATGGGAAAAAAAACTTGTTTAATTATAGATTTTTTTTTCTGCTTACTATATGCATGGATTTAACATATTGAACATCACCTATGTTGTCTTCTTTACTGTGTTTTTTTATTTCTACTCTTTCTTTTCATAATACATAACATTATGTGTAATTGCACAGTATTTTCATGAAGCATAAACTAAAATAAAGTTCCTTGCTTGCATGATGATTGTATGACATCTTGATATACCAGCATTTATTGGCCATTTAAGTAAAGAGATGGCTGTAAGATAAGCCTGGATACTACAGACACTTCAGATACAGGTAATACACCTAAAAATCATTACAAATTTATTTACCTGTTCTGGAAAAAGACTTGTTTTTTCTCCCCTGAGAAGCTCAGAAGACATTCTTGCGAGAAAGTTAATCCAGGCAACAAGTTATTGTGTCTATTACCCATAAACTAATGCACAGAATTCCTGCTAGCCCATGTTTGCTTCTGCTTAAGAGGGTTGCCACAGTAGTCGTCAGACAGCAAACATATTGTTTTCAAGACTTTTGTTGAACTGTGGTCTTGCTTTCATACTTCAGAAAATCTAAAAAGACAAAGGGAGACACTGTGTTGGATCCTTCCAAATCATCCCACTTTGGAGAGAACTTGCTTCCTGTAGGAACCTCTTCCAGCTGCTTGCATTGTGGAGGATATGCCTTGAAAAGGAAACACACCACTCCAGCCAACCTCAAACATGGAAAAAATCTTGAGGAAGCTTCCAAAAACTAGTGAGTAGCAGCAAAAAAAATGAAGTTACAAAAAGATTGAATTTAAAATTCATTCTTATTTATCTCTGAGTATCTCCTGCAATTTGTAGTCTCATTTATTCACACTTTCCTTTCCTAACCTAGGGTTTAGAAATTCTTTCTCAATAAATCAAGGCCAAAATTCTTGTGCAATCATATGACTATAATTGTTGGGATGGAGTAAGGAAAAACAGCAGTGAGCCTTGCAATAAAATCAGGAAAACTGGCAAACCTGATACAGACAGTATTTCTACTATATTTTGTACTCAAATGTCCACACAGCTGGCAATAATACAGAAAAAGATCACTGCCTGTTGTCTGTCCTCCTGAACACTGCTGAGCACTGATTCCAGGTGGAGATTGCTACAAGTAACTTTCCAGCACTTTTGAAATTCAGTTCAATTGCTACCTTTTTTTTTTTTGCAACCTCTTGTCTCCAGGTTCAGTGAAAGACAGATGGTGCAGTCTGCCACAGTCATTAGGTCTCCATTCGCTCCTTTCAATGCTTTAAGAAACTGTAATACTTGATAGCAGCCTGACTTATACAAGTGAACATAAACGATGCAGAATGAATTCGAAATGCACAGAAAACATAAGACTCAAGGCACGTATTTATGGCAGATTTAAAAGGAGTCAGGGGAAGCTGACATCTGATTCCTGCTTAGCCATCTATAAATTAATGAAAGTAACAAAAGCAAATCCCAAACACACACAAATTCATGCACACACACACAAAAGTGATCTTGGAGAAGACTCATCCCTTACTGAAACTTCACCTCCCTTCATTTATTCCCCTTCCATCATTCCCACAGTCCTTCTGAAATCATATATTTAACTGGAAAGGGGCTGGCAGGGGCCAGCCAGGCCAGCCATACAGGGCCCTGGCAGGTTCTGCACTGTTTCTGCTACAGTTTGTAGATATACTTGTACAGATGTTGATCTTTGCTAATGAAAGTTGCCACCACAACCACATAGAAAAATTTGAAACAAAGCCAGTAAAAACACACAGATGCAAACCCAAAACGTGGGGTCATCATTTTTTCCTTAAACCTGAATGAGCTGTAAGGCTATGACTCCCGATTTGTAACCATGTGCTCTGAGGATACAGTCAGTGTTTTGAACAGTGAAGACCAAGTGTGACCACAGAAAAAGTCATCCACTTTTTACATCAGAATTACAAAAAAACTTCACAGGGTAGGGAGATACTGTTCTGGGAAATACTTGGCAGGAAGGTGCACGTCCAGAAGCTGTGTTCCTTCAACTAGCAGAGATGTGCAGCAAGTCACCTCCCCATCTTCTCCACTCCCCTAGCTGCATGAAGAAGAAATACACACTTCCCTGGCTTTGAAAGACACTGAATTTAAATAAGTTACCAAAGTTAAAGAAGTAACTCTCAAGTGAAATTAATAAAGTAATACCTCAACTGAGAAGAAGTCTTATTTTGCGGTTGTGTCCAGTAGAATAAGACACACCAGGGCAATATAACCTGTGTTTCTTTTCTTTTTTGATAATTTACTTTTAACCGAAGGGTCAGTTAGAAAGAGATCAGGAAAAAAAGTCCATACAGCTACCAAGAGTCAGCAATTCAGAGCCATTTAAAACAGTATAATAATACCATGGGACAGGGCAGGTTTGAAATCATTAAAGAGACCAAATCTTGAGAGAGGAAATTGTAGCAAGATTGCATTATTTATAGAGTTAAACTATTCACTGGACTGAATCCAAAGTAGTCGTCATTAAGCAGTGAAACTTCGCCTGCTATGAACAAGCCATTCTCTTCCGTCCCATATCAATATTACAACAGCTGGTTTTAGTAAAACATTTGGTAATGAGTTTTGGACCGATGTAATTCTGCTTCTGATCAACTTTGTAATTTTATCATTACAACCCTTTTTGAAATAACTTTACAAATGCACACATACAAAAAATTCCCCCTGCTATAATTACAGCAATTTCAAAGGAAAGAATTTTAAGTTTGACCTGCATTCTCCCTGCTTTGCATTTCAGCGACTCCAATGAACATGCTTTGTAGCTTGAAAATGCTCCTGGAAACCTCTCTAATCTTTTTTTTCTTGATTTGGTCACCAGTCTTGTAAAAATTGTACAACATGTAGATGGACATCAAAATCTTATAGATTATCCTGGGGGAGCATGACTTTACCAATTATTCCCATAAAAATTTTCGTTTTCAATAATCATGAAGAATTCTGAAAATGCTTTCACTCTAGGCACTGAGAAATTTAAAAAATAGTGTTGTAACATTCCATTTAGGCTGGATAAAATAACTCACTGGAGGCAATGTCATTATGCACTGCACCAAAGCCTTCAGAGTACACAAAAAAAGAAGTAGTTGGGAAGGCATGGGAAGAAGGGGTGGATAATGACAACAAAGTAAGTAGCAAAATACAGCACTTTTGCTTGAGTTCTCATTGAATGTCTTTTGTATATAAGAGAAAATGCAATATTCTTGCCCATGGGTTTGTTTGGGTTTTTTTCCTTTGAACACATTAGGACTTAAAATTAGGATTGAGGGCGGTGAACATGCAATATTTACTTTCATCAGTGCTGAAAAATAGGTACTTTGATACAGAAATGTTAGTGGGGAAACTCATCTAAACAAGCTTACAAAGAAAAAAAAAGGCAGATATTACTACAACATATTATATCATATCAGTAAGTGGAATTCAGAACAGGTTCAGGCCCTGATGGACCTCTATTTGACCTTCCCCAAGCCTTGTGGAGGTCTCACATCATGTCTGCAAGGAAAATTGTACAGATGCCCAACAGGATCCTTCAGAAATCAGAGGGGAGATTTCCCAGTTGGAAGCATCAAGCTGTAACTATGCTACCATGCTAATGAAGCTAAGCTGGTAACAGTACACATTACTTCCTCTGAAAAAGGAGAGTTCTATGACATTGTTATCTTATGAAGGACTGATTTCCCAGTCACACAATGGAATTAAAATGGAAGAAAAGTGTTTCATGATTAGATATTAACTGAACTGCAGTGGGGAGGAGTGGGAAGAGAGGGGGGTGGTGAATTTTATGAATGAAGACAGGCTGAAAGAGTTGGGGTTGATCAGCTTGAAAAAGAGAAAGCTCCAGGGAGACCTTATAGCAACCTTCCAGTACCTGAAAGAGGCCTACAGGAAAGCTGGAGAGTGACTTTTTACAAGGCATTCAGTGATAAGACAAGAGGAAACAGGTTCAAACTGAAAGAGGGGAGATTTAGATTGGCTATTAGGAAGAAATCCTTTCCTGTGAGGGTGGTGAGACACTGGCACAGGTTGCCCAGAGAAGTAGTGATTGCACTCTCCCTGGCTGACTTCAAGGCCAGGTTGGATGGGGCTTTGAGCGACCTGGTCTGGTGGGAGGTGTCCCTGCCCATGGCAGGGGGGTTAGAACTGGATGATCTTTAATGCCCCTTCCAACCCAAACCATTCTGTGATTCTATGAAAGCAAAGGGGCCATTTCCATTCAGCACCAACATTCCAGTTCTTCTCTTCAAGAGGAGTTCTGAAAATAAAGCAACGGTCCATACAAATAAATAAGTGACTGGGAAAGATGATCAAGCATCTATTGAGGTGAACACATGTCAAAAGCCAGAATGCTGGAAGTTGTCTTCCTGTCAATGTGTATATGTTTATGATTTTTGAACATTACATATTTGCTATAGATATAGGTCAGCAAATAAAAGAATAAAGTAACATTATCAAATGTCCAGTCCATTTGTCAACTCATTTTCCTTAAAAATAATCTGATGAACTAGATCAGCTATGAATTAAAATGACAGATTTACCAGTGCTCTGAACATTGCAGCAGCAAGAATATTGTGATGTACCAGCAGACAAAAACCTTGATTATAAGATGTCTGAGTGGAGAGGAAAGAAAACACATTCTTCTGAGTTGCTATTCTCTATTCTTGATGGTTAAAGGCATTTTAAGGAAGAGGAATAATCTAATGGCATTTTTCAACAGAAAATGCATTTCTGAGTGACCCCTTTAAATAGATGCTTCCTAAGTCTCACACACAAAGGGAAATTGAGTGACTGCTGTCTCAGATTATTATTCCCCTCCACTGGATATAATTAATATAATGGCTCAATAATCATCAAGAGCACACAAATGAGAGACAAGTGAGGAGCATACCAAGTAGACTTCTTCAGAGCATGATGCTGTCATTTTAAGCAGCTTTCTACATAGCACAACAAATAAGTCTTTTCTCAGACAGACCCTTGAGGACTGCTTTTCACAGGGAGAGGGAAGGGAAGGAAGAAAATGATAGCCCCGAGCAAATTATTTGGATTTGAGTCACTTGCCAGTTCAGATTCATCTACTAAAAATATTTTCTGAGTGTTATTTACTTTTCAGGAGAAATGGGACACCATAGAATAACTTTTCTAAACGTTTGACATATACAAGTGTAATGTTCAGTCCACATCAGGAAATGTCTTGTTCATATAACACATATTTCCCAGAAGGCATTTTAAAAAGCTTTTCTAGCTTAATTAGCTTAATTGAATAAAAAGAATAAGGATCTGGTTTCACATACATAGTCTTCTGGTTAAAAGTGGAAGCTGGAATATGTTTTTCGAAGAGCATGCAATTATTTCCCAAGGAGGATACTCCACAGCAGAAAGTACCAGAAAAAACACACGAAAACAAACCACACTGGGAAACTCATGTGTTTTCAGATGAATGTATCAGTTCTTTCATGTACTTTTTGCTTAACTAAGTTGACTATTAAAATTCCTTTTAATCACTGTTCAGATGAGATAATTAGTGGAAAAGACACTTAAAACAACCTAACTAATTTTACTTCAAGGAGACTAAAGTACAAGACTGAGAAAAATCGAACATATCTGTTTCTGCTGGACTGTTATATTTTAATCTTTTGGGGTTTATTTACTTGAAATTGAATCTGAATCACAACATGATTCTCTGTGTAAAGAGATTCTCATCTATACTCCAAGGACAGGCACAGCTGCATCAAAAGCTCAGCCACCTCTATCAGCATGTTGTGCGAAATGCCAGCTGAACCCTGGCCTTCAGGATGCACCAATTCACCAGAGGTCATCATATTGGGGGGTAGGGTATCAACACAGGGCAGGATCAAGAAAATAGGAACTACCATTGGCTGTTACATATTCCAAAAGTAAACAATTCACAACAGTGCAAGAAGAAAAACTGTTATAAAATAAAAATACCCCATGTAAGTAAAACTTTTCGAAGTTGATCCCTAGCTTGAAAAACAGTGTTCTCAGAAGGTATAACGCCTTCCATTCCTGCCAGACAACTGTGATGAGGTTACAAGTCATTCAGAGCAGGGAGGTAGGTTTGCCTTCATCTTCTCCCTCAGTGACTTTCCCAAAGAAAACTAGTAGACTTTTAGATGTAAAAAGCAACTAAAGATTTGATGTGGGGGAAAGACAACACATGGATCACACAACTTTTCCCCTGTCATAGTATCTTTTTAGTCCTGCCATGGCTCTCAGGCCTAGAGTCACTGATTATCTTAGTTGCAGCAACTTCTATTCATTTTCCTTTTGTCACTAAGAAATTTTATGACCTCCAGGATGTAGCTTTCTGCTCCCTGATCCTCTCAGGAGTCCTCTCTGGACTTTCCTGCCTGATACACTTGTTGAGGTGTCTTGAGAATTTTCTTTTCCCTGAAAACACAGTTCTCCCCATCCTCCATCTGATCCAAGTGGTTTGAAATGAATACAATAAGATTGTCAATAAGAATGAAAATCTAATACTGTTCACTCAACAACTTCAGTCTTTCTTCTCTCGGCATATAGGCCAAGCTTCACAATACTTCTTCCAGGGCCAAATCCTCCGCTTCTGTGTTACAAAGCATGGAAAAGAAGGGAGCAAAATTTGCTGGGTCACAACTCTACTGCCACATCTGTTCTGACTGCAGAGGCATGGTTTGCAAACAATTGCCCAGACCAGAAGCCAGAAGGACAAATATAACAAGTTCTGTGTGCAGTTTATGTGGTTTAAGACACAGATACATTTTCTACAGTTACAGCACTGTCTATATTTTGGCTCCATTGTATTTTCCAGAAATTGCTGCTATATATGTGCAGGTTTGCATTAAATTTCAAGCTTGGGGGTTTAATTTCTTCATGTTCCTTTTTTATACAGAAATATTTAGAAGTTAATGAATTAATTTGCAGTTAACTCTGATCAAAGTCCTTGGAATTTACTTAGGTGTTGAAATTTCTCCGTAACAAAAGCAAAGCAAAAGGTAACCTAGCTCAGTTAACTATCATACTTAAGTGCATCTGTCTCTACTACAGCTGACCTATGTATGTCTGATCGTGTTTGGGCATAAGTTAATCTTCATGTTCCTGCACAGCTCAGTGCTCTTTTAGAACTTCTGCATGGCTCTTGGGGGGAAAATTGTACGAGGCAAAGTATTCCAGTGATCAGTATGCAGTCTGTAATTATTTTGCAGCCCATTGTACAATGCCTAACTAGATTCTAGGATTTAAAAAGGGGTAAAGGAAACAATCCTTTCACTTAAATCTTCCAGTATCCCATTAACCATCTGCTGCAATAAGGCAGTACAGGTTTTAGGTAGCAGGAAAGCAACATATGGAAGATGCTATTAGATGTTATAATCTTGTCATTCATTACCACCAGCGGTTTTATAAGTCTTAGGAGCCAGCTGAGTCCAGCAGACTGCAGGTGAGTTGAGAGACTTCAAAAGTGAGACAGCAGAAGAAGATAAGACCGAGCAAAATCCACATAATTTTTTGTCAGGACAGCATTGTTCAGTGGAACACAACTGGTTTCAGCTTGGACACAGGAGCTACATAGACCTGGCATGACCTGAAGGGAATGGTGTAATGACAATTTTTTCTAGAAACCAGCACAAACTCCCTCTGAGCAACAGAAGCTGAAGACAAGCACCAACAGTTTCCTTAGCAGGGTGAAGAAAATAGCCATTAAAATTTGGAAATTCACTATCACAGCTCCCACTAACTGACAGCTAGACAGTTTAGTGTACTAGAACAACCTTCAAGTTATTCTACTGTAGGCAGGCAACATGTAGTAATATTAACCTGTATTAGAAATTATATTCAGGCCATCCACTTCATATAAACAGTAAAGGAGTTCAGAATTGCTTCCCTTCTTCAGAGACTTACCTCTCCATGAACTGTATAGGGAACTTAGTCTTTGAACTCTCGTTATCTGAATTACATTTAAACAAGATATCTGATTTATCTAGCACCTAATCTTTCTTTTTCACCAAGTCACAAATCCTACAGGGTGTTTTTGATTGTTTTAAGGTCTATTTGACAGCTGTGGAAAGTTCCTGAATAGTAAGCATAATGAATAGTTCCTGAATAGTAAGTATGATGAATGGCAGAACTGCTTGATGCCAACAGAAAAGCATTTTGCCCCCATATCCACAATGTTCATTAAGGATGGTTGTGCTACTTCTGTTATTCCAAGAGGCTTAGTATGGTCTGCATATTCTGAGATGACAGATAGAAAAGAGGAGTTTATCCAAAACCCAATTAAACTCGTTGAAATTGAGCTGTGTGTTTGAAAGAAAATGTGGGGGTACCATAAGAAAAAGCCAGTGTCTTCTTCTTAAAGCATAGGTTCCACTTTGCACAAAGTCTTTATGAGCAGGCAAAAAAGTTTCACCAACTAGGAAAGAAAGAAGTTTTATAGACATACCAGTCACATTAAAATGATGCATCTAAAAATCTCCCAAATTGATGAGAAGGTGTTCTCACATCTTAAATGCTGGCTGTAAGATGACAGAAAACATTCTGCAAAAGAAATTAACTGTATTTTTGTACATACTTCTTAGTCATTGCTGGTTTGGGCTGTATGTGGATGAGCGGAACCTCAGATTCAACACAACAGGATGGATTTGAAACATCTGAAACTGAAGAAGTCCAACAAGCTGACGTGGCACACGACAATGACATACCCAAGTCACTGTGTTATGTTCACAAACAATGTGTTGATACAGCCAGGTGAGGCTTTTCCTGTTCCAGAGAAGGTCTTTTATAGCAGCATCAGCTAACCATCTGGGAGAGGGGAAAAAAAGGGCAGCTGGCATTACATCTCCTCATATGCTGTGGAGAACACGTAAATAGTGTCTCAAGGTTCACTAGCAGAGTTGCTGTGTTCCATGTCAGTTCAAATTACCATCCCTAAATGTAAATACTCTCCTGAAAACTCTCTGCCTTTTCCAGTAGCCCTTTTTCTATCCTTTCTTCTGCTTTTTGAGCACACTGACAAAATACTCTAATAAAAGTTTGTTCTTTTGCTTAATTACAAAATTAAGCTGTCACCCATAACTGATATATTAGAGAGAGAACAAGTTTAATCTCACAAGACATCATTATTTTGCATATTACTCTTTCTCCCCATCAGGAGAAATCTGAGATGTTGTGAAGTATAATGAAAATCCAGAAATAGTCCCCTTGTCATAGGAGAGTGCATTGTTAAAGGACATACTTGGTACGTACCTGGTGTAAAAGATACCTCTCTAGGCCACTCTGCTCTGGATAAAAGACAAGTATTCTTCACTGTTGGCGGTTTCAGGATAAGGAAAGATCTTTCAGCCTTCTTTTAACCTAAGAAATCACAATTCTTCCAGTGGAACAAAGTTTCCAAGATATAAAGTCAGCTGTTTTGCTGTTATACTAGTATGCCTGAGGGTCATGATGCTTGGAGTACTTAGTAAGAAATATCATGTAGCAGTTAATCAGAAGAAACAGCTATGCCACAAATTGCTTTAGTAAAGTGTGAACAGTAGACAAAAAGGAAAACAGACAAGAGGGAGTGAACATCTTGCCTTATCTTTTTTTCATAGGACTTGTTTAGTAAACAAAATTGATGGCAATTATTACCTTTCAAGATGCAGAGACGTTTATACACTGTATCAAGACAAACTGCCAAAATTAAGCATGAAGTAAAAATAAGAGCTAAAAACACTAATCAAACTGTGTACCAAACTACTTTTCCTCTCTTGTTTTCTCATCTGTTGTAAAAGCAGTTCTAAAAATCAAGAAATAATATCACTCATTGAATTTAATACTAATTATTACGTCCATGTTGGGGTAAGAAGCCAGCCAAACAGAATAAATTAAGCCTTCCAACAAGAAGATGAATGAGCAGCATACTTGGTCAGCTACATGGTTGATTTTCTAGTTCTAATAAGCAAATGTTAAACATCTGGCATTGGTAAGAATCTATGCTCATAAAGACACATTTACTAACAGCCCAGAATTTGAAGTGTTTGGCCACCATTTGGAACTAGCTTATTAAATGCCTACTGGATTTTATTGCAGTTTCTCTTATATCTTCCAGTAGGACTGCCCCACAGCAGTCTCTACCCGGATTTCTAGAACCTGGAAAACACAGGTCTCTCCTTACAGTTGTAATGTGCCAGACCAGAGTCTGATGTCTGGTAGATCTGTGCCTTCTCAGAAGGCAGGCACTGGCAGAGGAAGATAAGTTAATTGAATTCAAGGTCCTGCCCCCATCAATGCAAACCTCTGTAACAGAACTATGACAACATCTCTTGCAGAGTTAGTCACCTTCCCTCAGTACATACAGCAGGAGCACTGCTTGTAGTTACCCAACTACAACTTGACTGAAGAGCTTCAGTTTTGCTCTAACTCAAATTCTGCTACCATTTGTTATGATAGTTGTTTGTAAGTCTTGACTGCTGTGCAGGATGGACTCCCTTCCTGCAGGGCAAAAAAGTCTAAGACATACCATACGACTAGACCCACAAACAGCACTGAATGGAGCTAATAACTAGTACATCCAGCATGGGGTACAAAGAGATACAAAACAGTTTATGATTAGTTGAGAGCTTTTGACTCAGTATACAGACAATGTGATCTTAGGATAGTAGGTGCACAAGAGTGGCAGCTTGATATGAATAAGGAGTTGTGCTCTGTGGAGTGTCAGGGACAATGTCAAAACCTCTCTAGTCCATTGAACTGCAGAATTTCATGTATCCACAGGAATATAATTCTAAAAGCTTGCCTGGAATACTATCAAGTAAAACAAGAGCAGGAACTGGCTATCATTTCAGTATTAAGATGAGGATTTTGAGTTAGCATGGAAAAAAATAAGACAAGAAACTAAGAGATTGCTACAACTAATGAGAGGAAGTATGTAACGTATACAATCTACATAAAATACATGGGAAAATGTGGTCTTTTTAGTCAAGTTTTCAATTTCAAGTTTGAATGAAATCAAGAAGTTTATTATTTTTACAATTTTTTATTATTGTTGACTTTTTTTAAAAAAATAGCAGAATGGTAAAGACATGGTCAACTTTAAAGCAGTTTCCTCCCAAATCAAGGTAATTCTAACACTTGAGAGGAAAAAAATCCCTGCATAGGACACCAAAGACACTAGAAGGAGCAAGTCTAAACGTGTTCCAAGAAATCCTTTGGTTTCAATACACAGAAACATAAGCAACAGGGGTTAGGGATAGAAGGATAGATGTCTCTACTACAAAGGCAATTCCTTTTTATTTCTAGAAAAAAAGTCTTACAAAACCAGGAAAAGTACTTTTCCTTTGAATCTTCTAACATGGAAATAGAAAATCAGAGCAGATGAAATTCTACCATCAAATCCTTCCCAGAGAAAGCATTTGGACTACTATCAAGTTCTTACCTAGACCACAGTAGCACGATAGAAAATGTATGTGCCTATGTTCTATCCTCCTTTTCTTTGCTTAAAAGGGTTTTGATTAGTTATCATAAGGAATAAGTGCTAGCTCTCATTTCCTGGGGAAAAGTATGCCCTTTGTCCCATGTGGGCAAAGACTAACAGCTGCAATCTACCTATTCATTTCTGCAAGTGACATCATTCTAATACAGTTGGTTCTCCCAATACAGAAAGTCACAAGTGACTGATAGCTTGGGGCAATAGTCTACTTATCTCATAGCTAGATACACCTCTGATCAAAGCTTTATTTTGTATGAAAAAGAAAATGAAGGATTCTGAAAATTAGTGATTTTCCCTCTAATTTCATTGTGTATGCACATTGTGCATTGTGTATGCACAATGAAATTTTAAAGCTTCTTTGCTGCAGTTTCATGACTACTATTTGCCTGCATCATCATCTTGTATTTACAACCAAGTGAAAACCGTTTACTCCATAAGCCACAAAAGCCCCCTGATATCCCTTTCAGTGTAGCATTAATAATGTAATCTGATGCCCTGAGCGTTGTTCTAGATAGTTTATCAACAGCACATTAACCACTTAGTCTCAGTACTTTCTGCACTGTATTGCTATCTTACATACCATCAGTTCCTGTCTGTATCACATCTATTTTGACTGAGGAAGAGGAGCACCGCCATCTTGCCACTGACTGGTGGTCGTTAACTGTGGTCCCATCTTGGAGACATGGGAATATTATTTTTGAGACATCATAGAGAGTTCTTCTCACACAGCATCAGAAAATGCAGTTTTATACACAAGTAAGACTGTGATTCTTCAGTAGACTCACATTCAGAGTTCTTACTAGAACACTTTTTTCTTGCAAAATCAATTGTTCACAGAATCACAGAATGTTTTAGGTTGGAAGGGACCCCTGGAGGTTGTCTTGTCCACACCACCTCTTCCCCAAGAGCCCTCCTCAAGCAGGGCCAATTGCCTCACTCGTATTCATCAAAAAGTGTATTAATAACTAATAAGAAAACCCCATTCTTTGCAGCAACTCACCAGTTTTTGAACCAGTCTGACAAAGAAGGGAGACAGGCAGCTGGCAACAGACAGTCTGGCTTTCCTCACTGCATGTATCAGGGGCAGTTTATTGTCTCCCTACCTACCTTACTCCATCCTAAATCAACAAACCTCCCACTGCCTAGACCATGACTCCAACATCCTTCATATTAATTTTATTCAGACAGGTTCTTATGCTTCCAGCTTGCTCCTCATCATTTTCATCCCAGTATAGTAGTTACTTTACTGTTAACCCCAAAGTCATCTATACCATTCTTCTTTGCTGTGGCAAGCCCAGAAGGTTGGCAAAACCAAATCATCCAGACTAGAACTCTGCCTTAAACTTCACATTTGTATACCCCACAGTTGGTCACCTTGTTTCAGCAGTTCATGTCTTGAATGTACCTTACTTGCACATGAGATCTCAGGAATAAGCCAAGATTATTTAATTGGATTTTAATCTGACTGTTAGCACAGCGTGAGCAGCCTGACTATGGATGCAATTTGTGTTTGTAAATATTTGCTTATGTTCAAAGGTGATTCAAACACTTGAGGCTAGAGGTCCTTTAAAATAGATGTTTGAACACGTCCAAAGCCTAATAACTAGAAGTCTGCGTGCAAGAGAAATCTCACCTATCATAACGTAGAGTTTTCAAAGTATCAACCAGTTTTGAGATATTCATATCACTGTTGGAATCAGAAAATACCACGATAAATTTTCTGAAGAGCCTCATGCTGGATGATACCAGAAGTTCTAATAAAATCTTCAAATAAATATCCACAATAGGAAACTAATATGTAATTGTTCTTCTTAGAAAGAACTAAAAATAAGCCAGAAGAAAAGTATTTGAATCTGACTTTGACATCTGAACAAACAAGCAGTCCAAATGACTTTGTCTAGTGGTTAAAAAACTCCAGAAGTCTTTCTTTTTTCTGGACACCCTGAGAGTCAACAAATAACATGAACTTACTGCAATTTCTCCCTCAGTAAGAACATTAATAGAATCTGTGCTGTGCATCTAGAAATCCACTTTTAGTAAAATTTGTAAAAATATAATTAATTTGAAACCCTTAAACCTCCGTCAGGTTGGTTTGGAACTGATCCAGAGGGTGTTGGGTTTGGTGGTAGTGAAGGGCAGCAGTTAGAAGGATTCTTGTTTCAGCTTGGTTGTTTACAGATTTTAAAATATAAAAAATGTCATCCAAGATGATGTAAGGGATGTGAGACAACCGAAATCAAGAAAATTTATGCAAATATTATTTATGTTTCATCCAAAACACAGAAGTACGCCCCATAGCTGTCCTTCAGGAGATGATGAGTTAAAAAATATATTTTGGCCAAGGTCAGTGGAAAGTGAGCAGCCTTCAGATTTTAATGGTAGATGAGAGATAGAAAAATAATTTTGCAAAACATGTACATCTAAAGCATGGTGTCTGAGGTTGGGATATTTGACTGCTGTTGATGTTTACCTTAAATGTTGTCACAACCAATACAATTTCTTACAAAGAGATTGGACACCTGACAACAGGTGTACTGAGTACTGCTTCTTTCTGAGGACTACAAAGCAAAATATCAGTATCCTAAAAAGTTACAACTGTCAAACTAAGAACAACATTACTAAAGAATCACCAGAACACAGAGCTGTTACCCTCTCTAGTCTACCTGCCACTGCTTTTAGAACCATTTAAAATTCAATTTCTGTTACAATTTTAGAATCATAAATTTTGATTCACCTTATCAACACAGTATTATGCTTCTGGCTCCAGGATTTTCTCACTGTAGAAAGCTGAATTACTATCACGTATTTAATCCTCACAGAGGATGTATGTATCATTCTACCACTTTCTCATTGGTCAACTAGGCAAATATCTCCTGAATTTGTTGTACTGTTCGTGAGAGCAGAATTAAAAGACTGAAATACTAGGTAACTTTCTACCTGGCTCCTTCCATCTACTGTTGATTATACAGTCAAACAAGCAATTTCAGTTTGTAGAAATTATATTTAGCTTTTCAGACAATCCTTTTCCATAAAGATCAAAGGTGCCCATTCATGCAGTTAACTGTGATACCTCCTACAGCATAAACAGAACTTATGAAAAAATGCTGGTTTACGATCTTTAATGCAAAACGTCGAAAGAGTTACTGTAATTTTTTATTACCTCATCATTAATATTGATGGTGCTATTAATATAGACATTAACTTCTCAAGCCCTTAAACACTCTGGTTGAATTCTATTAAGTTTCATCAGTGACTTCAATTAGTTCTGGCTGAACTAAGACTATTCTGATGCAGTATCAAACTCCATACTGGCTATATAAATATGTATTTACACCAAATTTATGTATTGTGTATAAATTCTCAGGGATTTCTTTAATTAAACTTTGCTCTTTCAGAAACAACTTGTTACCCCTGCTCACAACAACCAGTTATGTAACCTAATCCTAGAGAAATAAAATGCAAGATGTCATATGAATTTCTTCATGCTTTTTATATAAATACAAATTAATCTTCAAAAGGGATAATATGGTAGGGACTATTAAGGCAGAAAAGGATCAAATTTCTCTTTCCAGAAAGAGAGATCTCCTTTCCTGCTGCTTGATACTTAGAGACTAACTGTTTGCTTCACCTTTTAAACTGACCTTCCTGAAGGACTGCTAGATAGTTCCTAATAAATAACAACAGAGTCTAGTTAGCATGGATATATGAAAGGTGGATCATGCTAGAGCAAATCAATAGTCTTCTACAATATGATTAGTTTCATGAATGAGGGAGAGAGCAGTGGACATTTCTTATCCTGACTTTAGAAAGGCTTTTAACATTGTCTCTGTAACATCTTCATAGACTGATAAAATACTGACTAGATAAGTGGACAGTGACATGGATTGAAAACTGGCTGAGCTGTCAGGTTTAAAGGGTTGTGTTTGGCAACATGAAGTCCAGCAAGAGGCCAGTCACAAGTTGTGCAGCCCAGAGATCACTACTGGGGCCAGTACTGTTTAACCTCTTCATTAATATCTTAATGGAACAGAGTGCATGCTCAGCATACTTGCAGATGATACAAAACTGGGAGGAACAGCTGGTACAGTAGAAGGTTGTGCTGCTGTTCAGAGGGTCCTTAACAGTCTGGACAAATAGGCCAATAGGAATCTCATGAAGTTCAACAAAAGAAAGTACAAATTACCTTTGAAGATATAACCCCATGCATCGGTACAAGATGTGAGCTGACTGGCTGGAGATCAGTATTTCAGAAAAGGACCTCTGAGTCCTGGTGGCCAACAAGCCTGTGAAGTGCACTGCTGAAGCAAAGAAGCCCAGAGGCATCTTGGGCTGCAGTAGGAAGAGCACTGCCAGAAGGTTGAGGAAGGTGTTGCTTTCCCTCTACTCAGCCCTTGGTGACACTATATCTGGAGTCCAGTTCTGGGCTTCCCAGTACAAGAGAGAGATGGGCATACTGGAGTCAGGCCAGAAAACAATCATGAAGATGATTAAGAGACTTGGAAGATCTCACATACAAGGAGAGAGCTAAGACTGCTTAGCCTGGAGAGTAGAAGGTTCAGGGGGGATCCTATCTATATGTATAAATACCTGATGGGAGAGAGTAAAGAAGAGAGAGCAAGACTCTTCGCTGTGGGGCCCAGTGACAGGAAAAGAGGTAATGAGCACAAATTGAAATCCAGGAAATCACACTTAAACATAACAGAACCTTTTTTACTTTAAGGGTGGTTGATGACTGAAATGGGTTACCTAGACAGGTTGTAGATTTTCCACCCTTGGAGATAATAAAAACCCAACTGGAAGAGGCCCTGAGCAACCTACTTTAATTGAAGCAAGGGTGTTGGACTAGATGTATTTCTTCCAACCCCAATAATTCTTTACAAGGATGAAGTTGGAAGAAAAGGAATATTTTATTATCTTTAGGTAGAGGTACTTACCATTTCTGGTCATAGTAGAGAAGCACTAAAACTGTGTTCATATCTGTCAGCTCTGCATCCTTTACATATCCTACATGGTAAAGGTTGCTTCGGACATTTCTTTAGTAACAGAGAGCTGCACAGATCATTACTTGGCTCAGAAAGTTGAACTCATGAGTAGAAAACAGAAGAACTCTTAAAAAATAAAAAATATGAACTGCAATGTCCAAATTTCTTTCCCAAATAACATCAGTGTATGGCCATGGTTCCCACTCAGCTCAGATAAAAGCTCACAGATAGAAGGATGTCTCTAAATTTTACCAGAAAACATGGGCCTCAACCAGAAGACCTGATCCCTAAAAACAAGGATCCTTTTGCTGGAAAACAAACTATTCCAGGTCTTCAAAGGCACAGAAGTAAAACTGTGGAGTCGTGCTTCATATCCCAGGGGTGTCTCTAACCATTTTATTCTTCTTCAAATAGCAGCTGCTTTCCAGAAACCATTAAAACCACATATGGCATTTCACCTTCTCTCCAATACATATGACTCGAAGAAAAAAAATTCCTCGTTACTTCTCCTCCAATATTACAGAATCTTGGAATAAAAATAAAACAGGTTCCCACTACCTGTGTGCAGTGGCAGTCTAGCCATTTCCTTTATTAGTTTCTCCATATCCCATCTGTAGCAGGGAACAGAAGGGATAGCACATCCCCCCTCCTCAGAAGTCATGGCATAATGCAGAATGAATAGAATGAAATAAAAAGACAAAACAAGCTTCACCCTCAATATTATTTGTGGCTGCTTCTGGTACCATTCATTTACTGCAGCCAAATGAGGTCACCATCCATCATGTTATGCAGACACTTGAATCTAAGGAAAAGAATTTACTGCTAGGACAGTTTCTCTGAAAGTCTCTGATACTTTTCTCAACTCCAGTCATCACAGCCTGGATCTATTAACTTGCAAGAGATTCTTTAATACTGAGCTCGTCTCCTGATGCTTAAGAGGGAGGAGGATGTGTAGGATAGGAACAACAGGACTCTCATTTATGTGATTTAATTAAACTCAGTGGATGCTCCTTATTAGAAGATGTGTTGGCAATGGGATTTTCCCTATTTAAAATTTTATTGGAGGGAATCCAATAAGTTTTTCACTATTGTTAAATTCAATCAGAGAAACTGTTTTCTACCAATTAAATACTGCTAAATAAACAGTTAAAAGCAGTAGTGACTATAATGCCTTGCAGCTGATGGATATTTCCTTAAAAACCTTACAGTAGACAAGTGTTCCTGTCTGCACACATACAAAACAATGGAAATTTGAGCAAAATGCCTTAAAAGCCAGAATGGTATGGGTTATTCATTATCAAGATAATACTAACAGGCAAGAATACTGTTTATGTAGTGGAAAACAGGATAAATTGCCATTACCTTGCATCTTTCTCCCGTGTGTCCCCTTCCACGTTTAGCCTAAGTTGCTGCATGATAGCTTGCATATAGTCCATGGAAGCCCCACTGAGGTCTTCTGTGCCAGTATACAAATGCATGAGGACTCTGTAATGCAAGAACAACTTTGTTCAACATAATTTTAAAATGGAAGGCTGAAACATGGGACTATACAATAAATTACCGCTATTTGCTTTGTGAACAAAATCCAGGACATCTGGGACTGTATAACTTTCTCCCACGCATCACTTCTCACGTTTAGCCTGTTGCAGCTCCACAGCTTTGCAAACAGCTGGGAAAATACCCACTGAGAGCTACTGCATGGGTACAGCATACTGCCTTTTCCTGTGTCATGGTTCTGGGCTTTGTGTTACATGAGAAGGAAACGAGTCTCAATAACATTTTATCAAGGGTTATAAACTCCCAGTATGAATAGATCACACTATTCCCAGGGCAAGGACTGCCTCTTGTTAGAAGGGCTTTAATTGCAGAGGTGAACACTTGGGATGACAAAGTTAGACTATCACCATATTTGCTATGAAAAAGGAAAGCTACAACTTCTAAGTACAAAGCAGAGGGTAGAAAGAGATATTCTTAAAATATCCATTAGCTAGCTAAACATTTGTGATGGATTGTACATGCTGCAGAGAAACCAGTAGATTTAGGTCACTTCCGTTCCTAAGTAAATATCAATGTGCTGACACAGACATTTCAGAAAGAACTCAGCTTGGAGCTGAGTCTTGTTGCTGCCTTAAGGCCCACAGAAAGCCTTTAAGACAGACAGCAGTCAGAGCATAAACAGGATGTAGACTTTGCTCTTGACACATGCCCATCTCATTCCACCAGCAGAACATCTGTGAGGCATTTCAGATGTGAATGTTACGTTGTTCTACACCTATAATGGGAGGTGAGGGAAACAAAAGAATAGTCTCCCAGTTTCAGCTCTTTTTTCCCTTTCCAGAATCTCTTTTGTTTTATTACCCCTGTATGCTTTGGCAGGCAAACCCAAAGCACATTTGTTTCCCACTAATACTGGTGATTTTTTTTTCTCCTTGTTTCCCTCACAGTTTTGTGTGGTTTCTTGCATAAGCAAGGCATTCCAAGCACTGAGCTATATTTAACAATCCTCTCATTTCATTGTTTGTATGTCAAGTCTAACAATACAAAACCACATAAAACACAGACATATTTGGTATTTAAAGGTATTTTCAGTCAAGATTCACACGACAGTGTCACATTACCGTCTTCTCAATAATATAAGAGTGTGTAACCCTTACCAGGCAGAATGATACTTTGATAGTCCTCAACTTAGCTGAGCTATTGAGAATAAGTGATCTCACCTTACTCAGAATGCTCTCAGATCCCCTTTTGTTCATCTGCAAATTAAGCAGGGCCCTTTCTGCCATCTCATGCTTTCATGAACTAAACTTCATCGTCTGGAAAGGAGCAGTCTTAAAGATTAATCTCAGCCTATATAACCTCATGTTCTGCCTTCACTTCCAAGTAAAGTTACTCTTCCATGGTCACCCTTTCAGGTACACAGTGAGAACTTCTATTTTGACCAATATTTCTTCCTGCTTGTTTCTAGCAGAAAGGTTAAGTGGTAACCATTTGACAGAAGTGCCTCCATCAGAACCAAGGCATAGGGTAGCAGGAGAGACAGGTATATCTGAGATGCCTGTGCACTCTCTCTCAATCCGTTACATGTTCTTGGCAGGTACAGGCAATATCAAATTCCCATTGCGACAATCCTGTTGCCATGCTGTTCCAATGAATATATTTGGCCATTATTTTCTTCATCTGTTGCAAAAAGTCTTGGTTCCTTGAAACATGGAGCAAGAAATTGAAACAAAATCTCCTCTGCGGTGGTTTTCTACAGAAATTTTAAGGCTGAGATAAAGTTAAGAATCTGCTCAGAGCCTTCTGAAGCACTAGGAAAGGAAACACGGGGAAAACCAAAAGGAAAGCAACAAAGACAAGTTCCACTGCGGTTATCAGAAGACAGAAGTATGAGATACTCAGGATGACATTGCAGCCCAGACACAGGAAAGTCATTTGAGGGTCTAGGACTGTGAAGGACTGGGCATCAGTGCTCTCATCTGTCAGTTTCAGCACACAAACCAGCACTAATAATTTACTGATGTGGGATCTGTCACTGAGCAGTGATGTGCTCAGTATTGAGCAACTGAGCAACCAAAAATCAGAATTCATGATGTAACATCTCTTTCTTCGGTTCTCACTCCAGGTCTTTGTATTGAGCCTGACAGAAAGTGTTGCACATTTATGAGTTAGTAATCCACAGAACAGGTAACTGAGTGGGTGTAGCCCTGTGTTGTGCTGCTCATACAGCATGGTTGTCAGACCTGTGCTGTGCTGCACAAATTCCTTTGCTGTAGGATAAACTCACCCACATAATTGTAACAGAGCAGCCTGAAGGCAGCTCCCACTAGATACCAGCAATTACACCACCTGGGTGGCCTTGCCTTATCTGAAAGTGCAGCAAGAAGTTCTTATGATGATATCCTTTAAGAATAGAGTTGTTTCCTTGTAAGGAAATTACGTATTAACTCCAAACAGGAGCTATTAGGACCAAAAGGAAGAGGTTCTCAGCACAGACAGGGTCAGATCAGCTCTGTGCAGCACACCAGGGGAAAGTCCATGTGGGCTCCATCCGATGCTGCACAAACACAGAGTGCCCAATATCTGAAGGCATGTAAGATTTACTTGCTATCTATACTTATTTTCTTACTCTGTCTCATTAAAACAGTTATTAAGACATTTGTTGTTGGGCCTTTTTTATTGAGATCCAGAAAGAAACCTGCACTGTTTTGCACCTCTCATCTCAACACCACTAAACTCCCAAACCCCATGCAATACAGACTTAAAGACCTTTAGGCCCAACCAACAGATGAATACTGGAACTTCCAGATAAAAAGGTGTTATATTCACTACCCTAAATACCTTTTCAGAAATGGAATATTCTCCTTAATCCCTGGTTTGCAATTCCCACCAGACCTCCATGTCGATTCCTGGTGTTTGGCATAGCAACTAAGACTGGAAATAAACTACAGCCATAACAGAACCCAGATGCATGGTGTTAGATGAGAACCAATGTGAAGGCATCACCAGTGACAACAGGAAAATGAGCCATCAGTAGAAGAGAGATAGGTGCATAGCCATCAAGAAAAAGTTGCATCACTTGAAGAGAAAAATCTGTTTTGGGGAGTGATATAGGTGCTGGAGTAGAAACAGTGCTAGTTATGCTACAGTATTGAAGAATTTCTATCACTACAGAGACTTCCTTTCTGGACAGTTTGTTTTCAAGGAGCACAGAGAGTGAATACATGCCATAAAGTCAATCAATACAGTTTAAGAATTTAAGAATCTGACCGAATGCCTTAATGTATGGCAAGCTCTGTTCATAATGATGTTGAGCCCCTGTGTATTTTTAGTTGGGATTCATTTGAAGAGTGGTACCAGAAAGATCAGTGTTTTAAGTAATGGATTATGTTATGAAGTTAGGAATAATATAAAAACTACATTACAGTAAGTTGCTCATAGTACATCAACTTATTCTCAGTAGGAATACAGAACTCCTAAACTGGATCAGATCAATAGCCTGCACCAGTACTGCCCTCCAGCTATGACCAGACATTTGAGAGGAAGGAGTAATAAACTCCACAGGACACAATACTGGAAGACCATCCCCAAAACCAAGTGTCTTCCTAGCTCTGTACCATTATTTTACAGTCTGGTTTATACTCTTGATCCATTACTATTGTTATATATATAATTACTCTACAGTGGCTGGAGATGCAGCACAAAGCACATCTGTAACAGCTGCCCCAGCGGTACAGTTCCTTGAGTTAAGAGTAGGACAACAGAAGGTTGACATCAATGAGTGCTGCTGCCAGCTTCAGCCTAGCTCTTCTGCAAGCCAGTGCCCTGAGCACAACTCACTTAGCACTTCCCAATTTACAGCAAGAATTGTTCAGCAGAGGCCAAACCACACAGTCTGAAATACTACCATGCTAAGCATTGTTTCTCAGTGTGACATCTGAGTCTCTCTTCCAAGATATTTCATCTTTCAGTGTTCCATGACCAAGGATTTCTCCACAGGAGCCTTCTCCATGCATTCAGAAAAATATGAAAGTTCAACTTGATCTTTTTCTGGACATGACTTTCTTCTCCTTTCATATATCTGTTTTTTTCTTATAACAAGAGTAGAAAGAAGTTCTGGATTTAATCCTGTTAGACATAGGTTCCTGACCTACACATGCTTTTTCTAGTCACATTTCTAGCTCAGATGAGCTCTTCCAGAAGGTAGGTCTGTTAAATTAGTTGCCTTCGAAATGCAACTATGTTAGCTGAGTTCACCAGATGTCACTAATCATTCCTTTTCTGGAGTGGATTCACAGATTCCTGATAAGCTGTTGCTCTTAATAGTTTTGTAACAGCATTAGTCAATGTATAATAGCTACCAGTTCCCAGTTATATATCAAAAATGTTTGCATATTGCAAACGTTAATTAAGTGGAGCAGGTTCAGTAGGATAGAAAAAGGGAAAGAAAATGGAATAGAAAATTACTGGTTTTTTTCTTTCATAAATTTAAACAGAGGCATACCCAAGGAAGAGTAATTGTTTATTTATCTCACAATCCATGATACAAAAATTAGTGAATTGATAAAACATCATTTATTCTATCCTATTCAGAACAACACCACACTATGAACAATTAATATCTGGGTAAAATGTAATCCAAATAGCCTACATTCAAAATACCAGATTTCAAGAACAGGAATAAAATTGTGAAAAGAAAATTACTCCGTTCTATAAACACAACCATTTAAATATTTTAAAGTGAAAGATTTACCGTGACTGGGATAAGGATAGTATTCAGGCTGGAAAGCAATATAACTGTATTCTGTTTCTAGATCTGCTGCTGATTTCTAGTATGTCTTTGGGTAAGTCACCTAAAGAACAGAGGCTTTTAGCTGAAATATCACCACCTCTCTTCCTTCTTCCTACCCTGCCTCCCACTTATCCGGAGTTATGTTCATGTTTGAAGCCCTCCAAATTTTCTACTGCCTGACATCCCTAAAACTCACGAGAATTGAAAAACTGATAAACCATTTTTATGAAAAAGTAAGAATCAGAATTACACCCCATTTCCTTAATACTGATTTGAAAATTGTCAAGCTTCTCACTTTCAAGAAGCCAGGACATGCCATTACGTGCCCAGTAGGGCAAAATAAATGGTGAGAATAACAAGTTTTGTTAAGCTGTGTTGCAAGGAGAAACACACACTAGTTAGCATTGGAAGCACAGTCTTAAGAAATAGTCTTTTAAAACAGTCTTTAGGTATTAAAATGCTTTAAACCTCTGGAGTTATAAAGCTATATGAAACTGCTGTGATGCACACTGTCCAGTCTTACTTCCTTTGTACAAAAACACAGGGAATGCTCCTTTATTTATACAGTCTTCCTCCAGCCAGCTCCTGTGAATGACTTTTACTCTCCACCTGATAGAATGAGGACAGAAAGGACACTCACAACCCAGAATACATTTTATCAATAGATAAATCTCTGTATCTACAAGCTCTTCACTGACACTGCCATCAGCCTCCTTTCAGCCCTGTACACAGTACAGTTTAGAGTCCCATAGGCAATTCTTGTATCTTTAGCTCAGATATACTTTCACTGGATTATGTTGGACCATTAAGGTGACAGTGAAAGTTCCCCCTACCATTTCATATACAATGTAAACACATATACACAACATTAACCATAAAGTAAAATAACTTTCCATGCCTAGCATGCTCATGGTTGAGTCTGTTATGTTAGGCTATTCTCCTGTTCACCTCTTCTCCTATTGTCCTCATCACTCAAGTTCATCAGAGTCTTCCAGACATGTTCATTTCAGACACTTAAAAAGCCACAAACAACGCTATGGTAAAAAACTCATTTATTCTCCTTTGAGATAGTCACACAAGGAAATCAGCCAGGCAAAACAATATAATGTTTTGCATAAAAGAGGCTATAGTGTTCCATCTTTTGGAAGAGGCTTTGTATATTATTGATTAACAACAAAGTGCTGGCTATTTCTAGAAAACACAGCTTGTTGATAAAACAAGTCTTTTGTATTCACCTAAAGTATGAATTAAAAAAAATTTACTTTGAGAGAATCAAGTTTATGATATTATTATTGATATTCAATGAAGTTTGAAATCTTTTTCTAATAGGAATTTTAGACAATTTTTATATATTCTAAAATTTTCAACTCTTAGATCAGAATATCTACTTTCCTAATGCGTGCATAGATACAAAAGATGCTTGTTTCTATTACTTCAGATGAATAAAATAGTTTATAGGAACAATGCAAAGCAAATGAGAACCTTTTTTTTAAACTGTTTTCTTTATGCACCGAAGAAATTCACTTGAAGAATATTGCTTATCCTCTAATAAAAACTGCTTTTAGTATTAAAAAATAAAAATAATTTTTAAATCTACCATACAGTAAGTAATTTGTTCAAATAAACCTAGGTTATAAGGGCCTAATTCAGCAGAAGAGTAATGATTTGCAATCTCTACATTCTCTTCAAAGTCACAGTGCTTTGTATGACAGCTATACTTGAATACTTTTGCCTTTCGCTGTTTTAAACAACAGTTAACACAAAACTGTGTTTACCAGATCAGTTTTGTCATTAAAAAAATCCATTCTAATGGATTATATTTTTCATTACAAGCAAAAAAATCAAGTTATGCTACAAATTATTTAAATCAAAACACTGTAAACCAGATAATTCACCAAAGGAAATCTTATTATTTGCCCCATTTGTCAATGTAAGTTCAGTAACAGAAGCCAAATTCAAATTTTTAAATTCATATTTTTAAGACTTCCAGAGGGCATGTTATCATTAAATATTCTGGAGAACTAAGAAGCTGCTCAGAGTGCATGAGAATCAGTTATTCACTGTTTATGTGCAAAGGGTATTATCTTGGCAGTAATATATACCTTCCCACCCAAAAAACATCTGTCAAAACAAATATGAAAAGTCAACAGGTGATTTTTTCAATATCTTCTGTCTTTCATCATTTTATTATTAAATGTGAACCATTCTCAAGTGCCAGAGTTAGCTTTATGATACATGATAATCTTGCATTAGGCTACTTCTAGGAAATAACACATTAGAGACACATTGGTGAATGCTGCTACCTGGAGACAAAGCAGTCGAAATTTATCAGCACACCATTTAGCCTCTTACAGAAAGAGGACCTAGTTAAAATAGTCTGATGGCTTTCAGATACTCTGAAACCTGTGGCCTTCATTTGCCATATAATGTTTTTAGATCTAAACTGCTACATGCAACACATAAGAAACAGCATAGAGTTATACCATTGTAAAAAGAGCTGAGAGGGAGGTTGTGCACACTTGTGTCAATCTGTCTGATGGACTGGATACTTTCCACCATCCCCTGAGAAGTTGTTAAGTGCTTGCTTCCATACACCTAGCCAACTTATACAGCCTTCATCCAATGCCAATACATTTTGTACCCCTGGGGACTCATAGCATTATACATTCTTCTGTTTCCTCAGGTGGAGGGACTGAAAAAGCACAGGAAAAAGAGGAGTTAGACATTTCAGCCTTTCCAGCCTGCACAAGAACCAAGTATGTGAGATCTACTCTTGCTCTTACTGAGCACCATAATAGAGAATAGCATCTCAACAATTATACTACATTTCTCTGTCCATAATGCTGAAACTCATTTTCTCTATTGCATTGAGGATCAGGGAGTGATAAATACACACAGGTTTTGTGTGTCCTGCAAATTCAAACTAGAAAGGTTACAAGATATCTTCATTTGGAGTGGTTTTACAACTAACGTTGGCCACACTTGTAAGAGTCGTGGTCAATGGCTCAATATCCGGTGGACACCAGTGATAAGCGGTGTCCTTCAGGAGTCCATACTGGGACCAGTATTATTTAGTATCTTTGTCAGGGACACGCACATTGGGTAGGATTGAGTGTAGCCTCAGCAAGTTAGTGGATAGAATCATAGAATCATAGAATCATTATGGTTGGAAAGGACCTCCAGGGTCATCAAGTCCAACCTTTATCCCATCATATTCCTAACCATTAGACCATGGCCTCAAGTGCCTCATCAACCCATTTTTTGAACATCCCCGGGGACGGTGACTCCACCACCTCCCTGGGCAGCCTATTCCAGTGCCTGTCAACCCTCTCAGTAAAGAACTTCTTCCTAATATCCAACCTAAACTTCCCCTGATTTAACTTGAGGCCATTTCCTCTCGTCTTATCATTAGCAATTCAGGAGAAGAGACCAACACCAGCCTCACTACAACCTCCAAGCTGAGTGGTGTGGTTGATTCACTTGTAGGAAGGGATACCATGGAGGGGGACCTAGACAGGTTTGAGGAAAAGGCCTGTGTGAACCTCATGAAATTCAACAAAGCCAAGTGCAAGGTCCTGCACCTGGGTCAGAGCAATCTCAAACATAGATAAAGGCTGGAGGATGAGTGGATTGACAACAACCCTACAGAGAAGGACTTGCAGGTATTGATGGATAAAAAAATGAATATGTACCAGCAATGTGTACTTGCAGCCCAGAAAGCCAATTGCATCCTCATATCCATCAAAAAAATTGTGACCAGCAGGTCAAGGGAGGTGATTCTCCCCCTCTATTTGGGTCTTGTGAGACCCCACCTGGAGTACCGTGTCCAGCTCTGGGGCCTCCAACATAAGAAGGACATGGACCTGTTAGAGTGGTTCCAAGGGAGGACCAAAGAAATGGTCAGACGCGTGGAACACCCTCCCTATGAGAACAGGTTGAGACAGTCGAGGTTATTCAGCCTAGAGAAAAGAAGGATTTGGGAAGACCTTATAGCAGCCTTCCAGTACCTGAAGGGGCTACAGGAAAGGTGGGGATGGACTCTATCAGGGACCATAGTGATAGGATGAGGGGTTAATGGTTTCAAACTAAAAGAGGGTAGATTTAGATTGGATATTAGGAAGAAATCCTTTCCTGTGAGGGTGGTGAAACACTGACACAGGTTGCCCAGAGAAGCAGTGGCTGCCCCCTCCACGAAAGTGTTCAAGGCCAGGTTGAATGGGGCTTTGAACAACCTGGTCTAGTGGGAGGTGTCCCTTGCCCATGGCAGGGGGGTTGGAACTGGATTATTTTTAAGGTCCCTTCCAACCCAAACCATTCTGTGACTCTATGATAGCATATGAGCTGACAGGACTGATCTTTCAGTAACATTTCTATATTTCCAGGTAAGAAACCCACCCTAATGCCTCTAAGATATTTTTTTCCTGAGCTTCACACAATAGGCCAGATATTCTGAAATGAAAATGGATGTCACTGATTTAAATCAGCCATAAATCTTGCCCACTGAGCATGAAAAAAAGCTGTGGTTAATCTATTCTTTCCCAGACTGTGGGCCACAGAAGAACAAATCCAAAGAAGCAGAAAATACATTGTCTGTAATACCAGGAAATGCCAATTGCTAATGGGAAGAAGAAAGACTATTTGTTCATTCTGGTGCATGTATGAGGCAAAATGGTGCTCTAAATGCAAGTATTTTGGTCAGTTGCCATCATTTATAACTGAAACATAAATATGACCAATACAAAGATAATGAGTAGATTTCTTTCTTGCTATTGAAACCACCAGACTACATTTTGAGTATACAGCTGAAATAAACAGAAACAGAGTAGAGTAAAGTAATCTGAGGTGGCAGCTTTCCTACCTGTTTGCCAGAAATTCCTGAGGCAGCAAGTTGAAGAAAGATGCAAGTACACAAAAAAGTAAACTTTGTTTCTAAATCAACATAGAGAGAACAATTTGTACTGCTATACGTATCCCTGATGGGGAAAGAGGAAAACAAATTTTAAAAAAATGAAATTCTTGTGCTCTAATAATTAATTCCAGACCTAGTCAGCAATGGCTTCTAGAGATTGTAATATAATCATGTTTTCACTTGGTTTATATTAGACATTCTGCTCAAAATCTATTCTTAGACATCCTCAAATACCATGATGATATGGCATCATAAGCACAGGGAAAATAGACTGGCAGATATGATTTTAATTACTGAGTAGCTTCAAAACTCCACTAGCACAGACTATTGCTCACAGACAGCAGAACACAGGAACTCCTCAAGAAAGTCTCTACCTCAGCAGGACAGCAAAGAGTAAAAGACAATTAGAAAGGTCTTTTACATTTTTGTTACAGTCATTTATAGGCCAGCCTTAAAAACTAGGGATCATCATATCTGCAGCTTGCAAACTACTTCTCTAAAAGAGAAGGCTGAAAAGCTGAAGTGCTTTGCTCTGACAAGTACAGCAAGGAAGTGTTCTTATTCCAGTCACATAAAGAAGTTTGGACCAAAAAAACCTGAGGCTGGGTAAGTCACAGACACTCCCTAAAGGATGGAGGAATTTCCTTCCCTATGGACTGTGGAATACCAATTTAGTCATCCAGTAATTGCAATAAATATGGATTTGGAACATCAAACATCTTTTTTTTTTTTTTTTCAATTAGTATGACCCACTAAACACATTGCTCACTGGTTCTGTATGCTCTGTTGCAGAATCTCCTCCCTATTAACTCAGACCTAATGGCACATAAGGTACCTGAGTGCTTCCAATAAGTCCCAGAGAGCTAACATGAGCTTTATGGGAGGACAGCCTGTCCAAGAGAAAACATTGTGTTCTTTAAAGCCAAAAACTCCACCTTACTTCTTTCTGTGAATGGTCTTTCTCCTTGCTTCAGAAGTTTCAGTTCTTTGGAGCATTTTACCTCCCCTCCTTATTCTGTCACACAGATGTACACATATGTCCCATTTCTTTTAATGTGGGAAAGGAACAGCTCCTGAGGAAAAGAGTCAAGCTACCAAGTTCATATATGTATTTTTTTAATAAAACTAATACGAACTTGGTTCCAAAATATTCTTTTCCCAGTTCCTTTCCTTCCCTCAGATTATACAGGGTACCTCTGAGTAAATCACTTATGTCACTCCCTAGAAACTTCCATTCTGGGCTGGAGTTTTTCAGATCCTTGCACTTCAGTTATAAACAGATTCCAAATCCTTACACCAAAGTATATATTTATTTGTCCACTCTGGACTACAGTTACTGTAACTGTATTACTTGGGCCTTTCATCCACTAGGCCTGAGCAGAGTACCCCTGCTAGTGTTGGGCAGCATCCTGCACTTCCATTTTCCCATCACATTTTCTCCAGAACAGCCTTAAGATGGATTTCTTCCGCTAACATCACACCTACATCTGTAATTTTCTAGTGAAGCTGAAATCATGTGAACATGTGCAAGAAGTAGGTGCTCTTCAGGTTATTGTCTGACCTCAATATCTCAAAGAGAGCAAGTCAGCCTAGGTATGGCTAGGCTTCACTACTTCCTGACTACAAGAAATATATGGCATCAGTAGTAGCTATATCCTGGGCCTCTGAGAGTTGGACACCTACAGCCTTGTATAAAGTGGCAGTGTTAACAAGCCTTCTGGATCTGCAGCGAGGTGCCTGAGGATGTTCTGGATATGAAATACTAAAGGCAACTGGCATGACTTTTAGACAGTCTGAAGCAAGAGTAACTTAAAAATTATATGGAATAGCAGAGTCCCTGAGAAAGGTAGCCCTCCTCTCTTTAAGAAGAAAGGTTTGCTCTAGTGTAGCTGAGGCTGTGGAACAGTATCTTCGGGGCTGCCTAGAAGCAAGTGAAACAGGGGAGTGCTGGCACATACAATGTGCTTTCCCAATGTTGTGAGAAAGTATCATCAGAATGGAAGAGCTGGGAAACTTTGTTGGGTTGTCTCAGAAAGATCAGTTATTTTCTGCATGAACAGGCTTTTTTTAGTCACCTTCCTGCATATGGACTATTACATTGCAGATGAATTGTCCAAGAAAGGAAAGGAAGTGGTTTTAGAAAAGAAGTTTACTTCTGTTATATCCACCACAGAAGACAGTGACCCTCTGTTCTAATGCATATGCATCTGTTTTCGGGCAGGACACAGCACTGATTAGGAAGTGTTAATCTATTTAAAAGATGATGTTGATTTATTCATCTTTCACTGTGGATCCACAGACACACTTAGGAAATGTTGAGATTCAGGCTGTCTCCTATAAAATCAATGTGTAGATTGGGTTCTCTGGTCTCTTCGCTTTACATTGTCTCTTCATTTACCTTATTAAAATGAAATGTTTTCAAAGAGTTTCAACAAGAACTTCTTCTTGTTAAGTAGTTCCTGACAGAGCTACTGTCACCACCTACTTCCTCTGTAGTGACTGCAAAGCCACATCTGCACTCCACCCCTATGGGGATACTCATCCTGTCTCCATGTTTCTGTCTGGGAGGAAAGAGGGGCACTTGTCCCTTGCCTTCCTGGCTGACCTCAGAACAAAGAATTCTGAGCTAGAGGAAGCGCAGATAAAACTCATCCACAGCATCTAATACTCACTTCTAATGAGAACTAATCCTGCCACTGCACTGTTCTTCCAAAGTAACAGTAAAGAGATAAATGTTTATACTTGGAATTACAGTTGTGAGATGAGTAAGAAGGGCACAGAGGCACGTGTAATATCTTCAACTCATTTCTAATCATATAAGATTAAAATTCATGTAACAGTGAATTGATACTTTGTTTATTTAAATTTAGATTCCAAGTTGGTCCTTCCCATTGCAATGTTTTCCCTCACATACACAGCAGTGGCTAAACCTACAAGTAAGTGCCATTAGACTCTGAGATCTTATAAAGACAGTGCTATATATTGTGGCCTGGAACAATTGTTTGGAGAGGTATATAGCTAAACTACCTGGATTTTGCTTGTTTTAATTTTGAACTTGAAATTCTGGACAAATTTTGAAGTAATTCTCATACAATTAAAAAAAAAAAACAAGAGAAAAAGTTCACACTAGTGATACACAGCCAACTAAAATTTTGCACTCTGGTGTATTTGAGTGTGCAATACAAGATTATTCTCCTGTGTATATAAATCTGTTTCACACATTCAAATAAATGCAGCTGTGTTTATTCCAGAGAGTAGAGTTCCAGATGTATACATGCAGAACTCCAGATATACATATGATCACCTTATTACATTACAATTTTCCATTACATTTTTATAACACTTAAAATTTTACGCCACAGAGCCCTCTGGAATATGCCTCAGTACATTCAGCACTTGCCCAGACAATACAATCTGAAATCCTAAGGGCCACCCAAGTTTGAACTGCTGTGATACCACCTCCATGTTTTGCCTGGAATGAGACAAGGCTTTCAAACAGTAAAAATTTAAGCTACAGGTTCAGCACTTGAATAATACCATTCTTTCAGCAGTATGATATGAGTGTGAAGTTTTAGATCTTACAATAACTTTAAACTATACTAAAAAATAACAACTCCAGGAAGAAAGCATATTTTTGCAAAAAGACAATGTCTACTTGCTGGCATAATGAATATGTCAAAAAAACTGCCAGTGATAGATAAACAGAGAAAGGCACTGGATTAAAAATTTCTGCTGATTTTTAAACAAAAAATAATTCTTCTGTAAGTCCAATTACAGTAGGATAGATTTCACAGCGCCCCCAGGATTAAGTAGCAGCTCTTGTTAATAAAAATGCAAAAGACATTAAAAGCATAAAGCAATAAACCTGAAAACATAAACCACACCATTCACCTCCTAGTCTGCTTTTCAGACACTATTAGCATTACTAAACTCTTTGAGAAGTGGGCTATAGCATTGATAGCAACAATACAAACTGCAAAAACAAAACTGCTTAATAAAACTTCTTTTTTTTAAAGTGTGTGCTGTTCTCTAAAAAGTTCAGACAAGAACCCTACACAATTTAGATTACAGTTCTAGAGACTATTACGTGTATTTACTTGCTTAGCAGATTCTTTTCCCAATATGAAACATGTAAATAGTCTCATCAAGCACAAGTTGAAAATCAAGGGCAAAAAAGGAGTGTAAAATAAACAGAATACAGGGAAGATTTCCTACCATTGTACAAAATAGTTCATTTATATCAAGATAAGTTTATTTTCTACTGAACAGTACAGAATTGCAGCAGAAAAAAGTAGTGAAAATAATGTCACAAAAGAGAAAATTTTAAGATCCATTTAGACATTTTTTTTAGTCCATCACCTTAGTGTGAAAATGTCAAACACCTAGAAAGACAGTAGAAACATTTACTTTCCTGAAACCATTGGTGAAATATTTATGCAAATCACACTGACACCCTGTAAATAAGTATTTTTCCAAGAAAAAAAAAATATATTCTTTTCACAATTCTTTTCTGATTCAGGTCATAATTCAGAAAGCCTGCTCTCTGTAAAAGATCACATACTGTATTGTAGCTGATTTTTAAACTACATCAATTTGCCAGGTCAAAAGACACTTCTTTTTATTGACAAATAAGCCAGAGGCAAGTTGGAAAACAATAAAACATCATAATTAAGTGAAGTTAAAAGGTTAAAATACTTAAAAAGAAGGATTTTACTTTCCATAAAATGTCTCCATAATATTCTAACACTTTCATAGTGCAGGCAATCTAGAAGAACAGTATCAAGAACCTTCAACGACATTTCACTTCTGGCCTGAGAAGTTCTATATAAGGAATTTATACAAAAGGTACCTTTTAGGAGGTTGCTGGCACCTGAAAGTGGCCCCTGAGGTACAGATGTAGCGTTGCTACCATGAGAGCTTATAGTTAACAGTTTAAAAATGAGGTGTGGAGGGAGACAGTCCAGCATTGAACCTTTTCCGGTGCATACACTGAGGCACTGTACTGCATATGTATCCAGCAGAACCCTCATTCAGCTTGTAAAGTCTGATCCCATACCAGGCATACCTCATGGAAACAGTTTAAAAATAAGTTTTCCCAGTGAATAGCAGGTGGGACTACCCTACAAAATCTTTTTTGGCTTGGGACACAAACCTGCTGAAACACTTCACCCAAAAGAACGATAAAAGATGTATTGCTTGAAACTTTGGTCATAGTCTGGCTGGTGTCTGGGCAGAGTCTGATAACTCTTACGTTTTATGAAGGAATCTGCCTCACTGTGTGTGTTTACATTGCATATGCAACAACCAACTGACACAGTCACTTTTTATTCTAGGTGGTCTCACGAGTTCAAGTATTTTTTCATCCAGAGACAGACTGAAGGGAATCCACTGTCTATGTTGAGTTGTAATGTGATTTGTGAGCACCTAATAAATGAAAATACCTTAAGTTTTTTGCAACTGAAACTCTAGATACTTAATTAGCAGATGACTGGATTGCTGACAGAGTTCAAAGAGGCTGTGATAATGAAGTCAGGAATAAGGAACCTGCACACCCTGGTGGAGTCACTAAAGGAAAGTGAGAGGGAATTTAGCAATTAGATTCCTTTAGAAAGCACTATAGTACAATGCAAACAAATAGAAAGATTGCTGGCAGGTCAGCAATGAGAGCAATTGAAATAGTCTAGATTTACACTAACCCATTTAAGCCCATTTCTCCTGCACATTGACTGAAAATGATACTGACATCATATTTACCCTGGCAGGACTCCAACTAAGGTATACTCAAACATTGATTTAGCATTTCTACAAATGAATAAAAAGTAGATAAATGTTCAAACCAGGAGTCTGTTAGTTAACAGATTCCTTTATACTAGCACACAGAATAAGACAAGGGAATTAGCAAGTGTGATAAATAACAAAATACTTTTCTTAATGTCCATCTGGGACATGGCACAGTATTAGATTTTTATCCAAAGTCCAGGGTCTTTGTTGACCACATCGTATGAAAATGACAGGATTATTCTCTGGATTTAGATTAACCCTTCAGGAAAAAGCAAAATAAAATAATGATCTGTCCTGCAGGAAATATAAAGACTAAATGTAAAGTACCTTGCTGTCAGGTGCTACAATGTAATTGAACAGGGTGCTACTTCTGGATTTCTCTTATAATCCACTGGCAAAGAGCAGCTCTTCCAAAGGTTGACTTAAAGCATCCAGACTGGGTTTCTCTTCTTAACCAACCTCTGGAGGAGACTCTAGAATGGGGTTGTTCTTGTGCTAAGAACTCATGCAAACGTTCTCTGCTTCTATTTATAAAGGGCATTTGCTATTCCCACTTGAATCTAGTTTTTGACCTGACCACTACTCACTGGATGCTTCACAAACTGTCTAATCTGTGTCTCAAACTCCATACTGAGCACATTTTAATGACCTATCCTCAGAGAACTAAAAATTATCATTTTCATGAATAAGACAATGAATGTTAATACTCCAAAAATTATGAAAGTTCGCTGCTTGCCATCCATACTGTTCCTTTCCACAAAGGGTAACTGATCTGTGAACTGTCAGTCACATGTGCACAAAGCAATTACTGGAAACACGGAAACCAGATAACATTAATTACTTTGTAGCAGTGTGCTAACTGTATTTTTTAAGTATCGGTAGTGTCCTGCCCAGTGCCCACTATGTCTGTTTAAATGTAGGCAAAAACTACAATGCCAGCAGAAAATGTGAATTCAGACATAAAATATCCATGTCACTTAACTCTGCAGATCTTGTGCTTTCCAGTTCAGGGGAGAAGCCAAGAAGTCCTTGATCCTTTGACACTCTTAAAGGTCATAATAATCCACAACAAGCACAAGGCACATGGAGGGTCCTGTGGTGTATGGTACTACCATGTTAGCAGTAAAGGTAGATATACATTGCTGTGACAAACCTAATACAAGGGGGATCCAGATTCCAGTTTCATCTAATACACACAATAATGAACTGAATATCTCAATGCCCTTCTGTGTTAAATTTTAGTCTCTCAAGCACTTCTCTTGAACAATCACATAGCTACTCTCCACTAAAATATATGAAAAGCTGAAAAGGCTTCCAAAACCAAAAATGTAGTCATAAATAGATACATAAAACCAGTGTGTGTATCTTCTCTAAAAGAGAAAGAAAATATTTGGTCTATGTGATTAAATAATTCTTTATTGCTCTGCAAAAGAAGAGATTATGTTTTGCAATAAGGATGCATCAATATAACACACCAGGACCATATGTACCATATGGATACAGTAAACCGTGCTGCTGCCCTTAGCTATGAATTTCTTATCACAGGATCGCAGAATGGTTGAGGCTGGATGGGACCTCTGAAGGTCATCCTGTCCAACAGGATCATGTCCAGACAGTTTTTGAGTATCTCCAAAGATGGAGACTCCACAACCTCCTTGGGCAACCTGTGCCAGTGCTCAGTCACCCTCACAGTGAAAAAGTGTTTCCTGATGCACAGAGAGAACCTCCAGTGTTTCAGCATGCACCCATTGCCTCTGGTCCTGTCAAATGAATGCTTTGCTGTGCTATTAATGCTTTGGTTTTATTGTCAAAATTTAACACTCACTTTATCTCCCATTTCATGGGAGACATGGGATGACATGGCATGACAAAAATAGATATTCCAATATGCCCATGTGTGCCAATAAGTCTTGGCAGAACCACCAGACTGTTATAATTGCACAGAGAAAACTATCACTTCACCATATGACATCTAAAACCTAGTTGAGTTGATCATCAAGGTTCTGTTTGGTCTACTATCCAGTACAACCTTGCATCACAATGTCACAATTACTATTAGTTAATGGATTGTACTTTTAAGAAAAATATCTTTAGTTAAGCAGTTAGCAAGATCATACCTCCTTCTTCTCTAGTTTTAAGGCAAAATTGTTTATAGGCTCAAACTATAAGTTATGTCTTCTTCAACACAAACTTGAATACTAAGTGGTATTTACTGTGAATTAGGTAATGCAGTAGGCACTTGCATTTGTTTTTCTTTGTCATTTTCAGCAAACCTCTATAGCATTTATGGCAGGCAGCACTTTTGAGTCAACTTATTTGAAGTACAAGTTGGCTGGCATCCAGGCTGCAGACTACCATGAAAAAGGCAAAGGAAGTAAAATACAACCAGAAAAGGACAAAGTCAGAAAGTTCTAATCTCTTCTAGCTGAACAGATCCACTTCCATTAATCTCTGCAAGCACTTGGTGCCAACTGGACCATACTGAAGGGAGACGAGGTGCTCAAGATGAGATGGGAGGCTTCATGCTGCCTGAGAAGGGATGGTGCGCAAGTGCCCTGGCACTGGAGTGCTGAGGAAAACACTGCTGATTTGCCAAGTGCTAAGTTTTTCCAGTTGCTAAACTGATTTAAATAAGTTTCTTTTGTGTTAATGCTTATTCACAATGCTACATAAGGGGAACTTGGAGTTTCATAATCTCATTCTTGGCTAGAGGTATCTTCTCATAGCCTGATTGCCATTAATCCCAGTGTTTCTACAGCACCTTCAGTCATGCAATCCCTTTTGCAATTAATGGCAGATGGGCCAAGTCCCATACAAATGTGAGGAAAAAGCTAGGAAGACATATCTCTATTTAAATGTTCAAGGACATGTACCACAAGGAAGGGTGAGAGTAGAAGGAAAAATAGCTTAGTGCTGTGAAAACATAAAATATGAAGACCTGGTGGTGAAGAGCAGAGACAACTACATCATGAACTGTGCACAGTGATTTTGATGGGTGCAACAGGTAAGGATACAAAAAGAAAGAATAAACTGAAGATACCTCCCTTTTCATTACTGGCTTAAGAAAAGAAGCAATGCAATACCAAGGAAACAGTGTAGTGCAATTATTAAACAGACACTAAGTAACTACAAGAACATATGATTAAGAAGAAAAGTAAGGTTGAATGGAGGCAAATTAATTGGAGAGTCAGTCTCCCCATTTTGGATGAGAAAAGTAGTTTGGATAAAATTCCACAAAAGTACTGTAGGAAGCTTAGGAGCTGATGGAAGAATTGACATGAAAAGATTGAGAATGTTCCCAGTAAATTAGCTAAATGACTAATTGGAAATTGCATTTACTCAAAATTAAAAAAACTAAACAGGTCTCATGACTGAGTTTATAACACTGAGTACAATCATATAGGAAGACGAGGGCTCACTACACACACAATCATCAAAACAATTAATGTCATATCTATTTAGATACTGAAAGAGTAAGGGAACTTAAAAGTTAAGGGAACTTAAAAGTCCAGGCTTGAACTTTCAGTATAACTATCTTCTCTTACATCGTTTGCTTACTTTTGATGTTTCCCAAAGCTTGGATAATGAAAATGTTCCCCTTAGTAGTATGTACTTGGTTTTACTTTCCATTTGGGTATTCTGCCCAACAGAGCTCTCAGCACTGCCATGTTTACTTAGCAAAAAATTTTTTATTTATTTTTTATATCAAGGAATGTAAATATTTTTGTCAGTCTTACGATTTTACCATAGATTTTTTGTTTGATTTTGTATGGGTTTTTTTAAAAATCTAAATTTAAACCTAACATGTAATCAACAAAGATTTTTCAAATCTGTCTCTGTAAAATGTACCTGTGCAGATGCACAAAATCAATTTTTTAAAATCAGATTTCTTGTTTATTTTATGATACAATGCAGTAAACATGAGATATGCATAACTGAAAAACTTCTAAGCAACAAATTGGCATTGGAAAATAAGGTAATGAAAGTGCTCACAAAAATGAACAGAAGGCAAAAGATATATATGTTAAAATGTCTAATACTACAAACTGAATGTTGGAAGACATCGATATCAAAATTAAGTAGTAACACTGACACATACTGTGACATATAATAACCAAATAACACAGGACTACAACTCGCAACATCTTAAATGCAAAGGAGATTAAGTTTGAAACACAAAAATATTTTGTTGGGTTTTGGGGGGGTCCTTATTTTGTTTTTTGGGGTTTTTTTGTGGAATGAATGCTAATGAGAGTATTTAAGAAAGAAAATATATATAAATGTGTACTGGACTACAAAGAACTGGAACCCATCATTCCAAAAGAGTCTTGGGATATATTTCAATATCCAATTTTGGGATATCCCTTACTATTTTTTAACAAGAGAAGTTGTATATTGAACTGGATTTTTAACAAGAAATCAAAGGGTGGATCATTTCAGAAATTAAGAGTTGCAGTTTCCAGCAATTTTCCAAAATTCTCCTGTATCAAATATAAAGAATTCATTTACGCTGGGACTATCGGGTAAATTTCTCCTCCCTTTTTATCAAAATTAAGAGAAATCACTGGCAAAGTTGTAAAGAAAACTGATAGCTTTTTTTAAAAAAAATAACTCTATCATCCACTCTCCCTGTGGCACTTAAACCACCAGTACGTAGACATCCTGTCTTGATTAATAATATATTCACTATGGGAACCCATTATTAAACATTGGTTACACATCACTGCTGAGAGAGATCACTTAAACCTTATTAACAAGGCAAAGTATGTTAGACATTATAATACAATGAATCTTTTTATTTTAGTAGCAGCATACCACTCTTCTGAAAAAAATACACCAGGAAATAAGCAGGAAATTTATAATCCTTATACAATTTTTCCCAGGAGCAGAAAAATGAAAATATCAGCCTTCAGAATCAGTAAAGATTAGAAATGTTATTAAAAAGACAGTGACCTGAAATGGCTACATACCCCATGTTTCTCAGGTAAATAGCAAAGGAAGTATTTGTAGGTCTGATGACAGAGATGTGCAAAACAACTGCCCTGGGTTTTGCTGGGATGGAGTTAATTTTCTTCATAGTAGCTAATACGGTGCTGTGTTTTGGATTTGTGATCAAAATAGTATTGATAACTACCAGTGTTTTGGCTATTTCTGAACAGTGTCAAGGCTTTCTCTGTTTTTCACACTGTTCATCAGCAAATAGGCTGAGGATGCCCTAGAAGCTGGAAGGGGACGCAAACAGAACAGCTGACTCAAACTGATGACAACATGCTCAGCAATATAGCGGGGAGGAGTGGGATTTAGGTAGGTTAACTATCTTCTGTTTGGGAACTGGCTGGGCAACAGTCTGCGCATGGGAGGTGGTGGGTATCAATTCGTATCAATTGTTTTGTTTTCTTTCTCTCTTCTTCACTTCTTTCATCTCAACCCATGACTTTTCTTGCTTTTACTCTTCCTTTCCTCTTCCCTCAACCCATCCTGAGGAGGAGGGGAAATGAGCAAGTAGCTGTGTGGTGCTTAGCTGCCTACAGGGATTAACCCACAACAATGGTAGAGCTTTGTAATGGAGAAGAGTCTTTTTAAAAAGTCAATTTTGTAACATGGGTCAATCTGGCTGGCTGCCAGGGTGATTTTACATTTAAAAGTGTTTATACCAAAAAGTGCGCATGTACCTTGTCTCAGATGACAAGACCTGGCTGACTGCCCATTCACATCTGTTCCCAATATGCACCCCTGGAAAGTAATGAAAATCCTATAACCACAGCCTCAATATTTTTACTTTTCTTTCACAGCAAACAACAAGCTTTTTCATGAAATGAGCAATGACTTTAGATCAAATGTGAGACCTGTAGAATAGGAACAAAGATAACTATTGACAGATGACCTCATATAAGGATTTGTAAACTCCAGTACAGTAGACTGAGGCAGAGGGAACAGATGAAAGGAAAAGAATACAAAACATAACCAAATTTTAACACAGTTGGAATTTTGGCTTTCACCTCCAGTTGGATATTTAGTTTCAGAGGGTATAGAAAGCATCAACAGAAGTGTCCAGACATAATGAGTTCTTAGTTATGAAAGAAGATTCAGGGAAAAAAGTAGAAAGTATCCATCCCCACCTCTAGGATACCAAACTAGATACCAGTCTCTAATTCATCTTTCTGTCTGTGGTCCTGCTCCTCAAAGCAGATAAGAAAATGCCTGAATTTTCATGTGTCTTTAACAAAAAATTGTTTGATTTGAAGAATGAGATATACTTGTCTTAGTACACTATTTGCCTCCGACACAGACATACCTATATTCTGAGTGATAACTTTCATTCTCTCTAGTTTTCAACTTTGGAATTTTCTATAGTAATGAATATCACACCTATTACTCCAAAGTACATATTTTGCTATTTGAGATTTCAGGAATATTTTCTACATAAAGCTCCATCTCTAAGTCCCAACAGTTGCACTCTGTAGAAAAACCAAGCAGAGCCATAAAACAAGGTGTGCTTTGTGGATTGTACTGATGTATTACCTATGACCACGGCTCATCTGGCTGCTGGGTTAACAGGTCATTGGCATGGAGCCACTGATTTTCAGAGAACAGCCTCTCTCATGGTATTTTGATATTTCCTCTTCTGGGTTTGTCCCTACAGGGAAGTGCTGGTGCATATGAAAACTGGGAGTGGAACTGGGAAGCTAACCAAACGATTTCAAACCTCAAATGTTTATGTTAGATGCTTATGTGGTCTTAACGAGCTCACCCAGCCCTAAATATTACAACTTCAGGAAAGATTATTTAAAATTACAGGAATGATACAACAGTGCCAGCCACTGTTGAGTACATTCCATATTTCTTGCAATCACTTCTGCACCAATGAGACCACTGTGGATATTCAGGGCATAGTTACAGCAAAAACATTTCACCTTTTTCTAGTTCTTTTTAAGCTTATCATTTTAGACTACCTGGACATGCTGTCCATTTGCTGGCCTTGTTACTGAGCTGCTGAAGGAACAAGCTAAATAGGATTTGCTAAATAGTCAGACACCAACCTTGTCAAAAAAACCAACCCTACATTCCAGCAGAGAAGATGGCACTATCCCACCTACCAGTGCAGTTCAGGTTTCGCTCCATACAAAATTAAACTAGCAGTTTTGTGCAAGATCCTGGCCAGTCACTCCTGACTGCTGAGGTTGTCAGGACAGCTCAACAACACAATTTTTCTGCCATATGACTTACGGGACACAACATTGACATCTTCATTCACCAGTTTATTCTCCTTTTTTGGGCACAGGTGCCTAGGTGTTGGCAGCAGGGGGCTGCAGGAGCGGTGTCCGTGAGGAGAGGCTGGGGCTGCCCTTTGCAGGTTCTATCCGGTTCCAGCTGGCTACAACTGGTTCCAAGGCACCCACTGCAGGATACAGCTGAGCCCCTCAGCCAAGATAGTGGCCTCTGAAAAACATATTCAAAGGAGAAAACACTGCCTGGGAGAGATCAATAAAGGGAAAAAGTGTGAAAAACAGCCCTGCAGACACCAAGCGCAGAGGAGGAGAAGGCATAGGACGTGCTCTCAGTGTCCAAGCAGAGACACCCCTGCAGCTGGGAGGGACAGGTAGAGCTCACCACTTTATCTACTGCTCTCTCGTAGAATCATAGAATGGTTTGGGTTGGAAGGGATGTTAAAGATCACCCAGTTCCAACCCCTCTGATATAGGCAGCAACACCCAGGGGGGTTGGACTAGATGATCTTTCGGGGTCCCTTCCAACCCCTAGGATTCTGTGATTCCTACTAGACCAGGTTGCTCAAAGCCCCATCCAACCTGTCCTTCAATACTGCCAGGGAGGGGGCAGCCACAACTTCTCTGGGCAACCTGTGCCAGTGTCTCACCACCCTCACAAGAAAGAATTTTTTCCTAATATCCAACCTAAATCTACCCTCTTTCAGTTTGGAACCATTCCTCCTTGTCCTATCCCTACATGTCCTTGTAAGAAGTCCCTCTCAAGTCCCTCTCCCTACAGTTCTTTGAAATGGTTAGTGGATATTTTACACACCACAACTTATATGTTCACATCTAATTGTACAATTAGCAAATAAGAAAGCAGAAAAAGTTTTGCAAAAGCCTTGGGTTTTAGCTGTGGGTAAAAGCTCTGGACTAGGGCAAGTGAGACCATGGAAGTACACCAGCTGCAGAGCAGAGCTACGTGGCTGCCACTGCCAGTGTACCTGCATGGTCCAACTGTCTGCACAGGGGCCCAGAAGGGTTTACTAATATAACCCCTTTCATTGTATTTTGCCAGGGACATTTTAAACTGCATTAAGAAGCATAAACAAATGGTTTGAATCATTATACTATCAGACTTCCGATTTGCCGAGCCACTGAGGGAAAACCTGAAGGCATTCAATAATGTCTCAGTATTGAAGCACATAATAGTAATGTAGAAGAAACGGGTGTTTGTTTTATCAATACAATATCAAGCGTGACCATGAATTGTGAAAATCAGAACGTAAACCACCAAGTTCAAGCTAGTCTCATCAGCCCAGCAACACACTATGCAAGATTCGTTAATGTATTTGGTCTAATCTCTGATACACTGCAAAAATATTCCAAGCTAAGCTTGGAAGACAATGATTTTAGAAAAGATAAATCTGAAGAAACATTTGAATGAATTTAGAAGAAAATGCCATAACTACGAATAATGAACACACACTATGTTACAAGCTTTCAGCCTCACTACATTACAAGCTTTCAGCCTAGAGCATGTATCATTTAATTTTTTAGCCAACATTGGGAAAAACAAAAAAAGACACTGTATTTAGTTAAGATGACACTTTCTGCCAGAAGCAATGACAGCTGTCAAATAAATGCTTAGTGAGAATGAGACTGACATCGACCAAAGACACACATGGGTCCTGTACACTGAAAGGGCTACTGACTTGCAAATGTTGAACAGTTTTAAAAAATCCTCCTCCTACAAACTGCTCTGCTACCATTAAATTTGAAGAACACTTTGACCAGACAGCCTCCCACAGCAATGCAATTAATCCTAGAGGTTAAAGTGCAGCTCCTGAGAGTTAAAGAACAACGGTGACTGGTATAAAGGAGGTATAAAGGTAAATGAAGGGTGAAGGACTTTTGCCTCTTGATTCTTCATTCACTTAAAAGTACAAATCTGCTGGAGTGGCTTTGTTTAAAAGTGCAGACTGAATGCAGCAACTATTTAACCAAGAAAATTGGGGTTATGAAGTATTTGCAGAAAGATTTAAATGCTTCAAAGTTCTATTTTTGAAACCTTTTTTTTAAACTATTGTATTTCTACTGCTCACTCTAGGAACTGTCAGAGGTTTTTTTGAACATATTCGACATTGCCAAGCAAAATTTTCATGTCAAATGAAATCTTAACACAGATAACATTTATTTATTTATTTATTTGTTTGTTTATTTATTTGTTTATTTATTTATTCCCCAAGCAGATTTGGAAAAAAGTCTTATTCAGGTATCCAAACCAGAAAGTATTAACAAAAATTAATTTTACCTTGTAACCAAAAACATCCTTCCCAGAATAAGCTTATTATTTATACAGTTGTAGGCAGAAGGCTTAAAAACTGCAAGATATGTAATCAGTGGAGACTAGAGAGCAGCAAAAATATCTAACCTGCTAGCCATGGTGCAAAAACATTGTGGCTTGATACTGCTCCATGGGCGATTTGCCTTCATGGCAGTTGTTGAGAGTATAGCAATATGAATGCTAGGTTGCAGAATTTAAATCTTAGTAAATAACAAAATCCTTCAGATATTTTACAGCTATTTGATATCACATTGATCTGTAAACCACACAATCCTGCTGTTGTTTCCTGTTAATTCTATATTCTACTTCTTGAATACTACTTCTTGAGTCCTCTTCACAAAAATTAATGATGCTAGAAGTTCCTATGTTAGTAAGAGTTCAAGTATCTTTAAAAGGAATCATAGAATCATATAGATAGCATAATTAGCTATGAAAATATACGTTAAATATTGTCTTTCTACAGTAACCCTTATGACTCCAAATAATCCATTAATCTCTTCTCTATTTATTTTAATGGAATTTGTTGTGCCTTTCACAATGTAGAGTGAGTAAACATGCTCCATTCTTTCTGCATTGTTTATTCTACATTAAATATCTTATTCATGCAGCATAGTTTATCTTAAAAGGGTACTCTGCTATACAGCATTAACTTCCTCATTGTAGAAAATTAGCCGTCTCTAGAATGGAATGTATTTTGTGTTGTGTTTCCTTGAGTACATACAAAATTTCTTAATTCCTGTTTTTACACATATTTTCTTCCTAAAATACATACAGATGAAACTGAGGGACTTGTGAAGAAAGAGAAGGTAATTCTTCCCAACTGTGATTCTAAAAAAACATTTTGCTTTCAGCAAATATCTGTAATAAAACTATCCATTTTTATGTGTGTCATCTGACCCATCAGGAAATAATGTGAGTATACAAAAGAGAACTGTATATCAGCAATACTGCATAATTTTTAGATGGAAACCAGGAATAATGCCTACAAATACTGTACAGAGAATAACGAGGAAGCTCAGTTAATTCTAGCTGAAATTGCAGCAGAAACAACCGTTGTCATCATTGTCCAAAATACTAGCAGGTTTTAAGGAATTTTTTCAATAGATAATATTTTATTAACAAACAAGACTCTGTAAACTGTCCTAACGCTTTTATGTGGATGTTGATATATCTTCACTATAGGGATTATACTGATTTTACTGTTTCATGTAAACAGTGTTTTATCACAGAATTTTTGTGGGTCCGAAGTATCCATTATTAAGACTAAAATGTATTCATGATGCATGTCATCTTTATCTTGGGAAATAATGGGATGAAGGAGGTGACAGTATATGTTACTGTGTTTCAGAGGGATGGTTCCTTCATAAAGCAGAAGTATGAGCAGTGGAATAGAGTTAATTCTCTATGTCTTTAAAAGTTTGGCTAAGAAAAACTGAAAAACTTCACAGATGATTGACTATGCCTCTGCTAAACCACAAGAACTTGCCAGTAGAATGTATATGCTTGAGAAAAAAACATTTAAATCTTTATGGAAGGTAAGCTACCGTGAGAGTTTCACAATTCTTTTGGGACTCTGCTTTGAAAACAAAACTCATAATGTCAGTACTGAAAAGCCTTATTGCTTTTAAAACTTCTTTGAAAACACTACAAGTGAAAGAGCTCTTTATTTTGTTTTCATATGTAACAGTGGGATTTTTCAAGTATCTGTTTATGACTTTTACAGCAAACACTGTCTGACCATGGCTAAAAACAGAATTAAACACAAAGTAATCAATACAATTCTTTGCTTTATTCCCTTCTTTTATTTCTACCTTTCTAGCTCTTTGGGAAAACTGGTCATATTTCACATTCTAGAGGATAAGATAAACAGGGATTTGTCCTATATAGAAATCTAAGCATCCTCTGAGAATACAATTTCTTCCTGACTAGTCCAGAAACATTTTTATGCTTTCATATCATTAAAATATCTATTTGAAATTTCTGACTTAATAGTAGAAAAGCACAAGCCACTTTAGAATACACAAAGTGAATTATTACAGCCAAGTTCTCTTACCATACCCATATTTGTCATAACAAACTATGATTTTACTAGACATAGGATATTCTATTTCAGAGATCCTGTCTACTGTGGTCTTCTAGAAGTTAAGCTTCCCTTTGGTACAGCATGATTAACTGAAGTAGAAAAAATACCAGGAAACAGAATTATGTTTTTGAATAGTGCTTTGCAATTAGCATTTTTATCAGTTTATACCATGTTTGGTATAAAATACCATAGGTGTTCCTTCCCACTTAATTTATACAAGCAAAACTTCGTATTCTGAGTCTGTCTAGCTGGACATCACAAATGGAGTATTATCATCTCACAGTTTCAATTCCATCCCATATAGAGATTTGTACTTCAGACTGCCATTTTTCCACAGTCCCAGTCGCCACCAAGTGTTTTTTCTGAATCTGTTAAAACACAGAGGAGGGAGGTACATAACTGCAAGAGGTGTCTGTACCCTCACACAAATTAAAATGATGAGTCTTCTGTAAGAAGATTTGGATACAGTGATTATTTATCTTCCATAAGACTTTATTTCGCTTTAGAAGATGAAGGATAAAAAAAACCCTGCTTGCAGATGTTCATCTTTTGTGAAATTTATTTATCAGAACATAAAACTTGCCTTCCCAGCAGTAGGAAAAGCAGTCCTGTTGCTGAAAACCTCTGCCAAAGGCTTGACATATGTTGGGTGTTGCCAGCTTTTGAGATCTCTTCTGGAATATGATCCAAGTTTGGTTAGGTGTGGAGCTAGCTTTGGAACAGCTTCTTAGGAAATCCACCACCCCCTTCCAACTGCCTGTCATGCTCACCCACACCAGAGACACAAAAACCAAAAAGCCATGGCCACTGCAAGAAGTCATTTGAGCTCCCCCATCTTCACATCTGAGCATCCCCACACTTCTTCAGTAAATGAGGGAACAGAAAGATACAAGCAATTACGGGCAGCTTCTGCCCCTCCTTTGCCTCCCCTCTTCTTTTAAGAATTAGATAGGTCTGGACTTCTTCCTTTAACATCCTATCTGCCTCTAAAATAGGTGCTTGTGGACAGGTTTATCCCAGCCTAGAATACGAGGCAAGATCCCCCAAGACTGCTTCATTCATCTAAAGCCTTGGAGAGCATGTTGCAAAAACACAAGAAATTGGACTGAGGTGTGTGGTCTGAGAGCTCATATAACAGATCAAGGCTGGCTAACTGAAAGGCTGACAGAGAAAATGTAAACTTAGAACTACATTTATTGAGGCAACAAGGAGACAATCCTAACACACACATAGGACAGTTTACTAGAAACAAAAATAAGACAGAAACAATGACAGGGACATTCACTGCAAGACTCCCTCTTGTTATGCTTTAATATATGTTCTGCATTATCAGCCCAGAATGTGGTCCCTCCTTGGACAACTGGGTCCCTTCAGGCAGCCACTAATGCCCTGCAAGACATCTCAGGCTGACAGAGAGCATATCTGAAAAGGAGGCTTTTCATTTTCAGGATGTCAGAAGAAATATGACAAGCCCAGTAGGCAACAGGGCAATCCCAGCAGTCAAACACAGTTGTGTCTTCACAAAAACATATTTTTTGAGAGACAGAAGTCGCTGAGAAGACAACAGAGTATAGTATAATCTTTCTTTTAAAATATTCGGTCCAATCTCAAAGCTTGTAGGATCTGGTTTATGGTTTTGAGCCTTCAGATTCATGAAACATACATCCCCAAAAGAGGCAGATACACAACCATAAAATGTTCCAAAAAAACTATGAAAGAAGTGTAGTTACAACACTGCAAATACATATGGCTCTAAATTTTTTCAACTAAATAAGTATCTCCTACTCTTCCATTTAATAATTTTTCTCTTTAAAAAAGTTCTTAGTTCTAGAGACCTAAAAAAATCATTTTCTTCATAGGAATATTTAACTTAATATGAAAATGTCAGTCTTAACAAACACAACAATCAATTTGGGATCCTGTTAGTAAATATCTTGCTCATTTGCAACATAACTTGTTAATGAGAATAGACTAAGTGGGACTTAATACGTATTAAAAATAAGTGTGAAAAGTAAAATTAAGTTACCACATAAACATTGAGAGAGGCCTTAAACATTAAATACAGGAAGTATTGAAGTACTGGTTTTGTTTCTGCATCTCATTTGAGAGGGGAGGAGTTGTTTGTATTCCATTCTCAATCTCCACAGTCTTTCCTTTTGATGCAGTGTCCTGGTATATCAGGGTTGGTACCCCAATAAGGGTTCTGAGTTATCTGTTTTAAATTGCTTTACTTTCCACCTCGCCCTTTTCCTGTCACTTTTCTATTGGTTACACAGAATCTTCCAACAGGAACAGCTTATAGTTTTCTTGTTTTTGTTTTACCCAGACAATCTGCAGTTTCTTTTGGACTGCTGAAGGGAGGCAAGCTATCTTACACACTGGTGTCAGCCCTGAATCGTCTGAATGCAGATTTAAAACTGCCAATCTGACAGGAGACACAATAGCACTTTACGATTTCTCTGGTGGCAAAACTAGCTCAAGGTCTATACAGTTTGCTGCACTTCCAGTTTTACTGATTCACCTGTCTGCAAAGTAGGCTCTAAACAGATCAATGAGGCCAGTAAAAAGCATCACTAGGAAAAGTCTGTACCTGTGTGGCTTAAGGTATGTAAAGCAATCAGAAAAAAACTTGGATGCAAAGTGAGGACCTCAGCTCGAAAATCCAGTTCTTAACACATTATATAATGATCTCTAGTTCTCAAAATCGTTGATCAGCCAAGAAAAATTTGGCAGATGTGTCAGATATGTCATTTCATAAAAGAAATTCAGACAAACAGCTGAGACAACAGAAACTTATTAAAGCAGTATCTACATAGAATGAAATAGTACAAGATAGACAAACTATCTGATAAATTAATAAACAAGATGAACAAATCACCAATATTTTATTTTACATTATTTTAATTAGGGTAAGCTACACTATTAGAAAACAAAAAGATAGCTGTTTAATATTAGTAGAGGAGAAAATGATAGAAAAAACAAATCTGCAAGTGTAGAGTCAGAAGGTGAATGGAACAACCTAACTCTACAACTCAGAGCTTCACAATAAATTGACTAATTTTTTCTTCATGACACATTTATAAAGTAACATTCTCATTTCACAGATGAATGACCAAACCACAGAGGAACCACAGGGTTAATTCAGCTACCAAACTCATATCTCACCATCCTTCCAAGCTAAACTGAGAATACATTTTGAATGTATTTAGATAGTAAATTACAAGAAAGGGGAGAAAAAGGAGGAAAGAGATATAATACAGAGTGTTACTGACCAAAGATGCGATTTTCACTGGTGTTCCATTATATTTCAATCCTAATTGACATTTTGAATAGTAGCTACTATCGTTACCTACTCAAAAGAGGGATTTTAGTGTGTATCTATAGTAAATGTCTAATAGTCCGTTCTGTTGAGAAAGCAGTCTGTGCAGATTGATTCGTGTTAAAAAGTCAGACCTAACTTCTCTCTGTTCTCTTTACAACTTCTCCAAAACCTAGAAAGGGACTTGTACACTAGACCAGTTTCATACAACTCTTTTGAACTTTTGAGCAGTAGGAGTATGTCTATATGAGAGAGTAGTGCAGTGTAGCAGAAGCAGATCTATAAGGTGAAATAGCTGGTGCTGAGCACCTGACATCTACTCTATACATATTTCAGGGATTTTACATCAGACTAGATGTAAATAACTAAAAAATAATAAATTCAAACCTGAACCATACTTCCTACTTTAGCTTCATTCAAAAGCAATTCCACTGGTTGCTTTAAGATCACTCCACAGTGCAAACCAGAATATAGTAAAGGGGCAAGTCTTACTCTTTGTCTCAAAAGCATGCTTATCCTACAAACCCCCTAATGTTGACCCCTTTCTGTCTCACAAATTCATCGCTGTGTCATACACAAAACCTTGAGTTCCTGGTCTTCTTGTACAACTTGATGACTGGCTGAAAAACACAATCATGTAGCTGAGAGCTGGGAACTTGGTAGTTCTGATCTCTGAGCTATCAGTGATCCACACCGTAAGTGGGACAGATTCAGATCAGGAGGATGTTTACCTACAGTATACATGATTCTGCAGATTGGCTTGAATACACCATCAGATTTGGGCTTGCTTGGCATGCAAATTACCCCTTAGGGAAAGAAGAGACTTGCCTACAAGAGAAAAAATAAACAAAAACAACACTTGTCTGAAATCAGGATGCTGAGGGAACAAAAAATCCCTGTCTCAGAACAGACATCTCCATGGCCTTACTCAGCTATGAAACGTATTGAGTCTATTCCAACTACAGTCACAAATCATTATTATCTGGGTTGAGAGACTGCTGCAAAGACTGCTTTTGGTCCACAGTTTGAAGGTAAAATTGGCTAAGTATTCATTAAAACTTCCAGGAATGCAGTGAGTTACTTTAGCAATTTCTCTCTCGCTGTGATGCAGACAATATCCCGTACAATGCCTCTAAGGAGAAATCACAGCTGTCATTTCAAAGTTAACATCTTAGAGTATTAAATCTCTAATTTGGTTTATTATTTTAAAGACTTACCTTCTAGTCATTTAGATAGGCCTTGCAGAGCACTGGGAGCTATTCCAAATTAGAAATGAAATTAGAATCTAAGTCTGAAGAGAAATTTCAGTGCATTTCCCGATCAGTAAACATACTCTGTTCCAGTTCTGCTCCCACAGTCCAAAAAGATCCAGGAAGGAAAAAGATCTGAGTATACTCTGTGATACTTACTGTACCTCTGTATTCCAAAAACAGCTGACTTCCAATAAGTTGTAGATTCAACAATAAATGCTCTTAACCAAAAATAGTACGGTGTTCAATTACTAAGCACATTTTCCTATATTGAGGATTCAGTTTTGCTTAGTGCCCTGAACGCTGAGATGAATAGAAAAGTAACAGTTTTCTGGTGATACAAAGGAGAGTCAAAAACTGACTGTGAGGATTTGCAGAGGATAACATTGTACTGAGTGGCCAGGAGATAAAAAGGTAGGTGGAATTCAGTGTTGATAAGCGCAAAGTATTGCACATGAGAAAAGTATTTCTAAATAGATAAAGATGATGGGTTCTAAATTAGTACTATGACTCAGGAATAGAAATTTTGGAGTAAACTAAAAACTGCATCTCCCTGCTCAGCAGCAGTGAAGAACGTCTAAGAAACTATTAGAAAAGGAAACAGAAAAGCTCTTTATGCCACTAAGAAAACAAGTGTACCCACCTCTTGAATACCAGTCACAGTTGTTCTAAGGAAGCACATGATGGATAGTAGACATAGAGGAAGTTTGGTGAAGAATGGCTTAAATATAACAGCCTTCATACAAAACGAGTTGAGGACTCTTCAGCTTTGAAAAAAGTTGGCTAAGGATTATATGAAATATTTCTGTTAAATTTCTACTGTCCCAGAAAATGCTTCCAGCTCCTGATAAATGGACAATGCTGAATTCTTCAAATTCTTCAAAGGTCATTAAGCATGGATAGCATGGGTATGCTGGATAGCATGATGATGCGGCACAATTATTATAGAAAAAACATTTCACTAAACCTAGAGTATGTTCCAACATAGTATGAGCTGACAGAAAATGCAACAGGCAAACAGACTTGCAAGTTCTTCTCACCAGTGCATATTTACACAAACATATAAACTGCCTCAAAGTCAGATAAAAAGATCCTTCCAAACTCTGTTTCCCATAACTCAGTTGTCTTGATTGGCATCTCCTGTTATACCATCGGCTTCACAGAAAGCTATTTTTTTCAATCTAACACCTACCATTGACCTTATCATTGCCAAGTTCTTTAAATTCTACCTGTTTGGGTTCCATATTTTAGCAGAGTAATGAACACATTCACAAGGGTTAGTTTGGATTAAAACATTAAATAATGGACAGTTTTAAGGGATGTTAAAGAAAGTTGTTTCAAAGAACAAATGGACATTCAATTTGCTAAGAATGAGAGGATTGAAATCCTAATGTTAAAACAAAAGTAATATTTTTTTGTATGAATCAGGGGATGTTTACATTATTAGTGTATATTTTATATATGCAGACATTCACTATAATTATCTTCCCACATTATATGCACTATTTTCCCTATCATGACTTCTATTTTTTCCTAACAAAGAGTATTTATAATTAAGTTTTCAAACTATTCAGAATACAGAAACAGGCCTACAGAATACAGAGTCGCAGGCACCAGAGGAAACTGGATGTTATTGAATGTTATCAGAGTAACACATCTTGTTTCTGGGGCTCTATGTGAGTAGAAAACCTCAATTTCAGTCATGCTGCCGAAAGGACTGGGGCAACATGTTGAGCAACTGAGCTTTCCCCACAGACAGCAGCCATTTCAGAGACAGACCTTGTAAAGAATATGTTCATAAAGTACTGATTTTTATTTTGTGTTAAATTGAAGAACATTAAACTTGAAGACCAAAAGCATAAGTCTCAGAGTTTATGGTGGAACACGTACTAGTTGGAGCAGTTCTTGGCCAATCACGACTAGGCCATTCCTAGATATAACACTGAGGCGGCAAGATAGTTCCTTTTCTGGTAACCTTCAGATGTAGATGGAAAAGAAAATCCCACTGAAGAACCTTCAAAAGGATAAGATTTGTTTCAGGACAGGATTGACATTTTGACAGGGAAAGTGCAAAGAGAAAGCACTACAGTGAAAGTTTCTTTCTAGCCTGTTACATCAGGAAGCATTAGATGCATTGATCAAGGGTAGTCATGACAGCTCACCTGGGAGGAGCAGAGTGTGGTAGGAGGAAGCATTGCTGCACCTCAGCCACCAGTTTCACAGAGAGGATGAGGTTCTGTCAATCAGCATGTATCTTTCTGTCCAAAATCACACTGAAAATTAAAAATCTGAAACTCAAACCCAAGTTCACTTTTAGTTTTGAGGTTGTAATTGTCTTACTGTTACATGTCATATCAAGGGGTGAAAGAAGAACTCGAACATCCTGGGCACTCTGACAATATACTGAATTTTATTTGCACTTTGCAAATATCAAATAGTATTTACATTCCCAGAATGCATCAAACATTAGACAACAAATTATTGCTTTATGTATATTATTATCACATTTGGTTTTCCTTCCATACAGAATCCATTAATTCAATTCCATACCCAAGCAATTATTTTCAAGGCTTATGTTCTTAATATCAGAAAAAGTCTGTTACACATTATTTGGAAAACTCTTCTATTGATGATATAATCTACAAAAAGTTTGTGACTAGAAATTAATTAACAGACAAAGGATAAATACTCTGATGACAGGCATGGAGCAGAATGTGTTTTCCTGAATTGGGATCTGGTGACAAAATGCAATTTAAATAAGGATTTTGTTTGATTTTCTGGTTTTAAGATACAGGAAAAGTATTAAAGCTCACTATGGCTAGGTCAAGATGTGATAGTGGAAAGCTTACTATAAAATTTATTACTTCTAGTATTCACGGGACATAGTAATTTAAACATAAAAAACTTTGGTGTGTGTGGTTTTTTTAAAGAGCCAGATTAGTACATATGGAACATGCAGGCACCATGTAATATTTCTTTTTCTTTATAACATATAAACTATTCAATGGCTTTTTCCATAAAAGTGGTTCAGTTTTTTAATGACTTTGTTAAAAAATATACTTTTTTGAAAACATGGTGGTATAATGAGGGTTGCCTGTGTAGTTTTCAATAGAACAGAAACAGAAGCCCCAGGTTCAGTTGTCCAAAAAATGACAGAACTATGATTCAATGTGATGTTAAAGTCATAAAGAAATCAAATCTAATACTGAGAATTTCACCATAAAATGTTAACAAATTCAGGGTGAAAATTGTCATGACAGATCCAGTAACTCCGCATTAAGAAAAATTGGATTTAATTGGCTTTAGTTTGAAAGTAATCCATCCAAAGAGAATCTTAACAGGCTGCATAGGATTTTTATAGTAATTCATATAACATTACCTTCCCTGATTTATTTGAGATAGGCTTGTCATACAGCTAATTACAGGCGAATAATACGCTGAGTGTGTGTGAAGCGAGTACAGAGCTGGGCATAGTCTATATGCTGAAGTATGCTGGTGTTTTATGTGTGGCAAAACAAAGCACTGTGCTGCACCCATTCCTGGCCTATGGGAAGCTGAGACCACTAAAAAATGTAGTAATCCACCCCAGGAATCTGTGCTGGTATTCCAGTTACAAAGATGGCTCCACAGCCTGTATAAATGGAATGTGTTTCAAGTCCAGTTGGACAAATCTAATTTGCAAGTGAGACCTAGCAAGGTAGTAGGGAAGCTATCTATTAAAACTCATTTCTGAAAGGAAGACATACAGCCTATCCATAGCTGGAAAGTCTTCCTCAATTCAGTAACTGATAGTTCAGGATATATGATGCTCCTGAAAAATTTCACCTTTTGCATAAAGACAAAAATGCTACAAGGGACAGTGTTGTCTCCTGGAAGGCTTCTTTTTCACTTGGCACATTTAAGACTATAGAGGTAGCACAGCTGCTTTTAGGGAACAGTTCAGTCACCCAGCAGGCTGGGGGAGAGAACAGTAACAGTAAAAGCAAGGAAACTCATGGGACAGGATAAGGAGAGTTTAATAAGTGAAGGAAAAAGAAAAGGAAAAAAATGACTCAGAGGCAATCACTCATCACCTCCCACAAGTAGACCAATGCTCAGCCTGTCTCAAAGTGATGGCTACCTCTCCCGAAGCTTCCTCCCTTGAGCTTTTGTTGCTGAACATGATGTTATATGGCATGGAATAGCCCTTTTGTCAATTTAGGTCAGCTGTCTCAGCTGTGTCCCCTTCCAGCTTCTTTCCCACCTTCACCCTAGAGGTTCTAGAGGAGGACAGTGGGGGAAAGAAAAAGACTGAATGCTGTCTGATGCTCAGATATAGCCAAAACACTGGTGTGTTATCAACACTGTTGCATTCACAAATCTGAAACACAACACCATATGTGCCGCTATGAAAAAAATGAACTCCATCCCAGTCAGACCCAGAGCAAGTACCTTTCCAGTATCTCATCCACTTCAGGAAATCCATTCTCTTCTATCTGAGAAAGTTAACTATTGCTTTTACAGGTCAGTGTTTTGGTCCCACATCTTTTGTCACAAGCACTGACGCATATCACAAATCTAAAAAATTTAGGTTTTGATACTGATGAGAGCACTCACTCTCCACATTTTTTTCTGGCAAGTTTAAAGTAGAAGTGTTTTTTATTTTTATTATAAGAAAGTGATGAATGTTTTCAAGTGCTTTGTTTCAAAGCATAATTACAGGTATAAGGGGAAAATCACTAACATCTCATTCTTCACTTGCCCTGACCCTCTCCCCCAGTGAGCATAATGGGTTTTTTAAATGAAGATGTAATGTGCTGTATATATCATTACAAGACCAGAATATATTAAAGCAGTGCCAGCTACATGCTATTGGAAGTTACTATTGCTCCTTCACAGCAGTGATTTTTAAGACAGCATTTCTGGGAAGAATTCTCTGTGAATAACACTGAAACGCTTGCTTGAAAACTCTTGATTTGTTGCTGTTTTAATTTGGATTGACTGTATTCCTTTTGGGTTCATACACAATAATCCCATATTTAAATAGTGTGAGAGCAATTGTACTGCAGCTTGTCTGTTCCAATAAAGTTATAACAATTTTTTGCAGTGTGAATAGTATAGTATTTCATAGGGCTCATCTAAAAAGTGTTTTGCTCAGGAATACCTTTCACTTTTGAAGTCCACAGTCTATCTGTTTCTAGCTTACCTTACAGGGCTAAGATGAGCCCTGGGTTCTGCTGCAGGGAGGTATGCTCAATAATAATGCAGCTGTCCTCCTGGAGGTGATTTTCAGCTAATCGCACTTCAGTAACTACTTACAGGTGAACAACAGAGTTTTACAGAGAGTTCTGACTGTAAATTTCACAATACAGTTCCCATTTACTAAATCCCTGGAAGGGGGCTGAGTCTGACAGGTAAATGTCATTGCTTTACCCAAATCTTCTTCCTTGTTCTCAAAGAAGCAAAGTCAGTTTGGATTTAGTTCACTGCGCAATTCCAAGTCCAAGCCAACAGATCATAATGGTGAAGAAGATAGGTTTCCCCTGCAATCAATCAGTTGCACGGTCTCACAAAATGTCCTTCATTTTAGGATTGTCTTTCTCTCACACCTGTCTATTTTTTTTCTCTATTCTCTATATGATTCTGCATATCTCTTATCAGCACGCCTGACATCTAACTTTAATTGTAGGATAGCTACCTCATCTTTACATAAATTAGAGGGAGCACTAAGCAGGTTAGAAAACATGAGAGAATGATAATAGTATAGAGATAATGTCATGTAAGTTGTGAATTCAGAGTTGCACTGTCAACACTGTAAAAGTTAATGTTTTGACATAATGAATTCTGCTTGATTATACAGACAAACATGATCCAAAACATTCAAAAATTAATAAATTGTATACTATAGACTCAGAGTGAATGGGACTACTTAATAAACCTGAATAATAACCTGCCCACTCCCACAAAAAGTGAAGTTGATCTTTTTGCTTCTCAATAACACATTTTGGATGAATATGAATTGTTGCTAGAATATTAAGTTTAGAAACATCAAGCTTTGGATAAAAAAATATGTATATCCCTAAGTCTAACAACATAAGCCAAATGGAATAATTTTCATTTTCTAATAGAAATTCAGTGATTAGATGTGTAATTGAAACAAGATTATCAATCTGTTTATATAGAAACCATTAAGGTACTGATCTTTCAAAGATTTACATCTTCAAATTCAAGTAGAGATTTGACTGTACTTGATCCCCAGTCTCCTTCTTCAGCTCTGTCTTTCCTGACCAAATGAGAAACCTCATGTGATGGATACTCAGAGAACAGTTGCAATGATCATTTTTGTAGCTTTTCATAGCTCTCCCTTTGTTTCTTTCCTCTGACACACTCCTTTTCTGCTGCTTCAGCTGTCGGTAATTTCATCCTAGACAGATTTACAGCCTGTTCCTTCTTCATGTCTCATTCAGTATCAAAAGTAGGTACCTGCCCATGGACCTGGTTTTTCAGACCTTACACTTTCATGTTAGGGGAACATCCTACAAACATTCACTAATTGCCTTTCAGGTCTCTCCCTAAAGATGCTCCTCCCAAAAGCTGTCTCTCGCCACAATGTTATCAAAACTTTGTAAATGGATGACAACATGCACGTTGCTACCACTGCTGTTTGGAGTCATTAGTAGTATCTCACGGCTGGCTTATCATGTGCTCCCTCTTTCCATCTTTCCATTTCTCTAAACATCAGGTGACCCTCATCTTAATCTAAGCTCATAAATGTTTCAGGCCAGGCTTCTATTTTTGTTCTGTATTGCACAGTACATACATGAAGAACAGCCTCCTGTCCTCTATGTAGTCTGGCCTCCTGGGTTCACTGGTAGTGTGAATAAGTCTAAACCTGCCCCACACATTCTGAAGGTCTAGCAAACTTTTGCGCTGATTTCCTCATGTAACCAGGGTTGAAGGCACATGGGTTTTTTGAGTGACAGGTGAAACTGGCGCCAAAGGGAAGAAAGCTGGGAATGTAACTGCCAAAACAGCATGGACTTACTCCTTGAAGAAATGGATGTCAAGGGAGAAATCAAGATTTTATTAATGATTGGATGCAGGGGATATGTAGTACTCCTAGATTTCTCCCAGAAAATGCCAAACCAAGAGGTGAGAAACAAGTTCCTGGGAAACAAAAACAGATCCAAAGAGTGATATGTGCTGGCAGAATATGAACACTAAAAGTTTTAACATGTAAAGAAAATTATCCAGCAGTGTTTGTCTCATTCAGAAATTAATATCATGGTCCGCCTGAGAGAGCATTAGTTAAGTCATTACCTGAGGAGAAACTGAATCTAAATATCTGTAGAGCACCAGCACAGGTTAGGGGTTGACCTGTTGGAAAGCAGCTCTGGGGACGAGGACCTGGAAATCCTAGTGGACAACAAATTAACCATGAGCAGGAAGTGTGCCCTTGTGGCCAAGAAGGCCAATGGTATCCTGGGGTGGATTAAGAAGAGTGTGGCCAGCAGGTCAAGGGAGGTTCTCCTTCCCCTCTACTCTGCCCTGGTGAGGCCACATCTGGAGTACTGTGTCCAGTTCTGGGCTCCCCAGTTCAAGAAGACAAGGAACTACTGGAGAGAGTACAGTGAAGAGCTACAAAGAAGAGGAGGGGTCTGGAACATCTCTCATATGAGGAAAGACTGAGAGAACCTAGCTTTGTTTAGCCTGGAGAAGAGTGAGAGGGGATCAATGCTTATAAATATCTACAGGGTGAGTGTCAGGACGACGGGTCCAGACTCTTCTCAGTGGTGCCCAGTGACAGGACAAGGGGCAATGGGCATAAACTGGAACACAGGAAGTTCCATCTGAACATAAGGAAAAACTTCTTTACTTGGAGTGTGACAGAACACTGGAACAGGCTGCCCAGAGAGGTTGTTGAGTCTCTTTCTCTGGATACATTTAAAACCCAACTGGGTAAGATCCTGTGCCGTCTCTCTAGGTGAACCTGCTTTTGCAGGGAGGTTGGACTAGATGATCTCCAGAGGTGCCTTCTAACCCCTGCCATTCTCTGATTCTGTGATAACCCAATTTATCTACAATCATAGGCCTATGGGTCTAACATTCCATGTGGTTGAATAGGTAATACTATAATAGGGTGCCTGGTGCTTGACCTAGCTTGAGGAAACACATTATATGAACTTCTTTTGCTCAGGAGTACACTACACTACCATTCAGCTTCATGGGATGATTACACCAACTAACTAGATGTACTACCTGCAACAGTCTTATCACCAACACCCTATTAAACGCTATTAATCACCAACCCTATTAAACTGCAGCCAACTCAGCGCAGAACCTTCTTCTGTGTTAACTTTGGAGTGTACAGAAACTCACACACAGAAAATTTATCACATGCCTTAGTGCTTGTCTATCCTTGAAAGTTACTGGCATTTAAAGAAAGCCTTGAAACTAAATTATGATTATTCTGGTCAATGTTGTCAAGCCCTAAAAAGCTACAAGCTCAAAGATCTAGTCTATAGCTTGTGGAATAAGAGGAACAGAAAATAAGAAAGACCTAAGCTATCTTCATCTGTAAAACTGTCTCAGCTTTTGCATATGTGGACATAACAATCACTGCTCAAGTCACAGCATTTAAACGAGGTACAAGCGCATCCAGTGGACAACAAAAACACCTAAAATGTTTTTCATTTCAGAGCAAACAAATAATGCTCATGTATTGCTTTATTTTTCCTGTCCTACTGCAAATGCAAAAGAAAAATATTTTTATAAGTTCAAGAAAACTGCTTGAGTATGGGCTACTCCTTTTGTAATGTGAATCACATGCAGGATAACCAGTTGTTTGTATAGTGCCTACAATAGAAACCACTTTCTGGAGAAATGTGTGCCCTGTTAAAGTTTACTGGCATTAGAAGGTTTGCTCTGGTTGTTGTATTGTTTTTTCCTTTGGTTTTGTTTTTTTAAAAACTTCTGGTAATTGCTTTAAAAGAACAAAGCTCTTTGTTTAAGGGTAGCTCAGGGAGATCGTAATTGCTATAAGGTACAAAACTGTTTCCAAGTATTTCTGAATTGCTTCTCTTCTGCATTAAATATTTAATGTCTAATGTTTAGCCAAACTGTAGAAATTCCCTCTGGAACATGGGTGATGACTTCAGGAAGAGAATGAAGACCTGTCAATTCAATTTTCAGTATGATTCTCTTTAGAAAACCACAGCTATTAAAGAGTGGGGTTTTTTAAAGAAAAATAATAATAATTTCAGGAGTACATGAGTATGTCCTCAGTGAAAAATATCAAGCACTTAATTCCATGTCTTTGAATATCATAGATTCACAGACTGTGAATCTAAGGAAGTGATAATAATGGTTTCCTCCATAAAAGCTTTTTTCTTAAAGGGATTGTAGTTAATGTAACCTGGTTGCTCTTATCTTCCCCACCCACCCCCTCCCCTACCCCGCTTATGCACCCAGTTCCTCCTGGATTGTATCAGACAGACTCCTTACCCTCCAGCTAGGTCCAGGAGTGGTGTTATCTGGTGGTATCCAGCAGCATGGCTGTAACTCAACAGCCTAGGAAGGAAGTGTGTCAAGGCTACTATTGACTAGTAAAATCCTGCTGCGTCAGCTAAATCACACCTGCCCTTTGTTCAGATATTCTCCCTCCAGATGTCCTGTTTTCATCTAAGAGATCACTGTGTCTCAGGAGAGATGACTACTATTTTTTCATTGTATTAAAACCTGACAGAATGCTGGGAATAAACCATTTCAAAGCCTAATGAGAACAAGCATTTACTTCCTCCTAGCCAACGATACACTCTAATGTGGATGCAGCCAAACAGAGAACATGTGCTGCACATTACAACAGCTGCCTGTTTCAAAACTCTGAAAATTGCTATTATATGTCAGGCTATTTTGGCTTCTGCCATGATGGAGGGACACCATTGTGCTACTAACTAGCTTATCTTCATGATCACTAACTGGTCTTCATTACACAGCTAAATACACTAGGAACTGAGGACAGCATTGAAAGAGCTGTTAGGATTGTATTAAGATCTTATTAAAATTATATTTATATTTATATTAAGATACTATTAAAATTGTATTAAAATTTCAATAGTCAATAGCAATAGTAATTCAGATATGTTGCATGTTATCTGGCTTTAAAGTTAAATACATTTATAATGTCATACATGCTACTATTAATAGCATTAAGTATATATGAAGAAATATGCAGGGGTTTTAGTGTTGCTCAAAAATATTTAATTATTAAATATCTTGCCTTTTTGTGATCATTATTGTGCATCCTTTAATAATTCATTAACACAGCCTTCATATTTAGTTTTACAGTGTCCCTTTTGTACATCATCTTTCCTAATACAGCAGCTGCTTACAATAGAGAAGGTTGGTTGGTTGATGTATGACAGTTCAGTTGTTTCTGAACTAGCTAAAAGGTAGCTTTCCACCTTTCTCCTCCCTCCCCCTTTCTTTTGCATATTCAATCATAGTTTCCTGAGACCAAGCTACATATTCAATGTGCTGCTAAGAAAAATGACCACAAGTGAAGATTAACACATACTGGAAATTCATTGCTTACTTCAGGGGAGAAAGGTTCTGCCTGGAGAACGCACGCTCCAGGTCTGTCCCCAGACCCCAGGTTTGCATGGACTCAATGCAATCCAGAAAAAGCGCAAGCTAGGGATCCTAAATTAGAACCCAAGTTCAGTTCTCAAACTGAATTCTGGGGATCCAGTAAATTTCAGTCTTTCTGAAATTTGATTTCCTCACACTGAAACATGCCACGTACAACTGCCAAGCCACAGGCTAGACCCAAAACAAATATTTTAAAAATGGTGAATGAAATAATTTTCTTCTAAATTTAGATTTAAAAGTCCCCAATGTTGGCACATTCCTTACTTCTACTGGCAATGAATTTTAAAAGCAAGTGACTGTTCCATAATCTAAGCAACAGTTAATAGTCCAGTGTCTACTGATCTCTAATAGATATGCACGCACGTGTGAATATGTGCACGTACAAAAGGAAAAATAAAAGCACGAGAAACAAACCAATGAGTCTTCTGTATTACTGAGATGATCTATTGACATATGACCAAACCCTTGGAAGCTGCATAAGTAGTCAAATATTATCATGATTTTGGAATCAAGTTTACACAGTCAGGAGAAGGATTTGGGCTTGGTAAGTGTTTAGCAATACATTAAAGGACCCTTCAGTCATCCAGAGTGAGCTGACACACTTGTGTCTAACACACTTCCTTAATAACTGGTTTCAATAGCAACTAAGGGTCCTAAATGTTTCTGAGAACGAAGTATTTCAGATAGGTCACCCAAAAATTGTGTCACATGAAACTATTGAATGCTTCTGGAAACTTGGCCTGGCTGCTGGAAACCGGCGTTCTTAATAGTATGAAAGTTAAAATAAATACTGAGAAACTAAAATGTAAAATTATTATAAAACAAGCCCACCTGAAAGTTTGAGCACAAAGTAAAAACATCTTTAAACAACCTAATTAAAATATAGTAAAAACTATTTTTAAATAGAATCTTAAAATCAGAAGACTGAGCCAGCAACAGAGAGAAAGTAGAAGCCAAACCACCATCTTGCTAGAAGACACCATAGTATATAATGCCACACACTTTTTCCATCCTTGAACATAAGAAATTTGGACTGCACTTCTCCAGTTTTGGTACCTAGGTACTGAACATGATTGTTTTACCACGTTGCTTAAGCTCTCTGCCAGCAAGCCACATAGCATGAGAATGGTTGAATGAAATTCATAACAATTAAGAACAAAGCATATTATATATGACACAAATGCCACGTTAACTTCTTAAAGCAAAATATAATCTTCATTATTTACATATGTCTTTCATTAGCAGCCAAGGAACTAACTCTGGAAAGCTAAACTTGATTTCTTTATGTAGTGTTATCACCTACATAAAGGTTTTCCAGCAGCAATGGAACAATAGATTCCCTTTTGAATTGACATATTATAGAACTAGAGGATCTACATAAAACATTTTTTTACCTAATCTTGAATGGTGGAGCACTTAGTTATGCCTTTATAATCACAGCAACAAGATGGCTACGAATCAGGATTACTCATCTGTGATTCAAATCTTACCCAGGCAGAAGCCTAAGGGAGGTAAAGAAGTCTTTGTTTCTAATAAAATAATAGAACCTGCTACTGGCAAAAAAAAAAGATGTATAATAACTGAAATATGCATTGGCTTTATTTTTATTTTATTTTTAGATACAGAGACAATCACTGTTAGCACATAGAACATTATTGGAAAGTAAATCCTTTGTCAAATTTACAAAATTTTTTAACTGTGAACTGAAACTACTAACAAATTTATCCTTCCTGCTCTTTAAACTTCTACCACAACTGCTATTCGTATTTATTCATGACTTCTCTTTACTAGAGACATGCCAAATCTTTTATATTGTCCACCTGGAAATATGCCCACTGCTCACAGCCACTGAAGAACTGGTCAGATATTAATCTGAATTATTTGTATTGCAGCCATCCAAACTGTTTCTATTCTTATGAAAGTTTTTGAACCATGTATTGTTTTTAACATTTTATTTTAAACCACTTGTTTATGAATCTGATTTCTCAGACCTGAAGGTTTTGTCTCACTGGTATAAATGACTGATTTTCAAATCTCATTTTGCACAAAAACTTGTGGTTCCAAAACTGTCTGGTGTCTCAGAACACAGAATTCCTTTTAGGGGAATCAGAGATACTTTTCCTATGTAAGCATTGTTTTTAATCAGATACTGCTGGGTAGTGGCACAAGTAAAACAAAACCCAAAAAAAAGATCAAGCATAAGTGAGTAATGATGCTTCACAGTGTTAAAAATGGGTCAAAAATATAAGTGAGTAGTGTGCCTAGAAAGGATAGGTCAAATTATTTTTCATTTGGGTTCCAAATATTCATATGCAGACATCTAAAGTAGTGTAATATAATATAATATATAAGTAGGTCCTGCATTTATCTACACAAAATTTCAAAAGGGAGTGAAGACAAAAGAAAACTCATGCATCCCTACTGAAAACTAGACAAGCTTTGGGTAAATATGTTTAGTAGTATTGTCTTTCTTCTCAATACTGATCTTTTTCAAATTCCTAAGCAAACGAATGTTTATGGTAAAGCTTGCAGAGCTGATGGCATAGACAGGATGACTTAGAACCAACCTCTTAGGATTCCCACTTTCATAGCAGCAAAGACACACCCTCAGGATTTATTAAAACAAAAGGATAAAATTTACAGTACATACAGTGTTTTGAACAGTACAATACACAAACTACCACCATTGTGATCTCCCTTATATGGGCTTAATGTTCAGACCCAAACCATAGTTAACAGTAACCAACAAAATGAAGTTTAGATGCAGTAATGCTCTATTGAGGAGTGAGAGCATTACAAAGCAGAATCTGTGAAAAACAAAACACGTGCAGATCATGCTCTTGTTATTAGCAGCTGTCTCTTGAAACCCAGCTTAGTGTTACTCGTGAACTTTTCAGTTTTGGTTCAGGGTTCATGTTTGAACTGTGCTACTGTTTCCCTATGCGCAGTTTAGGGTTGGAGAAAATGCTTATAACCTCTCAGCATCCAGGAGATGTTTCATTTCTTTGCAGGCTTTTGTATTGAGGAAACTTCTAGAAACTTAGATAATCTTTCCAGTTCTACACTATAAAGCATTATATCCATTTCCACCTCACTGTTGCTACTTGAAAGCTTCCACAGTGTTCAACATCTTAGCCTTATAGTTTTTAAATTAATGCTGAGAACAATCTCCCAGTGCCTGAATCACAGGATGAGTGGCTCCCAGGAACCCCACCAGTATGTTGCTGTTGCCCTTATTTTGCCTTCCCACCATTGCCCATCCTCTATGTGTCTTAGAAGAGTTTTCATTGCTCTGATGAGTCGTGGTTGTTTCTTTGGAGAAATCAAGTATCCATAAAATTAAATTAAGGGAAGGCTTTTTTGCTCACCACATACATAGATTTTTTTATTTCAAAGCAACACAGGAGAATTTTATAATTCATCCTAATTCACAGGCTTTAAGAAAACTTTATTTATGGAAGTTTTAATTTCAGCATGAGGGAGGACATGCCCTGGAAAAGTCTAGTTACTTCCTTCTACTTCAGCAAGATGAATGGGAAAGTTAACAAAAGATCCATCCATGACAGCACTAGCTATACTGTGAGTTTTTCCTCAGAATTTTGAGTGTATTTGTGCAATTAAATCACAATACAGTAACTCCAATACATAAAGATTAAACAGGAATCTCACAACTGAATACAGATGTCCATTTTGAAATTCATTTGCATTGGACATTTATCCCACTCAGTATCTGATTCATATATCATAGACCATTACATAAAAGGGTCTGTAATAGTTCAAGGCTATTGGAAATTTTCTCTATATAGTGTCGTAGAAAGCAAATAGTTTGCTTTGAGTTCCAGGATGGACATGTGTGGTGGGGGAGGAGGTATTAGGTTATTGCTGGAATCATTTCTATGTCATAGCAAAATAAAATGAGCTTCAGGAGCAGCCAGCAACAGTAACCAGAAATCTACAGTATGTTGTATTGGGATTTGCTTATATTTTGACATTTATCCAGAATATAGAAATCCTCCCTGCCAGGATCTCAAGCCTGGGCCAATAACCCCTTATACACTCACAAGAAAAACAAAAGCTTCTCCTGATGTGTAGCCAAAAGACTTTAAGACTTTGCTGCATCAGATGAGGTTTTTGATAGCAGCACCAGGATACTTCAGTCTGACATGGTCATCTTTATGTTGTCTCACCTGTAGAAGGGAATCAAGGGAGACTTTCAACAACTGTTTTGAAAATTGATTATTAAATATTTTTATAGATGGAAACCTAGACAGAGAGAGGAAAGTAAAAGAGATCAAACCACTTTTATGTCTATATTGCATTACCATCAAAGGTTTGAACTAAGAAGCAGAGATTGATTTCTGCCTCTGAGAACATAAGTTGTAGAAAATTGATATTATTGTTTTACATTTATATCCATTACCTATAAACAGGACCCAACAAACTAAATCTAATTCAAAAAGTGACTGGGAGTTAGAAGCTATTCACAAAATCGTCACTAAAAAACCTCACAGTATATTCCCATTACCTCCATTGCCCCCCAAATGGCATCAAAGAGCAAGAAATAATCACAATATAATATCAAGTCTTAGAATGTAATATATTATAAACAAAAAATTTTAGTTTGTGTGCCCTACTCCAGATAAAAATGTCATCCATATAGATTGAACAAAACTACTTCATATTTTGGGAGAAAAGAGGTGAAGCTTAGTATGTTGCTGATGCAGAGGTGTTACAGACGACAGCATATTTGCCATGATATTTGAAAAATCATGGCTGTCATGTGAAGTCCCTAGTGACTGGAAAAAGGGGAACATTACACCCATTTTTAAAAAGAGGAATAAGGAGGACCCCAGGAACTCCTGACCAGTCAGCCTCACCTCTGTGCCTGGGAAGATCATGGAACAGATCCTCCTAGAAGCTATGCTAAGGCACATAGAGGACAGGAAGGTGATTTGAGACAGTCAGCATGGCTTCACCAGGGACAAGTCCTGCCTGACCAACCTAGTGGCCTTCTATGATGGAGTAACTACATCTGTGGACAAAAGGAGGGCTACAGATGTCATCTCTCTGGACTTCCAGAAGGCCTTTGACACTGTCCCTACAACATCCTTCTCTCTAAACTAGAGAGGTATGGATTTGATGAGTGGACTGTTTGGTAGGTGAGGAGTTGGTTAGATGGTCACATCCAGAGAGTAGTGATCAGTGGCTCTTTGTCTCAATGGGCACCAGTAACAACTGGTGTCCCCCAGGGCTCCATATTGCAGCCGGTACTATTTAATATCATCATCAGTGACATAGTGGGCTCGAGTGCAACCTCAGCAAGTTCACGGTTGACACCTAGCTGAGTGGTGTGGTTGACACACCTGAAGGACAAAATGCCATCCAAAGTGAGGATGTCATGAGGTTCAACAGGGAGAAGTGCAAGGTCCTGCACTCAGGTCAGGACAACCCTCAGTATCAATACCAGCTGGGGGATCAAGGGATTGAAAGCAGCCCTGCTGAGAAGGACCTGGGGGTACTGGGAGATGAAAGGCTGGACGTGAGCTGGCAATGTGCACTCACAGCCCAGGTGGACCAACTGTATCCAGGGCTGCATCAAAAGAACTGTGACCAGCAGATCCAGGGAGTGATTCTGCCCCTCTACTCTACTCTGATAAGATCCCTCCTGGAGTACTACAACCAGCTCTGGACCCCTCAGCACAGGAAGAACATGGATCTGTTGGAACGAGTCCAGAGAAGGGCCACAGAAATCATCAGAGGTTTGAAACAGGAAACAGAGGAAAAGGTGAGAGAGCTGGAATTGTTCAGCCTGGAGAAGAGAAGGCCCTGAGGAGACCTCATTGCCTGCCTTTCAATATATAAAGGGGGCAGGTAAGAAGGCTGGAGGTACCTTTTTTAGCAGAGCCTGTTGTGATAGGACAAGGGGTAATGGTTTTAAACTGAAGGAGGGTAGATTTAGGTTGGACATAAGGAAGAAGTTTTTCACCATGAGGGTGATGAAGGACTGGAACAGGTTGCCCAGAAAGGTGGTGGATGCACCATCCCTGGAAATATTCAAGGTCAGGTTGGATGGGGCAGTGAGCAACCTGGTCTCATGGGGAAGTCCCTGCCCATGGCAGAGGAGTTGGACTAGATGACCTTTAAGGTGATTCTGTGATATTGACAGACAACAGCTAACTGATTGATGAAAACAACATTAAAGCCAGTTTGATCTTACCCTCCCTCCACCAGCATGTTTGCACAAGTCAAATATATGTTGATGGGTCTAGAACTTTCCCCTTCATCATCCTATAACCACTGGATATCCAATCATTATTGAATTACTTCACAATTTGCAAAGCATCCCAGTCCAGACAATGTAGTAAAGAAAAGAAAAAAAAAAAAAGGAAAGAAAAAACAACCAAGCAGCAGCAGTGCATTTCGCCACACAATATCATACAAATACAACCATTGGTGGTGTTAACATGAGAGCTGACGAAAAAGAAGTTCTCACACATCAAACATGATCCTGTGTCCTCTACTCACACCTAGGGAAAAGATTTTGAAGCTCTTATTTGGAACTGTCCTAATTCTAGTTAGTGAAAATGAGGCAAGTGTTGCAGCAGTTTGGGATACCTCCTTTCTTGCATGACCACATTGTAGAGTATTTTCTTTTCTGTTTCATAATGCCACTTTGACTTCTCTCAATCTCTGCATTTCACAAACTTGGCCCCTAAGGGCCCATGAAAATGTTCAAAGTTGTTCACAGACCACTGTGGGGTGAGAACAGACTGTATTAATTGTCTGCAATGGGGTAACTGAGTTGCTACCAGCAATTAAAGGAGGCTAATAGTTCTTTGGCTGATGTAAACACTTGCAGCCAGTAATTACAGCTATTGCATATTCTCCAGACCTGAAGAAGTTGAACTGCTGCCATTTTGTCTGAGATGTGGTAACTGACAGCTTAATTGACTTTTTTAGATGGAGAATGGGAATTCAAACTGCATGCTAACAGTAAAGTTACTAATTGTAAATCAACATTTTTTTAAATTGAGAAGTTTTCAAAAAGAAACGTGTACTGTGGACTTAAGTCTGGGGGTGTCATATTCAAGAGGCAGGCGACCAGACTCAAGGAACAGCATTTCTTTTCAGATACTTTGGAAACATTTCTCCACCATTTAATCTACCACACACACACACACACACAAAAAAAAAAAAAAAAAAGGATAAAAATTTTGGAAAATATCAAGCAGTTTTAGGTGAGATACATTAAAGGAATGGAGGAAGAAGGAAAAAATTACTATCTTTGATTTCTATTTCGTTCCCTCCTCAATTCTCTTTGTTAGCCAGGCTTACCTATTTGTGAATGTACCTAAAAATTCAACAAAGAAATACCAAGCAATTGTTTTGCAATTGAAGAATTCTTCCCTCCACAAACCCTTTTCAGTCCAGATTCACAAGGAGCTTTCTTCTGTGTGGCACTGGTTCCTGTTCTTGCACCAGGAGTTTCAGTTTATTCCTCACATTCTCTGCTCCTTGTTTCTTTGCTCTGAAGGGATGAGAGAAGGCATTTGCAGAGAACTGTGAAGTTGCTGGGGGAGACAGTCAGCTCTGGGGGTTTCTTGAATTCCCAAGAAGAAGATAAACCAAGCTGAAAATACAGGTGAAGAAAGTTGAGCTCTTCAAGCCCTTTAAGAGCTCTGCCCTGTTTTTGTGCAGAAGGAACAACATGTCCACACTCCACAAAGGGGATGCAGAAAGAAAACAGCTAAAGAGAACTTGACTGTGAACACGAGGAAGGTCTAAGTATAAGAGCAAACAGGGTATTGCATTGTCATTCACAGAAAAGGACATTCCTATCTTTGTTTCTCACCTGTTCTTGTGTTCATCAGGATTTGTCCTTAGACTTCCTATAACCCATTCATTCTGATTATACAAAAAATTTAAGTGGGAGCTGATGGTCACCTGTCTTGATCATAGAACTATAGAATGGTTTGGGTTCAAAGGGACCTTTAAAGATCATCTAGTCCAACCCCATCTTCCATTAGGGACATCTTTCATTCGATCCAGACTGAACACTTCCAGGGATGGGGCATGCACAACTTCTCTGGGCAACCTGTTCACCACCCTCATCGTAAAATATTTCTTCTCTATGTCCAATATAAATTGGACAGTTTAAATTCATTGCCTGTTGCCCTATCACTCCAGTATATGTTAAAGAGTCTTTCCCTATCTTTCTTATAAATCCCCCTTATATATTAAAATGCTGTAATAAGGTGTCCATGGAGCCTTTTCTTCTCTAGGCTGAACAAATGCAATTCTCTCAGGGTTTCTTCTTAGGAGAGGTGTTCAAGCCCTCTGAACATTTTTGTGGCCCTCCTCTGGACTTGGTCTAACAGGTCCATGTCTTTCCTGTGCTGAGGACTCCAGAGCTGGATACAGTACTCCGGGCAGGGTCTAACAAGAGCAGAATGGAGGGGAAGAATCGCCTCCCTCGACCTTCTCTTCATGCTTCTTTTGATGCAGACCAGGATGTGATTGGCTTTCTAGGCTGCAAGCGCACATTGCCAGAGCCTGTTCAGTTTTTCATGCACCAATATCCCCAAGTGTTTCTCTGTAGGGTTTGCTCTCAATCCACTCATCTCCCAACCTGTATCTATGTTTGGAATTACCTCAACCCATGTGCAGGACCTTGCATTTGACCTTGTTGTTGGACTTCATGAGGTTCACATGGACTCACTCCTGAAGCCTGTCAAGGTCCCTCTGGATGGCATCCTTTCCCTCTAGAATATCAACCACACTACTCCGCTTGGTGCCATCCGCAAACTTGCTGAGGGCACACCCAATCCCACTGTCTCTGTTGTTAATGAAAATATTAAATAGAAGGGATAAAGGAATCTTGCTTAAAGAGAAAAGTCTCCAGCTCCTTCAGGACAATAAAAAATGAAATTCTAATGAACATATCCCTTCTATGACGAGCCTTTTCCTGCCAGAGCCCAGGGACCCTGCAGCAGGATATTAAGGAACAGAAAATTCCACTTCAGGTGACCCCTAAAGGTTTTTTCAATAACACATATAACATCCAATAAAACTAACAAGAAAAGATACCCTATATTAATTCCTACTTCAGTGAACATAGTTCTTTCTTTCCTATTCCTGCCATGTAGTAGGGAATTTCTTGAAATAGTAGATCGGGTTGGTCAGACAGCAGAGCACAACACTAATACAGATGCAATATTAGCCATGGAGTTATTTTTAGTACACAATTTCCTTAGCTTTAGCTTTGAATATCACACATGTGAAATCTAAAAATCATGTTCTGCTGACTGTGCCCTTGGAACAGCTAAGCTCATTTTGAGAGTCTTCCACCTTGTCCAAAGACCTCTGGTTTCATAGGGCCTGTATTAATGAACGCTGCTAATCACTATGAAGCATTGAATTTAGGAACTATTAGGCATCTGTAACTATTAGGAGGTCTGTAACTAGTGGAGTCCCTCAAGGGTCGGTACTGGGCCCGGTGTTGTTCAATATCTTCATCAACGACCTGGATGAGGGTACAGAATGTATCCTCAGCAAGTTTGCTGATGACACTAAACTGGGAGGAGTGGCTGACACACCAGAAGGTTGTGCTGCCATTCAGCGAGACCTTGATAGGCTGGAGAGTTGGGAGGGGAGAAACTTAATGAAATTCAACAAGAGCAAGTGCAGAGTTTTGCATCTGGGGAAGAACAACCCCATGCACCAGTACAGGCTGGGGGCTGACCTGCTGGAGAGCAGTGTAGGAGAAAGGGACCTGGGGTCCTGGTGGACATGGAAATGACCATGAGCCTTGTGGACAAGAAGGCCAATGGCATCCTGGGGTGCATTAGAAAGGGGG
>VZRW01006817.1:79028-91973 GCA_013398125.1 Aegotheles bennettii | reverse complement strand
AGTGGAACATCTCCCTTATGAGGAAAGGCTGAGGAAGCTGGGTCTCTTTAACTTGGAGAAAAGGAGACTGAGGGGTGACCTCATCCATGGTTACAAATATGTAAAGGGTGAGGGTCAGGACGATAGAGCAAAGCTTTTTTCAGTGATGACCAATGATAGAACAAGGGGCAATGGTTGCGAACTGGAGCATAGGAGGTTCCATGTGAATATCAGGAAGAACTTCTTTACTGTGAGAGTGACAGAGCACTGGAACAGGCTGCCCAGAGAGGTTGTGGAGTCTCCTTCCCTGGAGACATTCAAAACCCACCTGGATGTGTTCCTGTGTGATGTACTCTAGGTGACCCTGCTCTGGCAGGGGGGTTGGACTAGATGATCTTTCGAGGTCCCTTCCAACCCCTAGGATTCTGTGATTCTGTGATCTGATTAAGCTGGAATTTGAGAAGTACATACACAAATGTAAACTCCATGAATTTTACAAGAATGTAGAGGATAGGTAAAATATGTTAAAAAGGTGTAACTGGGTATTTTCCAATTATTTAGTACACAATATACAGTCAAGGTAGAATTAATGGTTCTGACATCCTTAAAGATTACTAAATTGCATGCTATCTACTCTAGGAAGAAACCTGATTTTCAGTCATGAGCTAGCCAGAGGTCTTCGACTATCATGTGAAGTTTTCTTATTCTAAGAAATATACTTAGTTGGGAAGATACAGCATAGCCAAAGACTCATGGTTGTTTTCCACATATCGTTCAGAAGTCAGCAACCACCCAGGAATGGAGGAAATCCCACAAATTAAAAGCATAATCAGAAAAGTATCTTGGTATTAGCAGCTAATTAAGAATTAAGAATTATTAATGGATATGTGGAATGGTAACTATCCTCATGTTTTATCCTTTTCTTCTTCTGCTACATTTGAAGTTTACTATACAAACTGTTTCCAGGTTTGTTCTGATAGCAATGAAGTGCCTTTTAAAATGTAAGATCATCAGTAGACCATCATTTCCATACCTCTAATGATAAGACTATGAGCTAAAAATGCCAACATGATCTATTCAAGGTATGCAGTAAAATAAATCAGAAAAGGTGATAATAGTAACAAAATACTGAACATATTTCCTATCTTATTGAACACTATGATGGTAGCTCCATCTTGCTCAGCATTATTAAAGATCAAGTGATCTGCTCTACTCCATTTTGTTGTGGCAAGAAGGGAATATGACTTGTGAACAGAATGGCTTTCAGGGCAAGTTATTTATTATCACTAGCATTTATGTTCATTTAAACAAATTTTGGCACGATGTCTTCATTCCTTAATGGCAGCTGTGCCTAATGGAATCACTGAGAGAGTAAATTTTATGGCTTCAAAATTAGACCATGTAATTCTGAGACTGGTATTGGAATGTGCATTATTTCTTAGGCAATCTGATAATGCACATAAAGGAAAAAAGAAAAGATAAAATGAAAAATATTGAAAATATATATAGGATGACGGGAAGTTTAAACTTAACTCTTGTACAACTGCAACTCACAGTGACTTCAGCAAGGCAATACTCAGAACAACTGCAGCAAAACAAGTTTCATGTAGTACCTGAAATCTGGGAGTCCAAAAATTGATTAAATACAGTTGAAAATTTCCTGTCACCAACAAAGAATAATCTCACACAATGAGGTTTACATTTTCTGTTAAATATTTATGAAGTTTCAGTGTGAGAACAGAACTTTATCTGCAGTGCTTTTGTGAACAATGGTTGAAAAGGGACCTTGTGCAAGAAACAGAGCAGTGGCCTCTACTCAGACAGTCGTCAATGCTCACTGTTAGTCTTCTCAGCCTTGACAGGCCCTTCATGAGGCTGTATCACACAAGCACTCAATGGCTCATGAAACTTTTGTACTCCATACCTTCCAATGACATAACTTGTTTTTTATCTATTGCACTACCATTTTTGAGTAATCAGTCTGAATTTCATGGCATGAAAGGCCCTAGAAAATGGTGATGATCCTTGCAAAAATTGTTAAAATATCCACATTAAATTTGTTTACAAAAGGATGGGGTTTTGCTGAAGACTTTTCCTTTGTACACACAGAAGAATAAAAGATTTAGGAATACTCTTCCCTCCTCATTTCTAATATCAGTGTCTATTTTTTTCCATTACTATTACACTTGTTCTTCCGTTACTTCTCCCAGCTTCAATTCCTGGCAATTGAATGAAAATAAGTCTTGCTATCTAAAGGGCTGTGAAGAAGTTCTGACCTATCTGTTTCCCACTCCTGTTGTGATGCTACCCTGTAGCATTTTGTATTTACAGAGGATTTGGCAGAATTAGAAACTACCATTAAAATTTCAAATTAGATCAGACAAATATCTATATTGCCCTATGGCAGCACAGTCCCTCCTACCTATGTCTCCTATGAGGTCTCAGTTTTCACCCATTTGGTTCTTAGTGCGGGTGAGAATTTAGTGACAATGGACCCACAGGACTGGAACGAAGTAGCTGAGCTGGAGCCTAGTTTTGTATCAAAATCTGAATATCCCTCAATTCTGTTCCAAATGTCCATCACATCTTTTAGGGACATTTTAAAATGTTTTATCACAGTCTACTCCTTGAAGGACATTGTACCATTTCTGAAAGCTACTGGATGGGTAGCCAGTTCCTGCAAGGCTGAAATGTGTCACCCACTCCAATATTCTGTTTCAAACCAGGTAGATTTTGTTCCATTTAGTATAATTACTAGGACTCCTTCCCAAGTCCTTCTCTCTAATGTTTGTTAGCCTACCTGGTATAATATTAAAGTCTCTATATTCTTAGAAGTAACATGGGATTTCTCATTAGTTAGTATCAAAGAATCCTACATGATTGAGAAGTCGGTGGAAAAACAAAAAGAATAAACGTATATAGAAAACAAGACCCAAGCAATGCAAAGTGAAATACAGCTAGGGCTACTGCTGCAGCTAGACCTCTCTAAGTAAGTACAGGAGAAATGCAAAATGTTCCAAAACTAATCTGATTTATTTGCAGAGCAAGCAAAGCTCTTCAGAACAAAGCAACAAACAAAAGTTGGGCTTTTTCACATTGCACTACTGTATTTGTTTACTAATGTACTGCTAAGTGAAAAAGAAAAGCTGGTTACATTAATGTGCCAAAAAGTATCAGGAATATTGTACAGTTACAAAGAGTGAAACTTCTGAACCATGTCAATTTTATATGAGTATCCAGCAAGGAGATACTTTTGAGATGATTGTAACAGATCTGAGACTGCTGAGTGTGACAGGCAGTTTTGGAGGAACTAGAGAATCTGTCATTCGAGACAAGATTGTAATATAGATAGGAAAACCCTTGCTGAAGGAATAACCGCTTTAAAAAATGTTAATTCACATTTAATTCACATTCACAACCTGACTAAAACTTTCCAGACTTTAGAACAAAACTAGATCAGTCTAAAGTATTTTGAGGTAAAATAAAATAATTTCTTATGCACCTAGGACAAAAAGGCACATCTGCCCAGCAAAATGAGGGAGCAGGTAAAACCAAAAGCTCTATAGCTCATTCTGCAAACAAAACCCAGAAGGAATCAGCACTAGAGGATTTTACACTCATTAAAGTATAAGCAGTGTCCTGACTTTGGGCACAACTATTATACTTTTACAGTGTAAAATCTTTCTGCAAAAAACCTGCAGAAAAGAACAGGTTGTGCTTAAAAGAGGGAAGAAATATATACATTCTATGCAATGAATATTACTATACAGCATTTTGCACAGAGATGGTCAAACACTAAGAGGACTTTATTATTCACAGGCGCTACACAGTGACAGCTAGACAGCTACATCCAGTGACTGGAATGTTAGCTTGAACAAAAATAACCCAGAATCTGGTCACTTATGGATGATCTCTGTGACACTTGAAGATACAACAGGAAGTTTAAAGAAATATCTTGTTGAACATAACCAGGTAAAACTCAAAGCACATAGCAAAGAAATTGTTCCTCCTCACAAATTGAATGTAAAGAAAAAAATCCCCCAAAATATCAGGTATGTAGTTGTTTCACAAAATTTCTTTTCTGCTGCTGAGAATGTCAGACATTCAGTGTAAGATTAATATGCACAAAAGTAGGCGTCTCGAAAGATGGGTACTTCTATTCATATTGTCTTGTCTTAAAGTAGATATTTTAAATGGTTGCATGAATTAAGAGAGTTTCTTCCATTTCATCTTTGAAATCTAGACAGTCTCAGAACTAGACATGTACAGTACAATGTTAGCAAAACTGAATCTCACCTTAAATGTCACTGAGTATATATTGTAGAAGGACAGAAACCCACATAGGTAGAATAAAGACCAGAGCAAGATATTGCACACACAAATCTGCTCTAAAAACCAGAAAATGCCAAACAGAAGAATGTATAATGTAATCTTTGTTAGGTCTTTGAACCAACCATGGCATAGATTTCATGTCTATATGCTGGGAAAATTACAAACAGATTCTGTATTATTATTATCACTAACTAGCAACAGAATTATTAGAGAATACAATTGCTAAATATGCAACCTCAAATTGGTGCTAAGCTGTTTGAATGAGCAATTAAACAGCTGAGAAATCAAAATCTTCATTTGTCACTGCAGAATTTTTTATTAAATGTTTAGTGTAAGACTTAGAATGAGACTATTTGATTATATGATCACTGGTGATGAAAACAGAGGTATCAGCAATTTTCCCCAAATCCTTTTTATAAGAAATGATTGAACAGAACACACATAACAAGGAAAAATCACTTGAACTAAAGTTTTTGCATATAAACTACAGCTATAGCATTGCAGATTTTCACAGAAAAGTTATGAAGTTGTCTCTTGCTCCTTATATTAAAGAAATGCAGTTTAGTACATAGAGTGGGAGGCACAACAACCTCTCCCACAAAAGAATAAAAAAGACACATCTTTTTTCTTTGCCTAAAATATCAGAAAAAAAATCAGGCCATAGATGAGCCACTGAATTAAACAGCAGGAGAGAAAAGACTAAGGAGAACAGTGTAGAGAGTAAAAGCTGAAAGGATTTAGAGATTCAAGTCATAAAGGAGACTGACAGAGAAATATTTCAATATTGAACTTTTAAAAAAAAGCTTAAAGCAACTGCAATTGGCCTTTAGAAAGTGAAAATCTTAGACTTGCTGAACACAGTCTCAGACTAGAGTATACAATCCAATACAGAGGCCTCTCCTGTCTTGTAGAAGCTCTTTTCTCTGATGCTTGCTCAGTATGTTAATATAATAAAGGTCTGTAATGGCTCTAAGCTCAGATCTAGATTTTTCACTAGTCACTACCTGAGAACAGTATTTATAGCAGAGACTTGGGAAAAAAAAATAAAGCATTCCTCATGATTGCCCCCTTCAACATCAGAAAACAGTTCAATCAACAATTTTTCAACCTGCAATGCCTTTTGAAACTTTCCAAGAATTACCTACATTTTTATAAAACACTAATTGAACCAGTTTGCAGCAGATTTTATTTTAAGCTCCTAGGCAAGACAGTAGCAAAGGACAAAGGGTAGTAATAAACTAAAATGTTCCCTTCTACTAAGGCCCTTAAGTTAAAACAGCTCCCTGAATGTCCTTGTAAGCTGCAAATTAGAATGATAAAATGGTTTGGGTTGGAAAGGACCTTAAAAATCACCAAGTTCCAACCCTCCTGCCATGGGCAGGGACACCTCTCACTAGACCAGGTTGATCAAAGCCTCATCCAACCTGGCCTTGAATGCTTCCGGGGAGAAGGCAGCCACAACTTCTCTGGACAACCTGTGCCAGCCTCACAGGAAAGAATTCTTTCTTAATATTTATTCTAAATCTACCATCTTTCAGCTTAAAACTGTTGCCTGTCATCCTATCACTACATGCCCTTGTAAAAAGTCCCTCTCTAGCTTTCCTGTAGGCTCCTTCAGGTACTGGAAGGCTCCTACAAGGTCTTCCTGAAGCCTTCTCTTCTCCAGGCTGAACAACCCCAAGTCTCTCAGCCTGGCTTCATAGGAGAGGTGCTCCAGCCCTCTGATCATCTTTGTGGCCCTCTGCACTTACTCTGAGAGCTCCATGTCCTTCTTATGTTGGAGGCCCCAGAACTGGACACAGTACTCCAGGTGGGGTTTCATGAAAGTGGAGTAGAGGGGGAGAATCACCTCTCCTGATCTGCTGGTCATGCTTCTTTTAATGCAGCCCAGGATACTGTTTGCTTCTCCATCTGCAAGAGCACATTGTCGGTTCATATTCTTTTTTTTATCCACCAATACCTCCAGGCCCTTCTCCCTGGGACTGTTCTCAATCCACTCATCACCCAGCCTATATCCATGTTTGGTACTCCTGTATGCATGTTTGGTACTGCCCTGACCCATGTGCAGGACCTTGCACTTGGCCTTGTTGAACTTCATGCAGTTTGTATGGGCCCACTCCTCGGGCCTGTCAAGGTCCCTCTGAATGCCATCCCTTCTCTCCAGGATGTGAACAGCACCACACAGCTTGGTGCCATCAGCAAACTTGTTGAAGGTGCACCCAATCCCACCATCCATGTCACTGACAGAGATACTGGTAATAATACTAGTCCAAATAATAATATTGGTCCCAACACCCACCCCTGAGGAAGACCATTTGTCACTTCAACATTGAGTTGTTGACCACAACTCTTTGAGTGTGACTATGCAACCCATTCCTTATCCACTGAGTGGTCCACTCACCAAGTCATTGTCTCTCCAATTTAGAGACCAGGATGTCATGTGGGACAGTGTCAAATGCTTTGCAAGTTGGCCCAGATGGATAACATGCTCAAGATAACATAAATCTCAAGATCTGTGTAGGGCTGCAACACCACAAATGAGTAAGAGTGTTGCACAATTCCATAGCAAGAACTGATGGGATGAAACTGTGACCATAACTGAGATGACAAGGGTCTTTCAAGTGCATTAGGTATTTCTAGGGTAGGACTGAGACTCATACTTTAGTTATGCTGATTTCAGACTGACAGCCCAACTACCAACAGAAATGGTAGAGAAATACATCAAGATTAATGATGACAAGGCTGAAGCCAAAAGGTTTTCCACAAAGAGATGGTAGGTGAATATGTGGTCACAGATAGGACTATATTTTGTGTAGGGAAGAGAAGGACAGAACTTTCCATAATCCCCTGCAAAGTGGTTGACAGAGATCTACAAAAGCAGAATGGGTATCATTTTGTTCACACATATGTTAGTACAAAACTGGAAATTGTTTCTCCTCTACTAGTTTTCACTTATCTTTGATTCATATCTTGCAATAACAATTTTCTGTTCGACAAGCGGACGCTTTTCTGAGACATGCTGCTTTCTGATCTCACTCTGTGTGTGCTCTGTTTCCTTCCTCTTCATCTGCCTAAATTTACTCACTGAGAACAAAGACATCATTATACTAGACCACTGGTCCATCTGTTCTAGAAAGCTGTTTCCAGTTGTAGTTAGCACCAGATGTTTCCTAAGGAAGCATCCTAATGGTCAAAATATTGAATATCCTCAGTGAATGTTCAAAAGTACTAAATGCAAGGAATGCCATCAAGTGTGTATAGTATGCTACACATGTATTTGCATGCTTTGTTACTATCCTTCCTTAAAGGTAGGACAATAGTATTTCACAGTGAACTGTACCACATTCTCTCACTCAGCACTTCTCTGTTAAAATTTTGAAATATTTCAGAAGATGGTGTTTTATTTCACTACTCACAAAAGAAACTTAGCATTTCTTGCTGTGCAAAGCACCATAGTATTCGTCTAATGCTGAGCACCTGTAACAAATTCACGAGTGCTCTAAGTTCTTATAAGCTTCATTGGAGGTTAGAGTCATTTGGGAACAATCCCTAAATTAACAGTCTTGAATCTTTTCAGAACCAAAATTATTTGCATTGGTCCTAGGAAACTGCTACTGCTTTCATCAACAGTTTTGTCATAACTAGACAGAGAAGAATTTAACTTTATTGGATCTTGCCATTTCATTGTGCAAAATTACACAAAATGGGGGCTATCATCTATAGTCATTTAAATACTGTGTGAAGTCACACCTATACAGATCAGACTGCAGGGTAAAGACTTTAGGGGTTTTTTTAATATAGGAAATCAGCAAGTAAAACTTTTTCATGATGCACTTCTTCATTTTCTATTTGCTCGTTTCTGAATTCTGTTTCTACTTGTTCAATCAGCCTGTTTCTGCCTTTTGAGACACCCAAAAGCTGATTACTTCAATCATAACACATATATGAACTGTCTCCTGAGCCATGTCTCTGTGCCAAATAACTGCTGAGGACCTAGTATAAAGTCCTTGCTTCATTCAAAGCAGGTTTTAAATTTTAGCAAAAGTTGTGAATTACGTGGAAAATATCTCTGAGTTTATTTCTTTTTCCAAATTAATCATTTTTGTATAAAGTATTTTTACTTTTCAGAAATCCTGAGAAACTACAAAGCTAGTAAATTAAGTCCAAAGAAACAGAGATAGAGCACGTGTTAATTTTCAAAAGGAGGGCAGATCTTTCTTAATAATTTTATCAAGCTGTCATCTCAGAGTGGCCACCTCTGAGAACCTGTCAACTTCACTGATGTAAATGAAGTTGGAATAAAGGAAGATTGCCAAACACAGGCTGCTCCAAAGGACCATAAGTAACTGCAGTCACCACCAGTTCAAGGGACAATGGAGTGAGCTTCTAGTATACTGGGCTCTTCAAAACTCTGGGACCCTGTAGAAATTTGTAGTACTGTTGAATACATTGGCGTTATACTGACTATAAAATTTTGTCTTGTACAAGCAGCCAAAGTCTGGGCCACTACAAGTGGTTTTAACTATTCTGAATGTATATTTATTTCTACTTTGAACAAGTCTGCTTACATCTTCCAGCTGCTGGATCTTGTTGCAGTTTGGCCTGCTAGACTGAAGAGACTGTTCATATTCCCCATATAGCTTCTAAAATCTTCTCTTTATGTCTACCCTTTCATTATTTTTTTCCTTTCAGTGAGAAAGAACTGCTTGATAGGCAGACTTATCTTAAACTTGCTATTATAAAGCATGTTTTCCAATTCTTTAATAATTCATATTAGTTTTCCTTAGTTACCAACAGCCTTCTTTGCACATGGATATCAAAACGATATAGAATGCCAGTTTTGCTAAGGTAAAAGCCAAATATAAGCCAAAAAGTTTCCCAATTGCTAGATTATTCACCTGTCTTTGCTTCTAAAGAGTACATTATTCCTTCCTGTGCTGCAATGATCCAGGAGCTGATTACTCACCACAATACCCATTTTTTCAGTCCCGCTCTTACCACTGCTTCCATCTTTCTTCTATTTCTGCAGAAATCCTTGTTTCTAGGTGTCTGACTTCTCTAATTCAGTGATCCGAATCACTTGCATCACTTTCTCTTCCACTCTCAGCCTTTCTATTATTTTTTTCAAGTTTATCAGTAAGAATTTATATGCCTGGTGGCCAGAGTATTTCCTTCTGGTATACAAATCAGAACAAGGATGTCACAGAAGTTAAAAATAATTCACCAGGATTCCTGGTATGTAAAATAAGAATGTGTCAATTCATGTGCATTTTGAAGCGGTAACAGAAAAGTAACTGATTTATAAACATATTTATAGTAGACCTTTATTTCCACAAAGTGACAGCTGCTTTAAGTTTCCACTGTTTCAACAGCTTTGAAAAAGCACTATCAGAAACTGAGACTATAAGTGATAGTGGGGGAGACTGGTAGAGCACTAACAAAAATAAGACAAAAGCTTTGAGTCACCTGAAGGAAGGAAGCAAAAAAGCCGGAAAAAGCTAAAATGAACAGAAGCAGATATTAAAACAATTGGACATATCACCCCAAAATAATAGGCAAGCTGAGTTACAAGGAGGAAGAGCATGTTACAAAGGAGAACATGTGTTAGGAAGTTACATTCTCAGATAAAGGGAAGTGAAGGATATAGCTATGCTGGTACATGAACTCACCACATTTCTACAGACATTAAAAAAATCTATGTACAGATGAGTGGTTTGGTGCTACTGTACACATATAGCCAGCATGTACAAAAGGATTCATCCAACTACATCTTACCTGTCTATGCACAGGTTTGCTATGTGTCTGCGTAGGCATCTGCATATGTCTGAATGTGCTTAACTTTTCCAAATGCATCCCAAAATAGCCTAATTCTTCTGTCAACAGTGTGATAAGATGAAGCAGTAAAATGCATACATGTCCAATACTTTTGTATTGTAGCCATACACTCCTCCAGGACTGGACTATATGAGAAGTCTGACTGACTTCAACTAAGTAAAACCTCTGTGGTGAATATAATTATTGCTTTAGAGAATTCTAAATAAGAAGTCATTATATCATATAAATTTTTTTGTCGTTTAATGGGAAGTAAAATTAATCCATATACCTAAAACATGTTTGGAAAAGGAACTGTATCATCATTACCTTTATTTCCACATGTAAGAAGGTGCATTTTTGGTGGTTATGCATGTAGTCTTACCCCACACTTTTTCAACCAGTGAATATTTTCCGGAGGTCTAATATTATAAGTAATGTAATGGAAAGCATATAGTGGGGTCTGCATTTGTCCATATGGAGAATCTCACCACTTTGTAAGTCCTGAGGCTATTCTAGAGTATCACAAAGGGTCTATTAATAAAACAAAGTCTCGATCAAAGTCATCCAAGCAAAGTATCATATCAAAAATTAACAACTAGTGCTAGTAGATATGCACTAAAAGTGATGCAAATGGAATGTTTGGGACAAAAGATGCCTGAAATCTTTTAAACTATATTTTAAGTTAGTTATAAGACCTCTGAATTCTGAAAAACTATTTACTCATCCATTTGCACACAGGCCTTGCCTTCAGGTGACATTTTGATTTGTGGGATCTTCTTAGCCCCCAAAAAAGAAAACTGCAAATATCACATTCACATGAAAATGCCCATAGAAGGTATGTAGCAGCATTATGTTAATTAGGAAGGAATTTTGCCACAGTGTAGTTTTTATGTTTCTATTTTTGTGTCTAGGCAAGTGATGATGATCAAGTCTTTAATGGATTCAGTATTTGTTTAATGTAGAAACTTCAACACTGAAATTAACTGTTCAGTTTGTTCAAAGGGAAATAATAACAGTTTCTGAATATGCATTATACAATTTCTTCATTTTTCTGAATTTTCCTTGCAGCAACAAGGAAATCCTTCCTTCTCTGTATTTACTGAGCAAACTAAGCACCCCAATTTCTCATCAGATAAGATGTCAGCTGCAGGTTGAACAACTGTAGTCATCTTCAGACACCTCCTAAGGCTCTGGAAATTATTAACTTCTCGTTGTTTTCTTAGGAAACATTTTACTCACTCCACTGTAGATAAAATCAGAGCACTTAAATAATTGGTTTTCTGCCTAGATTAAAATTTATCCCTCCCGAGCATGGCACATTAAGTACTTGCACTTATGGGTTTTAGATTCACAGACTAACAATATTTCATTAAAGCTACATTTCCTACTTACTGACTTATTGGTATTTTGTATCTATTTTGGTTTAACTCTTCACTCATCATCATATTTTATGGATTATGCTTCAAATGCAATTCTTACAGAAAATAATTTATATAATCAGGCTCCAATATTGGATTACTTAATCCCAGGAACTTTCACCAAAAAAATGTCCTGGGTTGTTCCTGGACAGACAACACCTCTCCACCGACCAGATATGAAGCAACTTCTCTGTGAAATCTGTGTAAATGCATAAATAAATACTATGTATTGAAAGCTGGGAAGGAACATTTATTCTACTTGTGGGAAGAAGAGCATTGGAGAATGTGGCACATGAGAGCTATTGCCTACCTTAGATACTGTTCCCTAGCTCGTGGTTTATCCCTGCCTATTCCTGAGAGTTCTAGCTTGTTTTACTCCTGGCTTAATCACCCCTAAAACCAGCAGGAACAAAGTTTGAAATTTACCTCATAAAAAAAAATAGAACTGAGAGGTGGCATGAGAAAGCAAAGTGCTTATAAAGTAGAAAAATTATCCCCAATTAAAAAAAAAAAAGCCAAACAAACCACAAAACAAAAAACCCCCCAAACCAAGTACTTAAAAAATGAGAAGTGTAGAAAATGTATTTCTGTGTTAGTTTCCTGTAACATCAGAAAAGCATCTCTGAATTTCCCGCTGTGCGGCGTGTACTTCAGTAGCCCCTAAAGGCAGGTGCCCTGAGGAGCAAGCAGCTGGAGAGGGGCACACAGTAGGGTTAACTAATGCCTCCTGGCTTGGGTGCCAGTTCCAACTGCTGCTCTGAAATAACCAAGAAACTGAGAAGTAACTGAGATGCAGTTGAACTCTTGAGTAGGAAATATTTTTCCCATCAGAGTGTTACCTTTGGCTCTGGGGCCCTAGGATAGCTCTCCTTTCCTACTGCAGGTTGAAGTTTCCTTCCTGGACATGTTTACACACCAGCTAGGGGCTTCCTCTGGCATGAGAAAGTCCTGGAAAGGGATTCAGTTCAAGCCGGTTTTCCTATTCCCAGTGACTCGCCCGGCTTCAGGGGGTTTCCCACTGCCTCCTTATGACGAGCTGGGTTAAAAAAATCCAGAAATAGACCTTGCCCCTGGAGGACCCATGCACCCAGGCAGAAACAGCCCGCTCCTGGTGCTGAGCGACCTCGCCTCAGCAGCACCGAGGGAACCAGCGGAGGCTCTGACCCTCTGATAGATCCATCTCCCTGCTCCTTGGTCACCCTGCCCGCGGCGACATTACAGGACAGCCTTTCTCTGCTAAAGTCATTCACAAAAAGCCGAACGTTCCCGGCGCTGGGGTGGCTCCGCAGGGCACTCGCACCCTCTTGTGGTGCTCAGCAGGGGCCCCGGGGCGGCCTGACCCTGGGCCGATGATCCCGCTCTCCCTGGCATCCCGCTCCCCACCCCCCGGCACCCCGCTCCC
>VZRW01006817.1:33305-79008 GCA_013398125.1 Aegotheles bennettii | reverse complement strand
GATATCCCGCTCGCCCCGACATTCCACTCCCTACTCAACATCCTGCTCCTCTGAGTACCCCACTCCCGCCGACATCCCACTCCCCACTCAGTATCCCACTCCCCCAGGCATCCCGCTCCCCCTCCAGGCACTCCATCCCCCTCCCCGCCATCCCCCCGGCAGCACCCTGCCCATGTCCTCAGCAGGACAGGTGTTTGGAGCCCAGCCCAGCTAGCGGGGGCCTGGGAGAAGCAATGAAGGTGTCTGCTGATGAGCTCAAGCAACTTTGAAGTAGCTACTGGTTAGGACTACTAAGAGACAAGGTGTTTCCATAAAACGATGGAGACATCTTTTTGTAAGATTTAATCTTACCTGATAATCTTTCTCACTCCCTCATGTTTTAGAGTGAAAAATCCATTTTCATCATCACAAACATTTCAGTGAAAAGCTCAACTGTTATTAAATAGATTTATCTGATCCTCATCTTAATCTTTAGCTGTCATGCACTGACTGGATAGACAAAAAACAGATTTTAAGGAAATGGATCAATAAATGAAATTTAATATATGCCTTTCTAATACATCTCCATCTAAGACTACATTTCTTTAAAGTGTTCTCTTATTTTAAAATCAAAAGGAAAAATTGTTGAACATCTAAAGTGGAAATAACATCCAATTTGAAAGGTATGGCAAAAGATTATTTCAATAACAGTTTCTAACATTGCTATTCATGTTTTAATAAATAGTATTAAAAAATATTTCCATTAATCTCTTTTACCATAAGGATTTTATGTTCATTTTACTACTTCCAGTTAACAGTATACTCTCAGACATTTCAATTCATAGATAAAATGTAAATCAACTTGTAACGAAAAGCTAAGGTCCACAATTATGTTGTATCATTAGGGTTTATGTTTTATCAGTTAGGGTTGTTTTAATCATTCAGCTGTCATAACTAGAGGTTCAACTTTAAAAAAAAAATGCCACAAAGTAGGAGAAAACCACAAGGATAATGGTCCCAGAAAATTCTCCCTACTCCAAGTGAAACATTTCTGTTATGGATCATAATCTATAATAGTAAGGCCTACATAGAAAGATACCTCAAGAATTTCCTGTGCAGTTTCTGGGACAAATTTTAGATCATCTGAAAAACAAAAATATCATCAGTGGGCTCAAAAACACACAACTCATCTTTTTGTTTAACAGAAGAATACAAGTCCTTCTTTGTGTGTTAAGGCAGAGACAAATTCAGAAAAGTTTTCCTGCAACTAGCAGTTCATATAGATTGCAAATCACTTTTAATTGGATTCATAACTAAGTATTTTACATCCAATTACGTCCCAATCATAGTACCATAAAAATCACTAAATTCAATAAAAATCAGAAGTAACTTTCTTTTAAAAGGAGATTTAGAAGTAAAGCTCATTTTTTTTTGTATATACTCATTATTGTATATATATACATATATACTCGCACCCATATGCATATATATATATCATTTATATGTAAATAGAATGTATTATTGGAAATTTGAAGTGAGAGGAAAACAGAAAATGGAAAAAAAGAGCAAAAAATATCCTGGGCCCACAAATTTAATCTTTTAATTAAAGTTGTGTGAATATCTAATTTATTCAGTTGTATGAAGAAACTGAAAGATCATTTCAGATTAACCTCAGAATTTGATGAAATGATGACTCTTGTCCACCAAGACTTGTTCCTATTTTGAGGAAAGAGATTAAGATTTCTTTCCTTGTTTTGCCTGCATTTGGAGTTATAGAAAAGCTTGTTTAAAATTAATTTCAAAGTTCTTTGTCCCAAAGAGAAGCCAAAACCCAAAAAGCCAGTCAGAGAGCAGTTTTGGCTAGTATGTTGCCTCCCAGGTCTCATTTTTGCTTAACATAGAGCAGCTCTCGAGTTGCACTAAATCTGTGGGTATGAGGCAATTCACCTGCTGTCTATTCCCCAGATCAGATAGTGAGATAGTTGCAAAACATAAGTTTAGTCTCTTCTCTTTAAGTCTGTACTGTGTGATCACTTCAGGCAGAGAATCAGAGAGTTCCCACAACACATAAATAAGATTTCCAGTGTAGAGAATTCTCTGGTCAACAAATGCAAGAATAAAAACATATTTTGGTTAACGTTTCCACTGCAGAACGCACATCAATTCACACTCAGTGTGATCTCCTCTTACAATAACTGTATTCAGGTAAGAGTTTAATATTTTTATCAGCTGAAAAGTATACATATTTATTTTGACTGATTATATTACTAGTTCAACATTCCATGTATAACTCACCAAAGAGCCACAACCTTTCACATGTGACTATCATACCCCAAACTGATTTCTACATTCTCTGCAGGAGAACAATGTCTAGAAGTATTTAATGCAAATGTTCAGAATTGATTGCAATTTGTGCTATGATAGTGAAAGGCTTTGCACTAACATGAGGTTGTCGTCCTCTAATGGTCACAAACTAGAAAGAGCTAAGAGGGTGGCAGTGGAATTGTCTTTTCTGTTCCCTTAATTCACCTCAACTTGTTCTTCGGGAACAAGATGTGGCTGTTAAGTTAGGCAGCTGCACTGGTGGATACATGTCGTCATGGACTTTCCTGTGGGACCACAGAGCCAGTTTTAATCACAAAATTTCTAGTCAAACCTCCATAAAGCGACTGGTTCCACCAAAAGGCTTCAAAAATTAAGTCAAGGTCATTACATGCCCTTATATTTCCTTTATTGTGAGGAGGTGCCTCCTTCAGCTTGCCTTTGATGCAGAAAAGTCAGAGAAAGGTTTGGTATTTTGCAATATATTGCATTAGCACTGGCCTTGCCAACAAGATGTCAATAGTCCAGAGACTGCTACTGAACCAATAGAGTCATAAAGAAGTATTACTAATGCACCTCTCCGTGGCATCAAAGCTTTTGTCTTTATGATCTAAATCACTTAAATCATTACAGCTGAATCAGAATATCTAATTTACTGTAAAACAGAAAAGTATTCATGTTTTTGGAAATTCTGTTTTCCACTATTCCAAATCTGGTAATCTGTTGTGTTTTTCAAAGTTCTGTAGAAAATTAAATTAAAATTGTATTTTTACTTTCTATTCTACTTAGAAGTATTCCCAAGCTCAATGTGAAAAAAGGATGTTCATCCAATATTTGCATGTTTTAATAAATAATAACCATCTCTACTGCTGCTTGAAAAAATATTTCTCAGCCCCAGATTTCAGAACTAAAGAAATCAGACACAGACACATGACAAAAGATTTTTTGTATGTAAATCTGTAACAATTTAAAAATAACATAATATTTTTAAAAAACAGCCACTATATTTAAAAAGTATTGAAAAGGATAGCCATTAAATTGTATTATACCAGTAGCCAATTCTGCCAATATTCAAATTTTAGTTTTTTCCAGCAAATGCAAATATTTTTGAAGTCCCCACCCATAGTCACATCATAGTTATCTTGTTGTGTGGTTTTATGATCTTTGCACACTATAATAAATGAAAAATAAGCAATAGATACTGAAAGCAATTATGATTGTTTCATTTTAAGCTTTAGGCATTTGAGAAGTACTCGGGCATAGCTGATATCAAACCACATCAAGTATTAAAGGACAGATTCAAGGAACACATCTCTGTAATGTTGAAAATTAGTTTAAACTTTTGTTGCAGTTAGGGAGGTCAGCAATTTCCAAATTTCGGAGCACAGGGGAACTACAGTAATGCTCATAATTTCTAGCACACTTTTGCTGTAGCCACACTTAATCGACCATCTTATTAACTGTTCTTCTCAGTGTGATTCTCTGGGTCATAAAACTGTCCAAAGGCACTATCAAGGCAAATGAAGCATCCCCATCTGCCCTTTAGTTCCAGTGGGTACCTGTTTCCCCTGTGACCTCCCGACTCTCAGTTTGATAACATCCCAAGACCCGCAGCACTGGCCATTGTACAAGGCTGTACCACCTGTGAGAGTTCATGCAGATAAGGACTACAGAGCACGGCTGAGACTATCAAAGTCAGTGACTCCTCATTCTCCTGAAGCACTCAGGAAACACAAACAGAAGGTGCAAAACATCTGCAGTCAGAAAAGAGTCCAGTTAATGCACTTCACAGTCGCTGCTGCAAGAGACAGTCATTGTGCATAGATGTTTTGCCTCAGTTTGGTCTTGAACACAGAGAAATTAAATTCATTGCAGGGACAGAAGAAACAGTTCAGCCTGGACAAGAGTATCAATAGGACAGTAATACACCTGTCTGTTGCTAGAATGTTATGAATATTTAAGTGATAATGCAGAATGTCAAAGGTAGTAGGAGACAGAAGGAAAGTTTTCAAATATCTATGTTATTTAATATACATTACAGAAAATTGAAACTCTTTTAATTTTTTTATGGAGATGTAAATATTTCTCCTGCTCTCATTTTGTTTATTTTTCTGAATAAGCCCATTTATCTGTAGTGTTGAGAAAGTAGGAGCCCTATAACAAAACATAATGTTGGATCAGCAGTTCCTTGGCTCTATCAAAGTAAATGCTCAGTGACAACAAGGCATGGTGGGGAAAGAAGTTTTAAAAAGAAGACAAAGTCTAAGGTCGTGTTAAAGAGCTACCCCAGAGCACACAAAATTATTTCTTTCAGGCCAAAACTAAGCAGGAAGACACATTCAGGGACACAGAAAATGTGCTTCTGATGTTAAGTGAAGGGCAGACCACAGGACATAATCTTATTTTAGTTAAGCTGTAACTTTTCCTTGCCTTTTGCCACTACCAACCCAGGCATCAGTTCCGAGCCAGAGAGTCAGCTGCATCACTAAAGACTTTTTCTGATGTTCAGTATCATCTGTCTTAAGCATCTCTGAAGGACCTTCTGTCTGTTTCCAGGCGCTTTCGAACCTGGATATCTGAACACATTCTTGACCAATTTTGGTTAAAATGCATCAGGGATTTGGCTTTTGATTATTGATGGGTAAACAACAACCACTAAGAACAAGTACTCAGGGATACACAATGTTTACTGAAGTAATTCAGGTGTCTTCCACATGCATTCACAGTCCAAAGAGTTGTTAGCAGTTGAAGCAAGACTGGGAATAAGAAGGTGGCCCTGAGAAGGGCAAAGTTTGGGTGTAGTTTCTCAGTAAGAAGCCACATGGTGGGTTTATTTGGCCATTTGCAGATAAAGTAAGTTGTCATATTCTTACCCCACTCAAATACGATCATTACAGTGGATTCTAAATAACATAATGGCTTACTTGGACATAGAAGCGTATGAAGTATAAAGCTGCAATTCTTGAATTGCCCTTTACCATCCCATCTCAGTCCTGGATATGAAACAGTAGTACTCTGTTTCTAAGTTGGCTTCAAATCACTAGTGTGTTTCTCATTTATAAAATACTTTTTACAGCCTAATTGGAAGCAGTTTAATTCTCAGATTCTCAGCTCCTTGCTACACAAGTTAAGAATCCAATTGACTGTAATGATTCAGAAAGAGGCTCTTTTGGACCCTTCACAATATGTCATTTAAATTGGTGTTCAGGGACTTAACAAGATTTATTTATGTTATATTTAACTAGAACATTATTCACATGGTAAGGGTCTCATGCACATTATGACATAATGGACTGTAGATGCTTAGAAGAAACAGTCATAGTTTATGGCTTCAAGACCAGTGAAACTTTTACACTGGAAAATGGTCCACAACCCAGTGCATAAGCCCAATATCATATCACCAGAGGAACTTAGAGATCTGAGATGCTCGTTACATGTTCAGTCATCTAATTCTGTCCCCTGCACAGGTATCTGTGTGCATAAGTGTCCCACCTAACCTTGTTACAATTATTAAATCATACTTATTCATCTTTTCCTTTGAAGACTGGACAAACTGACTTCTACATAGGACATATTTTCAGGGGTCCATTCTAAAAACTCCCTATTAAAGCCAAGTAACAGGTTTTGTTGTTAGTTCAAAGAAAAATAGTCACAAATTGTGGAACTATTCCTATAAATGTAATTACTACACAGCTTTCACCTGTGGCTCTCCAGTAACATAGTATGAGTTATAATTGGAAGAAAATTATAAAAGTTTTGTTTTGTTTTATTTTTTTAAACTGATTCTAAAACCACTCCTTCATTATCCCCTGCACTTTGGCACTCGGATGATTCTTACAAGATGTGCTACAGAAAGGACTTTTGCTGCACGGGTGAACTCCAGAGTAGGGAGAGGCAGAACTTGTTCTGCAGAAATAATCAATACAGATAGCCTTTCTCTTTAAGGGCTTTTAGTACAGAAACAAAAATGGTGCCTGTAGAGTTCAGGCATATAAACTGAATTAATCAAGATGTCAAGAGGGACCAGTGGCAGAATTTGGTGGGGTTCTACTGCTCTGAGGTGTCAGATCTGGACTTTTGGGTTCCATTCCCACCATTATTAATCAACTAGAAGGTTACAGTGGAAAAACACCTTCATCTCTTACTCGTCTGGTTCTCCACATCCATTTGTGTTGTCTCATTAGATTTTTAATTCTATGGAACAGGGGCTGTTAATATGCATTCGTGGCCCCAGATCTTTATAGAGGGTTCCAGCAGAACTTCTAATACAAATCATAGAAAATAAAATCTGAACATTTTGCTGGAAAATCATCTTGGCATTGCTAGTCCTATAAACAAACGCATTCTTTATCTAAACAAACCAAAAATATATGTCTTAACTACCTGTCAGAAATACGAAGGAGATCTTATATATTTTCTGTTGAGAGAATTTCAGCCCAATCCTCTTTCCCCACATGTTGGTAGCAAGCCAATCACCTATTAACTTCTCTGAGAGCAGATTTAGGTCCTGTATTTTTTTTAGAGACAAAATACTAACATCACAACATGCTGCATATGATCATTACAGACACATAAGGAACCCTAGTTCAAAGGAGGAAGGAATTGCCTGGCAGAATTTTCGTATAATTTATGACGTTAATTTGTCTTATATCAGCTTAAAAAATAGTTTTAAAAAATATCTGAAATGCTAAAAACCATAATTTTGTAGTCCTTAGCCATAGTTCAAACATGCAAACACATAAGCAAGCTTAGATTTCCTCTCTGTTTCAGCTGCAGGTAAAGTATGTTTACATGCTCTGAAACATTCAGTGCGCAATCATTTTCTGAAGAAAACAAGGACTTGAAAGCACAGGGGTATATGGAAGCGAAGGAACTTTATGAACCGTTGGCAGCTCAATGACACAGCAAAACCTAAAACACTTGATGCATTCTTGGAAAATGTTATTCATGTAGTGCTTTCTGATTCTGCTGTCCTACGCCCCAAAATAAGAAAGGAGGAGACAAGCAGGTGATGTGACACCCACTTTGCATTCAGTATAAGGGCTCTAGGAGGCATGGCATCAGTGTAGCCAGAACAGTCATTCTGGTCTTAGTGTAGTAGTTGTTGTAGTTCTTTGTATGTACTGTCCTTCAGTAGTATTGCAGCCAGTCAGTCAAGACATATGACCCTCTGGCAGTCTCCCTGATCATCACCTACTGCACCCCAGAAGCCTTAGATTCAACGCAGTCACACCCGAAGATGAGATCTACATTCTCGAGTGAGTTGCATTACATTAGAGATGTAGCAGTTGCATTTATTTGCTGTTCTTACAAAAAGCACCATACTAAACTTAATGCTAAGTATTATATAAAAGACCAGAACAAACTTGATGCAAAGCATACCCTGACCTCCTCCTGCTCCAGCAGGTGCCATTGATGGAGCATGGAACAGATATGCAGTATGATGCAGTAACAAAGTGCTGAGTTGTACCAAAGAAACAATCTGATTTCTGTAAGCAAAGTATTTTCAGAAAGCTCAAAGGGGCTACCATGCACTGCAAAGGAAACATCTGAGAAATAAGGAAACATTGTTTAATCCATTCTTTCAGAATAGACAGCCTTGAAATGAAACTAGCTTATTTTGCAACAGAAAGGGCATATTTCAGAGCATATACATAGGTAAAATGCTAAAACTAACCTACTTCATGAAAGGTAGCTTTTTCTCACAAGTTTATGACTACCTACTCTATGGACAATTACCTTAAAGTGTATCATATTGATCTGCAATATACTTTGCAAATGTCAATATATACCTAGCCTTGCTGCCTACAGGACATGAGGAAGTGAAAGGAAAATGAGTCTGGGCTTGATGACATGTAACCATCTTGGATGAATAATGTATATATGGTCAATACTCAGGAGATCATCAGCCTAACTTTAATGTTTGAGATAAGCAACTATATGTTTTAGATTTATCACTTGAGTCCTAATGCACTCGCCAAAGGATATTAATATTTAAATATCTAAAAAAGTATACTATCAGCAGAAAAACAGGCAGATTTACAGTTAGGGGGAGTTTAGGAAAACTGCTACTCTTTTCACCTGATTCCATTTTATGGAAGAAATTTAACTTCCTATCTTTAGCCGAGAAATATATGCGGAAACCAGTTGTTAGGTAGCTGAGATACAATCGAGGGTCCTCTATAATCTCCCCACTGAAGTATGTTATATGTATATAAGAATTGATTTAGAAAAAAACACATGAGCATTACTTCTTTTGAAGTCATGAGGCCTCAAAACAAAGAAAAAGGAAATAATCCAAATCAAACAATAACTAGGTGAGAAGCTGTTATAAAACATCTGTTATCAAATAAGCAGTAATTTTTATCATTCTTCTTGAATCATCCTGGAAACAGTTAAAAACATAACATAGCTCCTACAGATTGGATTTGTCTCAGTCTTTGTCTTTGTTTGCTGACTAGTTAATGTGGTACTAGCTGATATATTTGGGAATTGAAATCCCATGTTATTGCTAGAACAGGTATAGAACAAGCAACAGTGCAGTATTTGTTTCCAGGTTACCTGGCAAGCATTGATTCAGCTTTGTTTAGGAGAGACTGTCATTGTTGGTGAAAATATTCTAATCGCAAACCTATTTTGCATTTAGCCATACATTAAGATTCTTGGTAGAGACATTGGTTTCTTCAGCTCCATCGGTCTCCAAAGACAGTAGAGAGATTGAATTCACATTTGTAATATGAGTGCAAATAGCTATGAGGTATTTCTTCAGATTTGAACTGCATGGCAAAATAAAGTGTTTCACTATGCCATAAAGTACAAAAAGATCTTTTTTATTTTGGTTTCCCAATGTGTTGAGTATCGTTAATAAATAATATACTTTCTGATAGCTGACTGTTCTGTTCATTAGAAGCTTAATGTAAAGAAATACTGAGCAAGAACAAACAATTTTGATCATCCTTGGCTGCCAGTTCTAACAAATCAAGGTTTCAGAAAGTTTATAGATGGATTCTTTTCTCATGAGCTCAGTAAAAAAATAAGTTTAACACTAAAAGATGGCAAACTCACATACCTCACTGTTTTCCCAAAGGTGCTCTGAAAGTACCCACAAGAAAAAAACGTCACAGCAGATGTTGTTGTTTAATAGCAGCAAGGAGAGCATGACTTCAGGCAATTGGCTAATCCCCCCTAAAATTTCTCTGAGATCGTTAAGGTGCATGTTTATCTAAATAACATATGTGAAACTATACAGTAGTAAAATACTATCCAAATTATATTAAAAATTTACATACATAATGTAGATGAATAATATACAGTTTTGTGGAGCACAGCGTATTTTTTTCAGTCTCCTTTGTCCAGAAGAGAAAGATTGAGGTAATCCTCCAACATTCCTCCCAAAGCACTGAACTCAGCCTGGGCATAAATGGAAGTATTTTATTACTCCATGAACATAAGTAGGCTATTACTGCATAGAACCTGGTCCATTATGGCACTTGCATCCCATTAGAAATCATTTGTGAACCATAGTGTGCATGAGAAAATTAAACTCACGATCAGTGATTGCAGCTGCCTCAGATGCAGGTTCTACAGAAGAGTAAGCATGGGCCCAGGAAGCTGATTAGTTTTCATATGTAAAAATGCCATCTAATTTATATTTTAAAGCCTTGAATTTGTATTCATCATTTGGAGGAAATAATAATAAAAATAATATCGTTGACATATTTATGTATTTTATATCAAATTACAGAAAAAAATAATCTAGCTGAAAAAAAACCTGCCAGCAAATCTCTGATTGGCTAAATCCATTAGAGATCTTAGTTATGGAACAGGAGGTCATCTACTTACACAATAAAAACATTTTCACTGCTTTAAAAGATTTTATTCATATTCTGTGATTGAAGTTTTAAATTATTTTTTAATTTCATTTTAGCCTTCTATTCTGTTTTAGATTGTATTGTGCCTTTAAAAAAGGTATACAATTTGTATATATAAAATGTAAAAAATATATATAAAATACAAAAAATATGTATATGTAAAATGCGAAATGTATATACAATGTAAAACATTAGTAACTGTTTTTTGTGCTTCATACTGAATACCTGATAAAAGCCTTTAGTCAAAAGAAGGAAAAACAAATCACGATGTCAAAGAGGAAAGATACCTCAGTTTACATGAGACAAGGATTTTTTTCTCAAGGAAAAAAATTAAGATATTTGTTTTATATTTTAGAAAGAGATCAATTTATGCAAAATAATGTAAAGCTATTTTCTATTTATTAAACTATATATTACAACACAATGATGTTAAGATGTTAGCATTCACTAAGATTCTAGGACATTCAACATGCTGTAAGTGGTCTCTGTCACTTGTGTTTTCAAGCTAAAATCTCACAGTTTATAAACTACAATTTATTCTCATGGCATCTTTTTTAAAATTATGTACTTTATAAAGCCTCTAAATCAGTTTTCCAAGACTTAACAAGAACGTTTTCACCACTGAGCATTTCCTAAGAACTTTTATGCAACAAATTACTAAAATGGCTGAAGCTTCCCTCAAGATGTTGATATATTGAAGTGCAGGGCTATATAAATTTATCCCATAATAATTTTGCACTCTAAAAGTATTTAAATCAGTCTAAAATTTATTGGGAGAATTGTATATTCATTAATGTTTAACTTATACCACATCTTCTGGGAAGAGATTAATATCCACAGCAAGAAAGATGAGGCAATAATTTATTTTATAGTCATTCAAGTTTAAAGACTTTTAAAGATGCATTCTGAGACAAAAAGATTTAGTTATAGGAAAGAGGAATGTCTGGAGTAATCTGAAAGTAAATGTTTGATGGAACTACAGAGGTATTTTATAAAATAAGCTGAATAAAGGACAACTAAAAACCTGTATGAAATATTGTTCTACAAAAGCATAAACTGATCCAGTTAGTAATACAATACAATAAATAGAAAATTGAGCTTGAAAGAGAACATGGTCATCCAGTGAGTTCACAGAATGATAGAATCATAGAATGGTTTTGGTTGGAAGGAACCTTAAAGGTCATTAAGTTCCAACCCACCTGTCATGAGCAGGGACACCTCCCACCAGACCAGGTTGCTCCAAGACCCATACAGCCCAGGCTTAAACACTGCCAGGGAGGAGGCAGCCACAGCTTCTCTGGGCAACCTGTGCCAGTGTCTCACCACCCTCACAGGAAAGAATTTCTTCCTATATATCTAATCTAAATCTACCCTCTTTCAGTTTGAAACCATTCCCACTTGTCCTATCACTCTAGGCCCTTGTAAAAAGTCCTTCTACAGCTGTAGGCCCTTTCAGGTACTGGAAGGTGCTCTAAGGTCTCCCTGGAGCTTTCTCTTCTCCAGGCTGAACAACCCAAACTCTCTCAGCCTTTCTTCATAGGAGAACTGCTTCAGCCCTCTGATCATCTTTGTGGCCCTCCTCTGCATTTACTTCATTAGCTCCATGTCCTGCTTATGTTGCAGACTTCAGAACAGAACACCGTACACCAGGTCATATCTCACAAGACCCAAGTATAGGAGGAGACTCACCTCTCTCAACTTTCTGGCCACACTTCTTTTGATGCAGCCCAGGATATTGTTGGCTTTCTGGGCCGTGAGTGTACGTTGCCGGTTCATATTCAGTTTTTTATCCACCAATACCCCCGGGGCCTTCTCCTGAGTGTTGCTCACAATCCATTCTCCACTCAGCCTGTGTTTGTGCTTGGGATTGCCCCAGTCCATGTGCAGGACCTTGCACTTGGCCTTGTTAAACTTCACACAGTTTGCATAGGCCCACTTCTCAAGTCTGTCAAGGTCCCTCTGGATGGCATTCCTTCCCTCTAGACTGTCAGCCACACCACACAGCTTGGTATCATTGACAAAGTTGCTGAAGGTGCACTCAATCCCACTGTCCACACCCCCAACAAAGATTTTGAGTAATATTGGTCCAAATACAGAGCCCTGAGGAACACCACTCGTCACTGGTCTCCACCTGGGCAATGAGCCATTGACCACAATTCTTTGAGTGGACCACCCAGCCATTGTCTTATCCACTGAGTGGTCCACTCATCAAATCCATGTCTCTCTATTTTAGATACAAGAATGTTGTGCAGAACAGTATCAAATGCTTTGCAGAAGTTCAGGTAGATGACCTCAGTCACTCTTCCCTTATCCATTTGTCCCTTACCCAGTTGCTCTGCCTAAGGCAAGATCACACAGCCATTACAATGTATTCCAACACTCATTTGTCCATAAAAATAATTTCTGTGAGTTTAATTTAAATTCCCCTTGAAGCAGTCTAAAGCCATTTTTTTCTTGTCAACACATATAAATAAAAATATATTTCTTTCCACATTACAGATACTTTTTATGTACTGGGAGACTTTTATCGCATCTTGCCTTGTCTTTTCTAAACTGTACAAACCCAGAGCCTTTAAACTTTCCTCTTAGATTTAAGACTGTTTCAGGACTCCTGATTTTTCCTGTTGGTTTTCTTTTTCCAGCATGGCCATATGTATTATGAAGAGCAGTAATCAAAACTGTATTTCTCCTAGGGCTGGATTTGTCACCACAGAACAGAGTAGAAAGATTATTTCATATATTTATTATATAAAGCTTCTGTTTTAGTTACAATTTTGCTGTTTTCAGAACAGTTTGGTGATGCTGACTCTGATTCAGAGAATAAACCACCAAAAATTTCAGATCCTTTACTGAAAAAGTGTCCCTTAAACAGTCTCTTCTCATCATGAATTGAAGGTTCATATTTAGCTGATGGTGCATTTGTAGTAGCAAGATGACCTATCAACATTCCATTTATGAAAACCGAGATTATCTCAATTTTAATCCTCCTGGACTAAGTGATGGAAACAAAAATATGTGCATTTCTCTGAACACTTGTGCACCTCTAGCATTTTTTGATCCATTGTTCTCTCAGTATTTAGCTCAATCTGTCCATGTTATTTCTAAAACTAGAAAATAGCAACAATACAAGACATAAACAAAGCTACAATATTGCACCAAGAAGCTATCATCTTTGGTCTCTCAGAATCTTAGAAGCATTATTAAATGGAGCTAATTTCTAATCAATTAAATGATTTGATGTAGGGGGCTTTAAAATCTTTTTTATGGAATATTGATATTTTCCTGTTAAATACTTCGTTGTTTAGACTACATATTCTTAGGTAAGAGATGCAAAACTGTGCAATCAAGTTTGAGCTGAGCATTCTTCAAATCCAATAAATTCCCTTTTGAAAGGCTGTTTTTCAAGTAGGTATTAGTAGCTAATATAAATTTCAGATCTTTTAAATGTTTCGCTTCCAACATTTTGTAAACCGTTTGGGTTTTATTCATAAAACAAATTTCCCTTACCTGTATTCCTGTAGCCCTAATTCCTGTACCCCTACATTATGCAGAGATAGGGTCATCCAGTCTTAAATTTGGAAAATATTTTTAATTAAATTGACTACACAGTGCATGGGTTTATTTCATGTATAATTTCTAGTGCAAGATTTCCATAGGGAGTTATAGGGAAAAAAATGCTACTAATGTAGCCATTATTTAGAATCATAGAATCATTTAGGTTGGAAAAGACTTTTAAGAACATTGAGTCCAATCATTAACCCAGCCCTGCCACATCCACCACTAAACCATGTCCCTAAGCACCACATCTACACATCTTTTAAATACCTCCAGGGACAGTGACTCAACCACCTCCTTGGGCAGCCTGTTCCAGTGTATGACAACCCTTTCAGCGAAGAAATTTTTCCTAATATCCAATCTAAACTTCCCCTGGCACAACTTGAGGCCATTTCCTTTCATCCTATCACTTGTTACTTGGTAGAAGAGACTGATCCCCACCTCGCTACAACCTTCTCTCAGGTAGTCGTAAAGAGCGATAAGGTCTCCCCTCAGCCTCCTTTTCTCCAGGTTAAACAACCCCAGCTCCCTCAGCCGCTCCTTGTAAGACTTGTGCTCTAGATCCTTCACCAGACTCATTGCCCTTCTCTGGACCCACTCCAGCATCTCAATGTCCTTCTTGTAGTGAGGGGCTCAAAACTGAACACCGTATTTGAGGTGTGGCCTCATCAGTGCCAAGTACAGGGGAATGATCACTGCCCTAGTCCTGCTGGCCACACTATTTCTGATACAAGTAATTTATTGTTCACACTCTATTTATCTTTCCTTTAGTCTCACTTGTTACAAATAACAAAACAAAAATTGTTAAACATCGTTATTTGGTTTGCTCATCTTCAATGCAGAGCTCATGCCCATATGCTAAGAACCTTATCTACAGAAATAATAGGACTTATGCCCCTAAAGAGGGTTTAAGCCAAACTTTTCAAGCATTTAGAAATCTTGGGAGTGAAATTGATCTCACCACTACAAAATACACCCTTTACTCCATGTAAATCTCACTACCCCAAGAGATAACTTTCTTCATTGCTCAGAGACTGGAAGAGGGAGGAAAGGGAATTATCCAGGTTTATTGATAACTAAAGAAAGATGTTTGAAAGCAAGCTAACTTTTCACTCATAATTACTGTTATTTTTAGACTTACAAGGATAAAAAACTTTTCACATGGTCCAGATCTCAATACTATAGTAAAACAAGCATAGTTATACAGGCAAGGAACTTTTAAATAAGTTAGCTATGTTTCTAACTTGTGAAGTCTCCTGGGTGTTCTTTTTCAAGTCTCAGGAACATGATGGATGTGTTAATGATGCTCTCATGTAGCTTGGCCGTATTTCCCTTTATTAAAGTTATATCATCCAATTGAGGCTCAGTTCACTCTAAATCCCAAACCCAAAGCCCTACAATCAGTTAAAAAATACATTCAGAATGAATGGGATCCAAATTACACAGTTTCTCTAAGCCAGTATTCATGTAAAATGAACCCTCTCATTGCTACAGGGATAAGTCAAGCTTAAAATGACATTATAAAAAAAAATCATTTTTGCCCTATACGGATGAACTATTTTGTGAAATATTCCCTCCCTTCTGAAAAGGCAACAAAAACCTGCTGTTTCTGTGCAAAATATGAGTGTTTTCACCTAGAACAGCACAAGATGAGGCCAATGAGAGAAAGACTATATGAATCTTCAAGTCCAGTGCAGGACCATCTGAGTAGTTCCCAACCCACAAAAGAGCAAACTGCAAAGGAAGAACCTGGAATGAGACAAAATAATTTGAGGACTTAATCCTGTTCAAATTCAAATCAATGGAAAGACGCCTTAAATTTCCATTTTTGTTTCCTACTAGAAATTGTTTGTGCTGCTAATGTCTTATGAAACCCTCCTTTGTGTTTAAGTTGGCCAGTAACCTGACTTTCATTTTGGTGACCCTCCAGTGCAAGACTGTTCCTGTTTGAGATCCACATCATCTCCACCTCATTTTAAACAGAACCAGAGGTCTTTCTTTCTTCTCATGTGTGTTTTAATTAGTAACCATTGACTTATAGTTAGAACTTTCTGGTCTTTCTTTCCTTGAAGCCCGTAAGAGATGCGGGGTCTATATAAATTTTGCAGAGGTAACGTGGTACAAGCAAAGAAAAATTTTAATGTGGAAACAGATGTATATATATGTGTGTGTGTATATAACATTATCAAGGAAAAATGCCCTTACCTGAAACAAAGGTATTCGATGAAAAAAAAAAAAGAATATTAAAAAAAATACATAAAACTATTCTAAAGGAGTCAAAAAATCAGTAAATTTCACATTAATTGAAATTAAATAAGATAATAGAAAATCAGTTCAGTCTGTTCTGTATAAAGGCTTCTTGTGATCTACACATTTACTCTTTCTCTCTCTCTCTCTGACTCTGTTCAACAATTTTCAGACTTAAATGGCTCTAAACTAGAGAAACAGCAGAAAATTGGGAAGAATTGGAGAAATTTTGAAAAGGTGATGGAAGGACAGAATTGTTTAACATAAGAAAACAAATTAAGTAGAAAAATTCATTTAATATTACTAGAAAATAACAAGGAAATTTAAAAAGATGCAATTAGGTTATCTAAATGCAAATTACTAATGTGCAAAATGAAGAACGAGTATCTTCAAGGAGAACCATCTATTCTGTGAGGTATAAGTAAGAATAATTACTGACTGAGTCAGGACCTGCTGGGCAGACTAAGTGGCAAGAAGGAAATGCACTGGCATTGGAAACCGGGACAGGTAACCTGGGAGGAGTACATGGATGCTCTCCGGTTGTGTAGGTTTGAAGTTAGGAAAGCCAAGGTATGGCTGGAACTGGACCTGGAAGGGGATATAAAGAATAATAAGAGTTTTTACAGATATGTTGGCCAGAAGAGGAAGTTTAGGAAAAGCATACCCCCCTGACAGGCAAGACTGGCAAAGTTGTAACGATGGACCAGGAAAAGGCTGAGGTGCTCAACAACATTTTTGCCTCAGTCTTCACTGGAAATCCCTCCTCAGGCACCTCTTGAGTGGAAGGACTGCATGATGGAGACAAGGGGGACAAAGCCCCTCCCACTATAGCAGATCAGATTGGGGACTGCTTGAGAAACCTGGACACACATAAGTCTATGAGACCTGATGAGATTCATCCCAGAGTCCTGAGGGAATTAGTTGATGTAGTGGCCAAGCCACTTGCCATGATATTTGAAAAATCATGACGATCAGGTGAAGTCCCTAGTGACTGGAAAAAGGGAAATATTACACCCATTTTTAAAAAGAGGAATAAGGAGGACCTCAGGAACTCCTGACCTGTCAGTCTCACCTCTGTGCCTGGGAAGATCGTGGAACAGATCCTCCTAGAAGCTATGCCAAGGCACATAGTGAACAGGGAGGTAATTCAAGACAGTCATCATGGCTTCACCAAGGACAAGTCCTGCCTGATCAACCTAGTGGCCTTTTACAAAGGAGACACTACATCTGTGGACAAAGAGAGGGCTACAGATGTCATCTCTGGACTTCTGTAAGGCCTTTGACAGGTTCCCCCATGACATCCTTCTCTCTAAACTAGAGAGGTATGGATTTGATGGGTGGGCTGTTCAGTGGGTAATGAATCTGTTGGATGGCAGCATCCAGAAAGTGGTAGTCAATGGCTCTATATCTCTACAGGCACCTGTAACAACTGGTGTCCCCCAAGGCTCTGTACTGGGGCCAGTACTGTTCAACCTTTTCATAGGCAGTGGGCTCAAGTACACCCTCAGCAAGTTCACAGATGTCACTGAGCTGAGTGGTGTGGTTGACACACCAGAGGGACCTAGACAAGCTTGAGAAGTTGGTTCAGGGAAACAAACTAGGGGCAATGCTCCTGACAAGAAGCTGTCCAAATGTGTGAAACAGACTCTCAGAGGCAACAGTGGCATCCTATCCCTTGAAATTGTAGATTTGTCCTGGACAAAACAATTGAAATGAAGAAAACAACCTTGCAGTATCAAGGAAACAGTTACTACTGAGGAGATGCCTGAGACATCAAATTTTTATGCTGTCTCAGTAGTCCCAGCATAGGAAAACCATATCCAAGGTAGCAGGAAAAGGCACACATGGAAGAGAAGAGCTTCAGGAGACAGATCTAACACCTTTTGTGCTCTAGGACTGCAAGACTGAAGTACCCTTTACTAGGTCAAGGACTGTGGGTAGACTCTCCTTTTTGTTTTTGTCCATGCATGTTGTTCTCATTGGTCTAGACAGAAATTTAAATTACTATGAAATGTCTTTTCACATGATGTCCCTTCAGTAAGATTTTGAAAACACTGTGCTAAGAAGTATAGCAACAGTTAAGCAGTATCCTGCAGCTAACACTTTCAGCAGTGTAACATCATTTGTTTAACTTATTGTTTAATTAGATTGGGGGGGGGGAGGGGAAGGTTCTATTTTTATATTAGGTACATACTTATCAGTTTTAAATTAAGGCCTTATGGCTGTGACTAATGGGCTTGTAAATAACTTCCAACACTAGCTTGAAGCCAAGCATCCTTCCTAAAAAATATATATATTTTTGAAACCATTAACAGCGAATTGACTATTAAAATTACAACCCAATACTCAGTATGAAATAATAGCAGCAAAATTAGTGTTAGCTAAAATTCATTACAGCAGCTCAGCAAGGCCTCCATGCTGACTACAGAACAAGTCAGCTTACAATCAACTACAGCCTCACTGTAAATTGCGGTGAGCTTGTTTTTACATTAGTTTTCATAGTTGCCCTCCACTAAAAAAAATATATTGATCAGATCACAAGTGATACAGTGATGCACAGCAGAATGAATAAGTTATGGCACTACAAGCAAATTTAATCTAGATTACATAAAGAACCAAAGTTATTTAGGCACAGCTACTTCATTCATTTATTTGTATCTCCATATGCTCACAAGTTAACAGAGGAGTTACATGTATTATATCCTTTGGTTCAGTATATCTTCCAAATAGCTTTAATTTTGAGGGCACCAGTCCTTGAAAGCAATTTGAAAATGTAATCCGTTCCAATCTACTTTATTCCATTATATTTTAAGTACATGTGATTCTCATGAATGGTCTTAGTGCTTTAATCAAAGACTGCCACTGTAATGATTAGGTCAACCATTATTATTGGTAGGTATTTCTGTCTTTTTATAGCTAGTTTTAACTGATGAATGACAAATCTACTCAAATAGCTTTTATATTTTATTACTATGATTTTTATCCAATTCTCCTGTCTTTCCAAGTGTCATTGACTATTAACAATGGACTCTACACAGAAAATTGTAAAGAACAGCTAGTGATTCACTTAAAAATATTTTCTTTTACTTTACCAAGAAGAGATGTAATCATCCAAATAATTGCATTTATATTGCCCCTAAATCTGCTATTTATGAAATAATTTTATGCTAAGGGACTTTCATTGGGATTTCATCCATTTTAAAAGAGGCAAAAGCTGAATTAATTCATAGATCTGGCTTTAGTTCAGTAGTAAAAGAAGCCAAAAGAGTCCAGTTACAGATACTCATCCAACCCATTGGAGAAAATGACTGAAGGCAGAAAGAAAAAAATGTAGCTCTTTCTGACATTTGATGCAATTTCATTTTTGAGAATTGGAAGCAAAAGCCAGGCTACAGTGATACACATTTTTATACTGTATAAATATAATTGTTCTGCAGTAAAATTCCATGGAGAATAATTTGGCTTGTTCGTAAATATGACACCACTTTGTAAAGCTGATTTTAACAGTCTCACACCACTTTACACCACACCAGGTGCTTTCATCGATAGTAAAAAGGACATTTTTACATATTAGATAATGGCACAGCCTCCAAGTTGAATGGAGAACATCTTTAACTAGATAGTAAAGACAAACAATCATACCAAATTAAAAAAAAAATCCCTCCTTACATTCATGGTATGAGTCTCAGAGAGCTTTCTGAGAAATAGTTGGAAGAAACTGGAATACAAACATACTATCAAAAGAATTTAATTTCATGCAAATGGGTCTTTTAAGGAGATGATTCATTGACTCTGCACAACAGGCAGCTTCACAAGTAATCTTTTGCTTCTCTTCTTTAATTTCCCATTTTTCCAGGTAATCTTACGATAATGCAATGAGCTATCATCTTCCTAAGAACCATGAAGGTCTCAAGAAAGAATTACAATATTCAAGGAAAAGTACTGCCTCTACTGAGAAAAAAAAGAAAGAGGTTATCATTTCAATTGCAGGCCTACTAGTGGGACATAATATATATGCAGAAGAAAAATGCAATAAAAATATGAAAAAAAAAAGGAAAATCGAGTAAACTGTAACTGTAAAACTAGTGTGAAAACTGTATTTGATAAAGCAGAGAAAATTTTGTTCTACATGGACAGCTAACAAATAATACAAAAGGTAAGAGTTAATAGCACTTGGGATGCATTTGAAACGAATTACAGGGAAAATGGTAATGAACTGAGCTGGAAGCAAAAACGATTAAAATGGGAGGACATTACAAATGGCCTTACTTGAGCTGACTACTTCATATTTGTGGTAATCATTCTGGCCTATAAAAATAAAATAGATAGTTAAATTCACTCATAAGAAAGTTAAGATTCAGTGCAAGCACAGGAGAGGACTGCGAAATAAGACAAAAATACAGATTTGAGAAATTAAGTTCTAGAAATCCAAAAAAATTCAGTAAATAACAACAAACATTTGTGTTGTGAAATAAGATCTCATCGCCTGGACAAAACATAGTTATCATAGAATCACAGAACGGTTTTGGTTGGAAGGAACCTTAAAGGTCATCAAGTTCCAACCCACCTGTCATGAGCAGGGACACCTCCCACCAGACCAGGTTGCTCCAAGCCCCATCCAGCCTGGGCTTGAACACTGCCAGGGAGGGGGCAGCCACAGCTTCTCTGGGCAACCTTTGCCAGTGTCTCACCACAGAATCACCACCCTCACAGGAAAGAATTTCTTCCTGATATCTAATCTAAATCTCCCCTCTTTCAATTTGAAACCATTTCCCCTTGTCCTGTAGCTACATGCCCTTGGAAAAAGTCCCTCTCCAGCTAAGGAAGATCCCTTGGATACACTCAGTATCCAACCTCAGGATAGCCGTTTGAGTACAGAAAGGGCACGTTAGGGAAATTAGGGATTGCAGTATACCAGAACAATAACTACAAAAAGAACCTAGTTCATTTATTCCAGAAAAAAAAAAGCTGACAAAAACCACAAAAAACAATGGTCATGGGAAGGATGTTAAATACAAGAGGAGAGAAGGTATTATGGACACTTTTGTCCAAGAAAAAGTGGATGATAAATCATCCATGAAAATATTTTAAATAAAATCTAGTAGATTTATCTAAAAAGATATCTTCTGATAGGAGAAATGAGGAAAAGCAAAAAACAAATTCTGTTATAGTCACCACCGAAACTTATGTCTGAATTATAGTTTTTCAGTCCCTGTCCTGATAATGTTTACTTGATAACAAGGAAAGGTCAGTGTTAGCATATTAATTCCTATAATCCTATTGCAGTTCCTAGAATGAGATTTCATTGTGCCCAACTTTAAACTTCTGTAGTATAAATGTTTCCTTCTCAGCTAGTTGTCTAATTTCTTCATCTAGGAAAAGAAATATGAAATCCCAGAACAAGATTTATCTGGTCAGTTTGAGCACTTGTATAAGATGATTGCTCTCCCTCAGAACTATTATTCCTTTCTCTCATATACAAAGAGTCCAGACAAGTAGATCAGATGTTGTCTAGTGCACAGAAATGTGTGTTTGATACATAGCTGGCATTGCAATATCTAAGGACTGAAATGGGAGGACTTTCTACCTGTCTATCTTTCTGTCTGTCTCATCATTCTCAGGACACCACACCAAAATTCAGGAAAGCTAAACAGATGCAGAAGTACTTCTTTGCAGAGTCCGTTTCCCTCTTTATCAGTGTATCCACTTTTACAATTGGAAAAGATCACATATTATTGTAATTTTACAACATTGTGATGTCATTTTACAATATTTGTAATATTGAACTTGGAATTGGATTGCACCACTTCTATGTCAGGGTGTAAGAGAAAGCTGTGAACAAGCAACAGAAGACTGGTTTCCACAAACCTCACATAATGTTTTTTCTTGTTGCGTTTCCAGGCATACTGTCTTTGTTACTAGAGCTAAGACTTTATCATGACTTTATAGCAAACTTTATAACTAACTTGAAGGAAGATTAAAACCAAACCTCTCCATACTAGAAACTGCTCAACTGATTTAACAGAATTTAGGACAAACACCCCATAGTATGTTCAACACACACAGCACTGTAGGGAAGTAGCACTTTTTCACTACTTAGGTGAGAAAAATATTATTTTAAATGTATACAGTCTCTTTAGTTTGATAGTTCTTATTTCTTGGGACAGTTCTAGGGTCTAGAATCCCCATATGGAAAATTCATTTGACCCTAAAGATTTTCCTAGGAAACGTGATCTCCGAAGTCTATGTGTGAAGATTCCAAAAGCACATTTGCAAATGTTAGCCTAAAAAGTCAAAGTACAAGAAATTAAAGCAATGTGGTTGAAACTTCCTCTTCAACTAGTTTGAGACAACCTCAGTAGACTGCAAAAGATTCCATGGTCAGTGTTAAAGCAATCAGGGTTAAAGCAAACCCAGAAACTATTAAGTTTGACAATATTTCCTAACCAGCTTAATGGGTTTGTGTCTAGTGGATATTGGCTTTTGACAAGTAGGCAGAGCACTCGCATTGCTGAGCCAGTTTGTCATCCTCATATATTGTGCGGGTGAATTTCAATTGGCACTGCGTGCTTCAGCACTGCCAAGTCCCACTTCTCTGGTGGCAGCAATGGATTTAAGGATAATAACCTCCAAAAGGCCAGAGAGAAGACCGGTGACTATGATGTGTTCGAAACTGCTTCAACACAGTCATGCAAAGCACTGTCCCACTGGGTATAGAGAGAGGAGAAGAAATGCTCACACAACAGAGCAGCATGAAATTATGCATTAAGCGTGCATAACGAGCATGTGTGCTCCAAGAGTCCAATTAAGTCAATATGCTAAAATTAAAGGTTGCCATGCTTCTTCAGGAACAACTTGGGATTATTTTAGTGCACATACATGTTTTTTGGGAATGAAACTATCTCCCATTTCATCTTTGTACTGCACTAGAGAGCCTTGATATAAATGTCAAATAAATCATCACAGTCTGTACATTTTACATGTGACATATCAGCTAGTGGCAAAGAAAAAGGGAGTCAAGTTCAAAATCTGCTTGTGGGACACACACCCTTTCAGGTCTCCATGTGAAAGACTATCAGCATACAGCTTCACACAGGCCTCCTTTGGTACTTTCCAAATTCAAAAAAAGGTAATTCAAAGCTTATTTCAAGACAGTTGCAGCTGAGGAAGGAAGTGCAGAAACAGACAAAAAATGCAGATGAAAGAAATACATCCTAAAATGGAATATGGAGGAAAGGACCTTCTTCCTTCTCTCAACTGCTGGGAAGGATCTTTGTTTAGAACCAAGTCCATGAAAACCATGATGGCTTTGCAGTGATTCTGAGCTCCCAAAAAGGCAAGAAAGACTGGAGGTACAAATCCATGACAATAAAAAAATCTCCTGTGTATCCTTTCCTCCTGTTTCATATTACAATTTTTGAGGTTATTTTGCATCCTCATTAATGCACACACACACATAAATGCAATGCTTCAACCATTTACTAAGTAAACTTGTGTTCCACTCCATCTCCCATGCTACACCTATGACTGTTATAGCAGCACACCTCCAAAAAGCACATCATGCGACATGACAAGGAGGTTCACATTCTATTTCTTTTCTTATTTCAAAACAAATAACTAGGGTGGATTTCTTTTAATCAGTGTACAATATCTTATGTTTTGTTAATTGTGAAATTTTTTCATCATGAAACAGGAAGTACTAAGAGATCCATGATCATTCTCAGTGTAGTCTCTGCAGGGGATTTTCTTGGATTATTTCCTTGGATGGAACCTCATAAACTTTATCTAGGAGGTTCTTACTCTTTTCTGCATTTGTCAAGGACTTTCTTACATGTCATAGCCTAATCAGATGAGTACGTAAGCCCAGTAACTCCTACCTGTTACCGTACATTCTGGCATGCCTGGGGTTACATTGCACAGACTTCATAAATGCAATTTCTTCAGGAAACCTCAGAGTTACAACATAACTGCACACCACATACTCTGTTGGAAGCACTGGACTTAACTACTCACACTGCCTGAGCATGAACACTGTGTGTAACATGTCACTGGAGCATCAGATTTACCTGCAGGCCACCTGTGTTGTGCATGTACAATGAGTTAAAAAGAAAGAATGCAAAGCCTATTTCTTAGCTCTTTAGCCCATGGTTGTGATACTGTTGCCCACAAAATCTTGCTTGGCAAATGTTTTCAACCAGCTGGAAAAGGAGGGAAAGATCTGGGTGATAATACACCTTCTCCTCAGTATAGCATAATGTATTGAGAGAGGGCAAAAAAGAGGTAAGAACTCACTAAACTGCCTCAAATGGAGGGCCTTTGTTTTTCAACAAAAACTCAGAGTGTGTTACACAGGTGAAAGTTCAGAGTGAGAAAAATACAAGGCCTGCAAGATTTTGAAGACAAGTTCAAAAGCATAGGGTACCTGTGCTTAGGAACTAAGCTGCAAACAGAAGTTACATCCTATCCAGTTCCAAAGGAGAGCAGAGATGCCAGGTGTTAGCCATCCTGCTCTGTGTGACTCCTGCCTGCAGCTCGTGGGGACTGGTCTGCCTTGGGCTTCTGCTCAGAGATTGCAGTGTGGAGACTAGCCCACCTTCCTCCATTATCAGGGAGAACCACTGCCTCCAAAATTGGGACTGCTGTGGTCCAAAACACGCCTTGGTTAACACAACTGTAAACCAAATCAACCTTCACCCACCTAAATATGCCATCTCAGACGCCCACTAGTGTACTTTCCTCTCTATCATAACACCTATCAACCCAATCCCTATTTCTTTTTGCCACAGCATGACATCTACCAGGAGTTATACTACTGGTTTTATGCACTTTTGATTGGAAAGACTGTACCAACCACCAACTGAAGCCTTAAATCGGCTGCCATCTGTATGCTGGCACATAATAGAAGAACAGTCCCTGACAGGTAGGCATAGCAGACCTGCATATTAATTTGAAGCCTTCTCGCTGAAGGGAATTCCTGTATTTAAATATGCAAATTAATGGCCTAAATTCAGAAAATATTTTTATTACTGTCCCACATTTCTGAAATATCATGCCAGTTATTTAGACTCCACATTCAAACTCAATTCTTAAAATTCTTCTTAATTTAATATCTTTCTTTTTGTTTTTGGTAAGTATTAAGGGCACAATGCAATTTTGTCTCATGCATGCTTTAAGAAAAAATAATAATTTGTTTAGAATTAAAATTTCTGCTTTACTATTTTACTAATTCCTTTCAGTTGCAGAAGTCAATCCTTTTGGAAAAGAGCACGTACATATTGCCAAAAAGTCATTCAGGAGTTCATAGGAGATATGCACAGGTGTAAACCATACAATGGATAAAATTACATTTTTAAAGGGTAACATAAAGTGATTTTTTATTAGACTTTCTGAGGTTCATCCAGCTTCTGAAAGTTCAAGTTTAAGGGACTAAGGAAGTGGTCTAGTCACATTTTTGGGAAGATTACAAAACCAACTGTGACTAAATTCCCAGAAGCTGTAATGTGTGAAAAGCTAGACTAGACAATGCCTTCTGAGCTCACAGTAACTTGATTTATTTGAAAGTCAAACCACCAGTGCATCAACAAACAAATGCTGTACACTTTTTAATGTTTAAGAAAATGGCAAGTGGGAATAGAAAACAGAATTAAATGCATTACTTTCCAAGAGGCCTCTATGGCTCAGTGAGAAAAACCTTCAAAGTGAGGGCAAAATTCCTTGTTCTTGTGAAAGCTGCATTATAACTTCCCAGCCTGTATCCATACTGTACTTTCTGGTAGCTGCTAGGAGAGGTCTGAAAAGCAGCATTCCCAACATCCTGCTCCCAAGAGCTTATTTGCTCTGTAGCCAGCCTAGCTCAATCTGCTCACAGGGTGTCTATTTTCCCTTCCTGAAGGTAACACTATGGCCCTTAAAAATGGTTCTGGATCAGCTGTCTACCTGATGTCAGGCCTCTAGCACTCTCAGACACCAGCACAAAGCCACACAAGAAAACAGCTCACCAAGCATGAAAAACCATCCAGACTGCAAGTAATCTAGCCTGAGAGAAGTGCAGATGTGCTGGAGGTTTTTCTCCTAAGCAAGCTGGCCAGTTTGATAAGAGATACCCCAGCAGATAAGCAGTACAGATAAACTGCAGATTAGGGTTTTTTTATAAGCCTTGTCCTCAGCCTTAAATACACTATCAAAAGACACTGCAGACTTAACCTTACTCTATTACACACATCTTTTTAAAACGTTATCTTCATTCAGAGAACATGTGGACATGATTTGCAAATTGTTTTAGAACTAGAAAATCCTGAGAGGCTTATGGTGTAGGTGGTATTTTCTTTCCAGAAATTACTATAACTTATTTCAGGCATATCCTGAGACATAATAACGATCATGTTAAAACAAAATTGTTCTAGCTCCAAGAGACAAAGACATTTTTTGTATGAAAAGTGCAAGATACCTTGACAATGCTGTTTAAAATAACAAAAAGCAGTCAGGCCCTGAAGCCTCTGTTCAAGCAAAATTCCTACCGGATTCTCTTATGTGTTGTGGTACAGTAATTTTATTATATATATTGACTTGTTCTCAATTTTCTTGAACATTATATATTTGATTGCACTTTTAATGTTAATTGCATTTTCTAGCTTTGTTTTTGACCAATTCCACATCTAGGCATTTCTGATATGACACTACTGAGGAGCATAAGGAAAACTAGAATTAAACACAATTTCATCAAAAACATTCATTAAAAAGAGCTGCAACTGGTCATTTACCCATCACTGAAATGTGCATGGAACTGAGCTAGAAGAGGTTTATTACTATTATTTTTATAAAGCTGTTTTAGAAACCACAATTTAATAAAACAAAACAAAAATATATTTTCCAATTTGAACCACCTAGAACGTGTTCTGCAGAAGGCAGAGTATAATTATTCAAATACGTATTTGGCCAGTTTACAGAGCTAACAACCAGTGCCATGAGAAGAACCACGGAACTGTTCACCAGAATTTGCGAGACCTCGATTCTAATACATCATCTGACACAGAGCACCTCCCACGGCAGCATACTGCTCATTGCAAGTGCTGTGGTGGGCTCAAAGGGAAAAGAGACCCCAGCTGCATGAATTGCCTCCTGGCAATTCCACAGAGCTGAGATGAAAGCCCTTTATTTCAAGGGAAAGGAGCAGGCAGCAACCTTGAGGACTGAAAAGTAAAAACCAGTAGAGTTTTCTAGGGAAGAGGACCAACATGTCTCAGTGATTTAATCTTTACCTTGGTATACTCTGGGTTCTTTTTATAGCAATATCATAAAACAGAAGCTTCAAAACTTACAGGCTAACATTCAGGTTTTCTGCTCACGGTAAACAATAAAAATCACAGATGGCTCATTCCCTGTCCTCATAATATTGTACTGTATGAGGATCCCAACAGGATAACACATTGAGAGAGTATCCAGTTCCCACTGTCAATGTTGCAGCTTAACAATAAAAAATCAGATAAGCTCAGTTTTCCATTTCCCATGATTCTGCTTATCCTTTCTTTTATCTTGCTTCCTTACCAACAATGACCTCTCTGCGCTCCCTTTTCCTGGGCTTCCTTTCCTCCACAGGTGAAGCGGTCACCTCCTTCACCCTCTCTACACACCACTGGGGGCTTCTTTTGAATTATTGCCCTTTGATTCCTCATGCTTATGCACGGTCTCACTGAATTTTTGTATCTCCTCTTTCAAAAGAATCCCTTTCCAGTGGCTTTTATGTTGGACTAGTGTCAAGAACTAGAGGAAAGCATGACTACTTCTCCCTCCTCTTCTTTTTCTTTGCTCTGTGTGAGTCACTGGCACAGAGCAGGCAAGTATAAAACTGGCTGAGGGACTATAGAGGTTTTCAAATCTTTTAATAAATGAGACTTCTTCAATCAATTACATTTTAAGAAAAACAAATCATTTTATTTTAAAACAGTGTTCAATAGTCCTGATGATAAAACAATTACTATCCATCTCTCTCTGTTTTCAGAAAGTATATATGAATATGTCAAAATAATTCAGAAATTAGAGAATTTAATAAAAGTTTTTCATTACTCGTGGAGGATATCATACTTTCACTGCAGAAAATAATACCATTAATTGCTCATCTACATAGCAGTGAATTTTTTATACATTATTCAGAAGACTGTCAGACTAAAAGTTCTAATAATTGAATTACAGGGGTATATTTCCATTTTTAAAATTATAATTACATCCAAAAAGTTATTTCTACTCACCCCTCAAGCTCTGTTTCACCAGGTTTTGGCTAACCCATTGTCTTTTTTTGTAACTTTTGTAGTGCAAAAAATCCATAACAAACACTATCTTTTTCTTTGCTATTTAGTTTTATTCTTTATTTTTTTATTGACATATTGTTATGTTTTATTTATTTTTACATTCGCTGCTATTTTCTGTCAGCTTGGTAGCATTATGTTGATTTGAGTCCATCCAAATCATGGAAACAATGCATTTCTTGAGAATTTGTGTGGCAGTTTTTTAATATAGTCAAACTTAGGGGTTTTCTGTTAAATGATTGTAGTGAGTTGGTACAAATGTCTGCTATACATGCATAACAGTGTGGAAAAAGGCAAAAAAATAAGATTCTCTCTTTCTTTCNCTTTCTTTCTTTCTTTCTTTAATTCTTAGCTGGAACGTTAACAATGCTGGGAGGAAAGGTTTTTATTGCATTGAATCCTGGATTGAAATGGAAACTATAAATTATAACGCATAAAAAGTGTGACCCAATACCTGCTATAAAGCTCAAAAACCTCTTCCTAGACCACTTTATATTTCTAATATGATTGCAAATTTATAAAAACTGTGACATTTTTACAGAAAATGAGAACTTTCCCTGGGTTGGAATCTGGACCAAAAAATCATTATATACCGTCCAATAGTCTCACAAATTTAGTTAGGTAAATTGATGAAAAGTCACCCCCTCCTGTGTAGAAGCGATGTGAAACAGCAGTTCTTTGCTCTCTGAATTCAGTGCCGCTTCTAGCATAAGGTATGTCATTCGGTTAGACTGACAAGCAAGGGGAAAGTTCTCTTTCTAAGGTAAACATTGCCCCCTTTTGCTAGAAAGGGGACAAGACATGTAACTTTCCAATTCGAAGTTTCTGGGAGTTTTGGGTTGTAAGGTTTATCTTGCAGTGTTGCTAACAAATACTTGGAGTAGTTATTTCTTAGTACTTGTTTCCCATTCTTTGAATTTCCCACTCAGAAACTTTAAAACAAAATTTCCTTTTCATAAACATTTAGTCCCTTTCCAGAAGATGGTCTCAGTCTCAGAGACCATTTGCACAGAAAATGGTTTCTCTCCCTACATTTTTCTATGTATCTCTAAGATCCACCAGCAAATGACCTATATAAAGATATTGGAGAAACAAAGGGAATCCGTGAAGGTGTTATTTGAACGTGAAAATATAAGTACTCATGAAGCTTTTTGAGATTTCATGGTAGTAACAGAAAGGGCAGGCTATTTTGGAAGTAATATTTTAATATTAGATAATGATAGATAAAGCTATGCTACTATTTACAAGAGAAATCTCAATTTCTTGCCTCTTTTGGTGTACCACATTAAAAAATTGTGCTGGGCTCAAAACCCCCAATATCAAGTGTCATTCCACAAATAAATTGTCTATGAATATTTTAAAATAATAAAAAAAGATATTGTTGAAGTCTGAGTAATAGTAATGATGATGATGATGATAATAATAATAATAATAACAACAACAACAACAACATATAGCTATTAAATGCAAACCTGAGCATTTTTTTCCATTTTCTTTCTATAGATGCCAGAAAACATGTCTGCAAACGTCCTAAGAAAGGGACTTTATCTCTTTTAACACTGGGAATATAAAAGAAAACATCTAAGTTTCCTTTAGATTAACTAGACTGCTGGGGCCAGTTGCAAGAGAGAAAATTCAATGAACCAAAGAAAGTTATTGGCTTTTTTTTAAGAAGAAGATGATATAGTCATCAACTGAATGTTGTTGGGTTATTTTTAATAAAACGTGATCATCCTATCTTTGTGGATTTTAATTTACCTAGCAACAGTAAGTTTATCCAGTTCTGATCTCAATTGTTTCAAACCTTCTGTATCTCCAATAATTTAAGTAGGTGTAGTTATTAATATATTTTCATCTGTGTAGGATAAAGTAGGAGAACTAGAATCAAATTGTTTTGCACCTGGAGTATCAGCCCAAACCCAGATACAGAATTAGATACCATTTTATATTCATAATACATAGGAGAAATCTGAATGTTTATAGTACCTCTAAAAACCAGGGCATGATAATATACTTTCAAAATGCAATGTTAACTTGACTTGTGGTCACTTTCAAAATCTAAAAAATCTATTAACTGACCTAGAGTCCAATAGCAAATATTTTTCCTAAATCCACAAAGGGAAAGTGTTGAATGTGTTTTTACTGCGAATGTACTGGTACCTTCTTTCCTTTTCCTTCTCTATATTTTAGGACCCTCAAAGACATATAACATTCACAGCATATTAATATTGACAATTTGGATGGATAAAGTTAATCCACCGAATAAATATGTGATGACTTTTATTTAGGAGTACAGTTTAATCCTGCTGCCTGAGTGATACCACTAGTCACAATACATCTAAATAATTACTTCTTCCCACTTGTTCTTTGATAATAACAACTTTCAGTCCACTCCTCCAATATTCCTCCATCTTAGTTTCCCATTATTTTGCTGTTTACATCCTCCATCACTTTGTTGAAGTCTCTAAAGGCAGATGGTGGAACTGGAAGTCAAAGACTACTTTTAAATCATATGGGCTTTACCAAGAAACTCTCATAGCCTTGTTACTAGTACATGCAGAAGACTATCATAGTGAAACTCATTGGATTTACGTGAGCCTAAAATGAAACTCAAACTAAACTGGCTAATCCATAACCTCCAAAAAATCAACTGATCACCTAATCTTAAATGTGGATTCTAAATTTTGCACACGTATCTAGTAGATTCTGTAGTCAGCCAGGCTGAACATTTCTTCGCTGGGTCTCACTCACATGCTTGCTTCATCATAGTTGCTATTTTTTAACATAGCATATCAGAAAGTGACAGAATGGCAATATACTGAAGATGAACATACACTACTTGAACGCAGCATAGAACACTGAGTTAAGATTTTGTAAACTCTGTTCTTGAAGCTGGGCGTAGGTCAGAGTATCAATTATAAATAATCATATTGATGAAGCTACAAAGTATCAAGTAAAATACATCACTTTAAAACAGAAACAGATCAAAATGTTGCACATGATATAATCAATGACTTGTAAAGAAGAAATGCCATGTGACAAATGGAAATTGATTCAGTCAGTTAAGGAGCAACTTGGGCAATGACATGCTCACTTGACTCTGCTCTTTCATTGGTGTAACAGAGTGATTATTAAAATAAGATGCTATTATATGGCATATTATGTTACAATACCATCCCTAGTTTTTGTCCTCTGACAACACTGTGATGCACTATATAACCTCATGATCTTGGGTGGACAGACCTGCACCAGTAAGCTGACAATTCAAAAAGGATGAGATAATAGATGCTAGAAGGAAGCTAGCATAGACAAATGTCCTAATCAGTACTGCATCACCTGTATGACTGCTGTAGCAGAGTACAGAGCCCAGGACTCACACTCAGCCCTTTGGGGTGTCCAAACAGCACCTCCGGAAACATTGGTTTTTTTTCTCTCTGACAAAAAACTCCCATTCTGAGTGGGATTGGGAGAGGAGGGAGCAAGACTAAAACAAGCCCCAGCAGAATTTCATATTGTGCCCCCCAGTTTGGAACCCTGCTGCTGCGCCAGGAAGACTGCAGGGTGGCTGATGCTTTGCCAGTGCTGAGACAGGCAAGGTGCCAAACCATAACAAGGAGTCATTTTTTGCAATTTCCTCTCTAAAATAAAAATAGACACTTTTTCTGGTACCAGCTTTCAGCAACCTGTCAGCATGTACAAGGTTTGAAAATCTACAACTATCCCACTCTGCTCTCTTTTACAGTGTGTGACAGCATGCATTATCTTTGTGTATCTGTTTGAATCTGAGGAAATCAAATCCTGGATTCATGGTCGTTTCTTACACATCATAACAACAACAAGAAGTAAAAGCTTGCATCAAGCACGATTAAATATTTGATTTTTATAATCCTTAAACTGGTATTAATTCAGATAATAATTGTTAATATTTTAATATATTAAATGACAGTACTAATAATAGCTGTAGTTAATAATAACATCATAGTATATATAATATAAAAATATTAATAATTTTATTAAAATCAATATTAATATTACTTCTTGTTAAATTAATATGCTTTTTACTTTTTATGTTTTTTTAAGTTACATATTTCAAAACTGTTCGTTCTGTAATGTCACTGTAAATTTTACAGTACTGTCCAGAAGGACCTAGACAAGCTCAAGAAGTGGGCCCAGGGGAACATCATGAGGTTCAACAAGGAGAAGTGTAAGGTCCTGCACTTAGGACGGTACAACCCTCAGTATCAATACTGGCTGGGGGATCAAGGGATTGAAAGCAGCCCTGNATTCTGCCCCTCTACTCTGCTCTGGTAAAACCCCTCCTGGAGTACTACATCCAGCTCTGGGGCCCTCAGCACAAGAAGGACATGAATCTGTTGGAACAAGTCCAGAGAAGGGCCACAAAACTGATCAGAGACCAGGAACACCTGTCCTGTGAGGAAAAGCCGAGAGAGTTGGGGTTGTTCAGCCTGGAGAAGAGAAGGCTCTGAGGAGACCTCATTGCCACCTTTCAATACATAAAGGGGGCCTATAAGAAAGATTGGGACAGGCTTTTTAGCAGAGCCTGTTGTGATAGGAGAAGTGGTAATGGTTTTAAACTGAACGAGGGCAGATTTAGGTTAGACATAAGGAAGAAGTTTTTCACCATGAGGGTGGTAAAACACTGGCCTAAGTTGCCCAGAGAGGTGGTGAATTCCCCATCCCTGAAGACATTTGAGTCCAGGAGGGTGGGGTCTTGAGCAACCTGGTCTGATGGGGGATGTCCCTGCCCATGGCAGGGAAGTTGGACTAGATGACCTCTAAGGTTCCTTCTAACTCAAGTGATTCTGTGATTCTGCGATTCTGTATCCTGACAATGTCTAAATAGCCAAACTATGTTTGCCACATACCACAAAAAAGGCAAAAAAGAGCACCATGCATCTTCTCATTTTGCTATGCACTGAACATATGATAGGAATAATAGAGAATTGGACCCAAAATCTTTATTATGTCCACAGGTGCCACACACAGACATTTTTACTGCAAATGTGCTGTATACAAAATGACATTTGTTCTTAATAGGTTTTCCATTGTTAGTTGAAATTGTCCCCAGATGTCTTGCATAAATAAAAACCTATAATTATTTTCCCTGCAGCTGATCAAAGACAGCCCAGAAAACACAGAGTATGTTTCCTGTGTCTTATTTGAGTACAGGAGTGGCCAAAAGCCATCCCACTGGTGTTAGGGCTCCACTCCAAAGAAGAGGTTTCTAAACACTCCAGCAGCTGCTGGCACCCTGGAGGCTGTTGCCTGTGACCACTCACACCTGTGGCAGTCACACAATGAATGTCCAGGGAAAAGATTTGGTCTTGAGCAGTAATTGGAGGCCAAGAAGCTGCCTCATTGATGCAGGAACAGGGAGATATGTGTTACAGCTCCCTGTGGCAGCCTTGTCCCTCCCAACAAAAAAACTTAACAGCAAGAAGAAGAAGAAACTGTTTTGTGTCCTCTACCTTGGCAGCTCTTGATGGTGGGGTTTCATTTATCAGAGGCTTCATCCACCCAAATTACATATTTTGTCTAAGGAGATACAGATTATGGAGGTTTTATAAACAAGGTTCTCTCACCTCTCACAGGTTTTCTCTGTACTTGGTGTGTTTAGGTGTGCTCCCCATTCTGCTGTCTACCAGAGGTATCCCCAGAACTGTGATCCAGTGTTTCTTCATGTTACCAATGCCAACTGACCCATAGGGCTTAAGCAGAGACATCCCTTTCCTTGTGGAAGCCTTTGAATACAAAGTAAATTGCAGTTTTACAAAGGTTTGGAAAAGGAGATCTTGACAGAGGTGATGGGTAACATTTGCATATCCACCTACCACTGTCAGCTTTCTCTTCTCCTGCAAGTTCAGCTAATACTGTTCTGGTTCTGCCTGGATACTCAACCCTGCTTCTCACACACTTTCAACATTATTAGCCTTCATGAAAGGAAATCCAGCACCAAATGTCCCTTCTTTATTTTCTGGTCCAGATCAATCTTTCATCAGTTATTTAGGTTCAGCTCACTCCTTATTACTATGCTTAACCCAATCCATCGATTCAGCTCCTACTCTGGAGATGCTAATGTTCACTTGGCCATGTTTAAGAGTGATGCTTGACAAACTGGCAGTTAATAATTATTTTCATGCTTGGCTAAGCCTAGTACAAATCAATAAGTTCTCAAGAGGCATGAGGTCTTCAGTCATGAACTTGAGAAACACTCACACTTTGTTGTGAAGCTCCTTCTTAGATTATTTGCTGCATTTCATAAAAACATGCATGAAAGGATACAGTACAATAATTATACTTTACACAGACATATGAATAGGATTAACATACACCAGACTTCTGACAATAAGCAGTCACTTCAGGAGGTCAGTGGGTGAACTGACTTTTCCCCCCTTATTTTAGGGATATTGTGATAGATCCAAAGAAACTTTTTGAAACCCTTTAGTTACATCACGGTTGTGTCTAAGAAACATCCTCTGCAGAATTTCTCTTTATCACAAGAGTTACCTTATAAATGTGTTTGTCAAAAAGTGATGAGAAATTAAGCAACCCATTGATTCATCTAAATAGGATAAATTCTAACTAGCACAATTTAAAAAGTGCACTATGGCATTATACTTATATGGTTTACATGTGCATATTTCTGGAAAAGGCTGCGCATTTGTGCTGCGCAGCATGCTACATAAGATACACAATCAAAATGGGAGAAACGTGTGAACATGAAGGGACATTTGGTAGATGTTTTTGAAAATATCTCACAGATGGCACTTCCATTCTGTAATGTAAATTTTTATGCATCAAAAGAAATAAGAGAGAAAGACAAGGAGAGCATGGCAGTTTTGAAGAAAAGGGAGTCATTGTGTCAGACAGGGGATAATCTCCAGCTAAGAATAAGGTCTGTTTAGGGATTTCAGCTAGGAACATAACACCCTCCTAAAGAAATTACTTTCTTTGCCAGTCACAGCTTGCACTGGCTGGCATTGCTCTGGACTTAGTCACCACCCCACTGTAAAAAAATGCACATGTATACTCCTACTTCATTTTACAAGGGTTTTTTTCTAAGTTGGTGTTGTTTAGTAGAAGAAACCACTACTAACACTACAGAAAGTGGTTAGTGACAGTTAGGATGATGCAATTTTAGAGGGGGTTTTTTCCAAAAATCACACATGAACCAGTGTGATGGAAGCTTCTGGTTTTGACAATCAGGATTCAAATTACATCCAATGAGCTTTACAATAACCCAGTACAAAGGGCTTAAAAAAATCCAAGATTTTTTTGAAATGCTGGTTTTGAGCTCTGCCCTAATTCTCACTGTGGAACCATATCCAACATATGTGTGAGAGCATTGGAAGTTTATAGTGAGTGATGTAACTTAAGTCTTGAGACCTACATGGCAAACACTAGTTTTATGGCTTTCAAAGCCTTTACATCTATTCCAGTCTCCCAAATCACTGTACCCACACAATCTTCCACAACAGTTTTGCTTTCCATGTACTATTTTATTTTCTCTTTCATTGGCCCTGTGTTTTGGTGTAGTCATCTGTAGTCAAAGACTCTTATAGTCTCAGTCAGAATCTAAAATCCAATTGTGCAGCACTTTCTGACAATTAGCTTCTCTGTACTGAAAACTTGCATATATCTCAGCTTCTTTAAAGTATAGTTCTTTGCAGGACAAATTCAACAAAGCTTGGAGGAGTTATATTGAGTAAGAAGTGGAAAAAGAGTAGGCCTGTCTTTCATAAAAGAGTAGGAGAAAGCAGAGTTTTCCCATGCTATTGAGTCTCTCTTACAGATCTGGAACCTCTTAACTCTTATAGAAAGAGTATCAGCTGCTCTCTTCCCACAAGCATCACCAAGTTCCGAAAATGATGGCAAAAGAAGGCAAAAGAGTTCTGGCTGCCTCCTCTGGAGGCTATGGCCGTCTCTTTTTCCCAGAAGGCAGGAGAGCTAGTGAATTAGAGCACTTTTCCCACATCAGCACTCCTAAAACTCTCAATCCTTGTAGTTTCCCATTCCAAAAGAGACCAACACAACTTTAATCAAAATTGTTGACCTAGTGCACTGTGCCTCCAGCTACAAAAAGAAGTCTATCACAAATATGAGACCCCTTTTGGGATCTCCTCTGGCCCCCGTATGGTGGCACTACAGGCACTATGAATGGTTATAAACTTGTTTGAACTTTAGCTCTCACCCTCATGTCCAAGTATAGCCATGGGGAAATGTCTAACAAGTCTGGCCAAAGCATGTTAACTATTCAAGCAGTTGGTCAGCTTCATAAAAAACTTTTTCACTGTGAGAGTGACAGAGCACTGGAACAGGCTGCCCAGAGAGGTTGTGGAGTCTCCTTCACTGGAGACATTCAAACCCCGCCTGGATGCGTTCCTGTGTGATGTACTCTAGATGACCCTGCTCTGGCAGGGGGGGTGGACTAGATGATCTTTCGAGGTCCCTTCCAACCCCCTTAGATTCTGTGATTCTGTGATAAAGAGTTTCTAGAGGCAGAGGTGGTAGAAAAGTCCTAGGACCCACCTCTGCCTACAGAATCCAGGCAGCACATGGTGGATGTTTTTAACAGACTGATTTTATCTTGCTACCACTCTTCCTAATGAAATAAACAAGGATAGCAGTAATCAAAACTTTAGTTTTTCAACTAATATTAATTAATAATAAAGACAATAAATTAGTCGGGCAATTAACAATGTCTAAGACACCTTCCAGTGTTGGCTTTGCCACTCACCATTATTAAAGAAGAGAAAAGGTCTGTGATAGCACAGTATGTCTGGGAGAATCACAATGCAATAACTAAAATGGTGAATCCTGTCCATACAAGACACATTTTTCACCCACCTTTTGCTCTCTGTACACCCTGCTTTCAGAGTCTTGCTGGCCTGAGGACTCATATAATTTAGGACAAGAAAACAGTACTGAAACCTATGCACTCTAAATTAAAAAGCAAAACATGTCTATTTAAGAGGAGAATGACTGAATTCTACATTTGCATTAAAATAACATTAAAGCCTTCATTAAGGCCATTTGGGCACGAATAAAAGTACAATTTGTTTCAATGTACTCCTGTAAGACACAACCTAACTAATGCTCAATTAAATCTGTCTCAAGTTGGACCTGAAGTTGCTTATAACAGCCACTGGAGGGAAACTAACATACAGAAAGCAGAAATCCATTGTTAGACAGTCAGGAAGCTCTGTTTGTCACAGCACTTAAGTAAAATCAATTAGAAATTAGTTACACTGTCAGTTAAATCAGAGTGAAATTGAGGTATAAAAGCCAACTTTAAGAATAGAAATATGCATTTTTTTTAATTATATATTGATGACATTTATTACCCCTTGGGATTTAAAGGCTGGTCTAAAGCTGCTTACGTGCAATTGGGTTTTTTGTCATTTTTTTTCTCTTTTCAAAATATAAACCTTTCTTTATTCTTAAGAATAATGTTCTGTGTGCATTTTCACATCTTCACAGTGACTTTGCTACTAGCACATAAAAATAAATATTATCTAATAGCTACATAAGTTTGTGTTAATGAACTTTAGCCATAAAACAGACATCTATTCAAGAGAAACTGTGGTATTCAGTGACTGTACACCACTTTTGTGTTGCAGAAGTATTTAATAATAAACATGAAGATTTAATAATAATTTTAATAAAATACTACCAAGCCTTTCCATATCTCCATTGTATCACCTGGGTAGGACCTCTTTAAAAATAAGAACTTGAAAGACAAAAGGCTTCATTCTAGCTTGCTGTAAAGCAACTGTCACTTACAGGATTTCATTTGTGGGAGATTTTCTGTAAGGCTGAAAACTTCTCCCTCTCGAGAAACTGTAGAAATCTAATGGTTTTGTCATCTGAAACTAAGCAATGCAGGGGAATGTATGTTGTCCTGAGGAACCACCAGGCATGTGCAGAGGATTAAGAAGACAATATGACCTGTTACAGCCTATTTTTAGTAGTACTTTGACTTTAAGCATATTTGTATTTTTGCAAGCTGCCTGGTATTTCTATTCAAAGAAATTAATGAAGGCTGAAAGGAGTGAAAAGCAGAAGATGAGGAAAGCAGATACTCCTCTCTGTTTACCTTTTGTGGGGAGAGGAAAACTTGTATCAGTCTACATTTTGAGTTTGGCATAAAGCTCCTTGAAAGGAACAATCTCTACCCAGTAATGAGAAATGCAGAAGAGGCCAAGCTTCTTGAGGTATTCAAAGTTCTCTGCTGTGCCAATATTGAGAGGTGTGGGAAGGCTGCTGAGAATTCAGGTTCTTAATTTACTACCTTGATAATGAATCAAGAAATGAAGTAAGACAAGAGAAAAAATGAATGGGAATTCTTCATCCATGTTAACGCACAGACCGATTAAATTAAATTAGAAATGGGAATCTAGAAAACACGGGACTATGAAATTATTATACCAGCTATAAAAATTGTTTTGGGGTTTCCACCACTGAGTGAATTTCTCAGTAAAACATAATAACTTTGCTAGCCATAAAAATCCACGAACATGTATCACATCTTCTGCTAAAACTACTTCAGTATTTTTATTCTAAGACAAACATTATTTCAACGTACTTTTATAAATGCTGTACTTAATTTAATATTCCTTCCTGCTCTTTCTCCTTGATTTCTACAATAAGCATTGATTAATTATTTCCTATTTCCATTCGTTTCCCTAGTGTAAGCTATTTCAGTCCTGTTAAGTGGTTAGTCTTGGAAGGAACTGTCAAACCTGATTTAGACTACTTTAATTTTGGATTGAATATTCTGATTTTAACAATTCTGTCATCTTTCAGTGAACAAATTTGTTGCATAAAAGAATTATTTTATGAATCAAATTTTATCATCTATTCCCGCTTATATTGTTTTCCCCTCTTTTTCTTAGTCTTCAAAATGCATATTTGAACTTCGATAGCCTGAGTTCTCTTCCAAGCAAGACTTCCCTATGATTCTACTACTCAATATATCGTTTAGTTTCAATTGAAATGAAAGTTAAGTTTGTATGATGATCTCCATTTATGCTTTAGCTCATCTGTTCTCTGTTCTCTTCCTTTCCTTTAGTTTTTGCATTAAAGCACTAATCTAAAAATATCTTCTAAAATAAAAGATTTTTTCTCCAATTATTCAGAAGGTTCCAGAAGTCCCTATAGTTAGCCAAGATTTCTTTTACAGCTCTGCTGGCTGTTCACATCAAGAGCAGAGTCCCCAAAACAAACAGCTTCTGGAGAAGCTGTTTGTGTGAAGTTGAAGACTGAATATGAATATTTATACAGGAATGAATTGAGGTTGCACAGATAAAGCACGCTTCCCTGACTTAAAAGAAATGCAGTATGCGATAGATGCATATATTATTCACACACAAAACAGGATCAGACTCTTTTAATAGCAGTGTTCCTGAAGCAACATCCTTTACTTTTGCCCAGATGAGGTCTGTAACAAGTAGGACCATTCCTCATCATAGAGGAAGGCTGTGATGGCTCTCTACTTTGTGTTTTAGATTGTGCAAGTTACAGTTTTTAAAGTGCTACAATTTGGTCAGTTAGATTTTCTCAGAGCAAAAACCATACTCATAACACAAAAATTATTACAAATCCCTGATTCAAACACGGCTCAATGGACTTTTAAAAGATATCTTTACAAAGATATTTAAAAGAGATCACTGAGAGTCTTATTATTCAAAATCCTTTAGAGGTAGCAGCAAATTAAAGGCTACAGAGAAATCAAGTTATGCCTTTGATGGTAGCGCATTATATAGCCTGATAACACTGCTAAGCATAAAAAAGCTCCAATTTGCTTTGTTTCGCTTTTACCCTTCTCTATTTTATACAGTATCACAGAAAATTACCTTATCCCACAATGGGCATTTTAAATCTCTTTCTGTTTTCTTACTTCACTTGCTCAGAACCTAGTTTTCAAGCAAGTGAAAACCTGTCTGACCTACTTTATCTTATTTTGGTACTTGCAGTAAATACCCTTAAGCTTGTCTACTCTGACATTTCTTAAAACGTCTTCTATACACAGATAATAATTTCTCTTAAAGCAAGAAAGTCTATCATGACTGTTGCAAGAATGATCAACTATTAGTCCTTCTGAAAGTCAACAAGATGTTTTTACATTGCAACAGAATATTTCTCACCAAACTCTTTGTGGAAATGGCTGAGGTACTTGGGAAGTTAAAACTAAAACATTCAAATCAAAACAGACCTCATCAGGTGAAATTTAGCCCAAATCCCATTTTGCACAGTTTTAAACAAATAAAAATAGAGTCTAATAAAGGGGCATACAAGGCAACTTTGATACAGGTGGCACTAATGGCCCCACTTTTAGTAAACCTAAATCCTTTATTCTTTTATCAGTGGTAACAAACTAAAATCCTGCTTTAAGAGCTGCTAAATTGTCTACAGTATTTATATGAAAGAGGTTCTCCAAAAAAAAGTGGTAAATTATTTTACTGCTATCAAGCTCAGTTATGAGAAGGCACAAAAAAATCCCATGGTGATGAGTGAGAGATGCTTTGTTAAAATTAGGCTTGGATAACTTGCTCTACAACCATTGCATTTCTAGCTGTATTCCCACTATAAGCCTTATTTTGGTTCCACTTTAAGAATCTTCAAGCAACCAGTAAAAGTGGCATATGAAATTTGTGGTGAGGGTTGGAGTTGTTCTGTGAAAACAGAGGCATTATATTTATTGCGTCTCTGTGTGTTACAAAAACTAGAAGGGCTCACTGCAATCCATAATAATTTACCTATCTATTTTTTACCCATCTATCAGTGAAACAAAACAGAAGCTTTAAAGAACAAGCTTAAAATAATGTATGTGATTTATGTAGCTGAGATTTCCACATATTTAGTGTGCATTAGGTTACTGCATCAATTTAGCAGTTAAAATTGGCTCCTAAAACTACTAGTATTAATATTGAGGTAAGTTGTGTAGCTAATTTTTCCTTCTGGAGATCATAGCTCTGGAGTTGATGTTGGGAAGGAGAGACTATAGGATGGAGAGGAATCCCTGGATCTCCTGCAAAGAGCTTGGAGAGGAAAGGCAGACAGTGCATTCACGTACAATACAAAATTACCATATCCATACCTTTGCATTGCTTTTTGGGTCACAAGGAAGGAAATTATGCTGCAAGTTTAGGGCATCTCTCAAGAAGAAGACCAAGGGAAAAAGTACAGTTTTCTTCTGGTCTTCTGTCTTTGGACTTCCTGAGGTTTGCAGGTCAGGAGACTCATCTAATCTCTGTAGAACTCACATAGAGATTTGTTAGTGTAGCTGTGCTTACTGATAGGATTTCTATCAGCAATATAGATTACAGCCTTTAGGCAGCAAAGCATATATGAAAAAACAGTATTTTCTTTTTCCCATATCCAAGCAATGATACGGTAGGGCAGTACAGGCACACTATGTATACAGTTCAATGCTTATTATAAACCTTAAGAACAAAACCAGTAGTATTCATCCCACAAGAAGCAAGTAGTTTTTTGACAAGTATGTATGTATCAAAGAAGATAAGAGATGTTCATCGTCTGATGGAAGCTGGGTACATCCTAGACCCTTTATCCATGAGGAAAATTTACCTCAGCAGGAATTTCATCTAAGCAAATGCAAATATCTAGTGTTTGTCACAGCACGTGTTTCTCTGCCTTTTTTTTTCTTTTGCTTGTATTGCTTAGCTTTCCTTTTCAACAAACCCCAAAACCTTGCAACATTTTTCACTAATAATCACTGAGGTCCTGAAAATCTTGAGGAAACATATCAAAATAATTTAGAAAGAATATCCCAGTGCAGGCTCTGAATTAATAGTTTCTGGATTCATAGCACTATTCTGATCAAGATGTAGAAAAACAGTAAGTCAAAACTGTAGCCAGAATATGGAAAACTCGTTCACTGATACAGAGACTAATCAGAGCAAGAAGGGGATGACTAACAAATGTCTGGAGATGAACAAAAGCCCCGGGAAAGTTTTCCTTGACTTCAAGATTCTTGCCTTATCAAATTTCTTACAGATATCTATTTAACTGGGGTCTCTTTAATTTCCACACAGTTATACTTTCAAGGCAACTGCAGTTACTACATTTGTTTAAGTTTGATCACACTCATCTCTTGGTTAAAACTTGGAACATTGTATAAATCTCAAAAAGCTACATAGAATAGGAAACCATCATTAAATCAAAGGTGATATAAAACCAGAAAAAAATTACAAATTATTTTCATATGAACTGTTAAAAAATGCATAAATTTCACTTCTTTTCAAGAAACTGTAAAGCTGCTTCTTCATAGGAATAATATTTATAGTTTTACTTACTATAATTGTATTACTCCTTGAAGTAAGTAGAGCCGTCCTGTGGACATACCTAGCTGCTGCAGATGACTGGAAACCAACTCCAATTACTTATTTCTTAGATGGAACTATATGTTGAAAGCAAGAAGAAATAAACAGTTTAAAGCGTTTTACTTTTAGTTCAGATCTAACTATATATATACATATATTCATTAATCATCCCCACAATTCAAAAAAGACATGGACAGATTGGAGAGGATCCAAAGGAGGGCCACGATGATGATCAAAGGACTGGAGAACCTGCCTCATGAGGAGATCAAAGGAGTTAGGTGGTCTTCTCCCTGCAAAAGGCTCAGGAGGGACCTTCTCTTCTCCCTGGAGAAAAGAAGGCTCAAAAGGGACCTCATCACAGTATTCCTGTACTTAAAGAGTGGCTACAAAGAGGACAAAGGAAAGCTACAAGGAGCCACATGGAGAAGACAAGGGGCCATGAGTTCAAGCTTCACTAGGAGAGGTTTCATGTCAATATAAGAAAGACATTTTTTAGACTGAGAGCAATCATCCAGTAGAACAAACTCCCCAGGGATGTGTAGACTCCCCATTGCTGGAGGTTTTCAAGATGCGACTGCACAAGCTGCTAGACAATCTCATCTAGGCTGTCTTTCCCAGGAAAGGTTGGATCAGATGATCTTTCGAGGTATGTCTTTTGGAGTCTTTCCCATAAAACAGTCCTGGGCCGTTCTATGATTCTCTGATTCTAATTTCCCTTAACACAATGAGAACCATAGGTAATTAGTACCACTGAAAAACTAAGCCAGGCATTAAGCTCTGATTTGGATGACTAACCTTAGAAAATATTGAACATAATTCCATGAAAGATTCTCCAAAGAGTATTCAGATCAGAAAACTTCATCATACTGACTTTCTCACTTTAAATTCTTGACAATCCCAGTCCATGGTAATCTGGAAATAGTATTGATTGCTATTCTTCTGGAAAAAAATATGAAGAGAGGTTGCTTATTTTTCTTTATTAGAAGTGATAATAAAAAAAGTAAGAATACTTCTTCCCTAAGATGGAATTTGCTCTTGTAGGTCACTGAAGGATCTTTCAGTGGACCAGACATACTTTGTTTGATTTTTTATAAGTTTGAGTATCTGTATCAGTGTTTGGCTGGGTTGCCTGTTTTTCAAGGACGCTACCTATCCATAGTTGTTATTACATTGGCTGCTACTTCAAAATTATTTATAAAGCATGTCATTTTACAGTGTATATTCTGCCAGATCTCCTCTGTAATCCTGAATATATCACACATCTTCCCTGTTACACACTGAACATGCACTGTACATGCTCAGGAGCACTTTATTAGGAGAAATTTTACCTGATATGAACTAATCTGGCCAGATCACAGCATTTCTTTTTCTACTTGGAAAGCAACTCATGATTCTGCAAATGCTGTTGTATGCACCGAGCTCTAGGAATCACCTTCACAAAACTAAGTATGTGTATTGACATTTGGACCCCAAATATTAACTCCCTAACATTCACCATTACTTTGGTATTTTTTCATGATTTTATTGTCCTCTTGGATGAGTAGCAAATTCTCCTATGTGATCCAATTACACTGGAAAGTTCACAGTCACTAGTCCCAGGGTCCCAACTGTTCAGTCCAGATTGAACATTTAGATTCTACTTATCCAAATTCCTGCTCTGCTTTCAGCTGAAAGCTGAAATCTTTCACTCACAACCCAAGAGATGGTATATCCCTATGGTCCGCAAAAACTTCCGATGAACACACAGCAGTGCTGCAATAGTAGTGAAACATCCTCTTGCTGTGATGTAAACACATGTTTTGCAAGAAGACTGCAACCAGGACACTATATAATCATGCATTAAAGCATACAATAGAAGCAACAGCTGTTGGATGCTCTTCTCGGAGCAAGGCATCTGTCCAGTTAGTTGGTGAGCATTTTGAAGGGTGTAAGAGAACAACGTCTACAGTGTGCTGGATACTGCTAATATTTTCACTGGCAAAATTTCCTTTGTGTGGTGCAATCACAGACAGTTAATGCTTTCAGTTAAAAGATAACTATTTATTTTTTTGCTAATATAGGGTGTTGGGTATTTTTCCAGTGAATGTTAATGAACAACTCACTGCTTGGTAAATACATATTTTAGAGGATGTTTGCTAAATCACTTGACACAGATGGATCTGTCACCAAAAAAATTTTCTGTTTCCCATATCCAGGAACTAAAAACTGTGGCAAATTTGCTCTAATTTGTTCATTGTAAAGAAGTATAGGAATTGTACCTCTCTCCATTTCTTCATATAGCAGTATACAAATAGTGGCATGTATTAATATAGTATTTGTCACTGGAAAAAAAACGGGAGACATCAGATCAGACCTAATGCAACAGGGTCATTACAGAATCCAAAGAGATTGCTGCATGAATCAAGCAGTCGATGTTACTGAAGTAAATGATGCTAAGGTATACATCAATGGTAATAGTGAATGTAGAACCTTTGTTTTAAGATTTAGAGATACATTGTTTCACCTAGTAGCCATGTGTCCACGAAAAAAGACAATTTTATAGAACCATAAAATGGTTTGTGTTGGAAGAGATCTTAAAGCTCATCCAGTCCCACCCCCCCTGCCATGGGCAGGGACACCTCCCACCACACCAGGTTGCTCCAAGCCCCATCCAACCTGGCCTTGAACACTGCCAGAGAGGGGGCAGCCACAGCTTCTCTGGGCAACCTGTGCCAGGGTCTCACCACCCCACAGGAAAGAACTTCTTCCTAAAAATCTAATCTAAATCTACTGTCTTCCAGTTTGAAAAATTATAGTAGAGAAACTGCTGAGATTATGAAAAACATGGAGGCAGACAAAGCAGGACAGCCCATTTGAGACACATTCAGAGTAACCTGAATTTGTCCAAGTCTCCTCCTGAGCAGGGCCACCACTGCCTTTAAACCGGCTGGGTGCCAGCACCAGCCTTCCCTTCCTGCACGGCCGCAGCGGGGATATGCGAAGCAAGGATGGCGGGTGGTGTGGGCGGCGAGGGGGGGCGAGGGGCTCCCCAGCCTGTGCGCGGAGCGGTAACCGCTCCGCG
>VZRW01006817.1:0-32067 GCA_013398125.1 Aegotheles bennettii | reverse complement strand
GGTAGCGAGGAGAAAAACCGGCGGTGGCTGAGATGTGGAACAGGCTGTGGGTGATCCCTCTCGGGCGTGTGTAACCGGGGGCGCTTAATGAGGAGCGGCACTATGGGCTTGTGGCTCCTAAATGAGAGGAGTGCTGGTGAGCAATAGCTCCTGATTCAAAGCGGCAGCGAGCGCTGGCAGGGGAAATGAGCGGGCGTAGGTATGTCTGCTCCGCGCAGGCACCGCCTTACTACAAGCTGTGTTCTTCAGCCCTGGCTCTCGGATTTTTTCGGGATGACTTGTCAGCTTTTGTCCCTCTTCTCTGAGGTGCTATGTGTGGTCTGCTGTTGCCACTGCTCTTTCTAAGCATTAGTTAATAGTCTTCTCCAGAGAATTTGTACCAGCTGATACATTTACAGTATGAAAACCACAGGGGTATCTAATACAAGCATCTCATTTCCTGCAGGAAACAGAACAGTCATACTGCAGGGGTTTTTTATGGTCTGAGCAGAGGGCTTATTCGGCCTCTTAGCTGTGGTCATAAATCTATGTTTTCTATTAGTGTGGAAATACTGATTGGCTTTTGCATTAGTTTGCTCTGTGTGTTTTCATAGAGTTGCATGTTACGGAGTTTTGGTGGTTATCTGTGCGTAGTCCAGGTTTTGGGTAGTCTTACATCTATCTTATAAAGCTGTGTTTCCATGTTACTGGATTCCTTCATTCCAGTTGGTGGATGAGGGAAGGAGAAAATACAAAATACAGTAATACACAGGAGGTATAAGCGATGCCTGCCAGGACTGTAGTACTCTCAATTTTTTAAAAAAATCATGGACTATATTATTTCTCATAAAATATCAGCCTGTAGGATACCCTACAGCCAGTAGAAGGGAAGAAGATGTAATTCATATTCCACGGAATTAATAACATTCTTTGTAAAATGTTTCTTCTGATACTTGAACTGTTGTGGTATTTATCTCTAAAATTTTAAATATTCAATTTAAAAAGCTTATTTTAAAATTGTTTTTCTTCCTGTAACCCCTGAAAGTGTGTCATGACCAGTATTGTTACAGGAAGGCAAAGATAGGGGTTGGTGGCCTTCCTCTAGAGAGCAATGTAATTCCTTGAACAAAAGGATCCTAACAAATAGGTACTGCATGTAGTCAAAAACATGGATGGTTGTGATAGTAAACCAGAGCAATAAACACCTGTTCAGAAACAATGCAATTGTTGAGATTGTTGAGAGAAACTCAACACTCCTAAGAGTCTCTGCCTTGAATTTTATATTAAATCTGTGTCATAATCAGAAAATACTCTCTTGATCTCCATATCGCAGAGGGGAAATACTGGATTATTGTTTCAGCCCTGGCAGATCAGGGCCTGACATAAATGTTCGATTTGGATATTGGGAGAGCTGCAGGTGCTCCGTGTTGCTGCTGTTAAAGAAGTGGAAATGCTGCTCTAGATAAGAGGAAAATATTTAGAATGGGGAAGGGTTTATTTGTCAGAGAAAGAATAAAGCAGGATTGCGTTGCACAAGGTAATAATTTTCAGACTTGCACAGAGGAAATGACTTTGGTTGTATACAGAGGTCTTTTAGAATAAAGATTACTAGCTTGGTATTTTATAGCATTTCTGGTGGTAAGTAACTCAGTCCCTGTCCCTAAAGTCTTCCTGGCAGAGTAACCTAAAAAGTGTACCTTTGCTAGAGAGAGGAGGAATATTTTTGTGGATCAACATGGAGGAAATGCATAGCAGAGGGGAAATGGTGAATTCAGTGGCAGCAGAGCCCTGTCACAGAATAAATGAAGTTGAGCTACAGCGTTGCTGTGGGCTTTGTTTGTTTCTTTTTTTTAAATACAAGTTTGCAAGTAATAGCTTCGTTTTGGTTTGTCCTTGTATGTCTTTATATGCGAACTGGGGCAAGTTTAGAGAATATTATCGAAATTTTAGAGGAGAAGGCAGTGTATATTTTAAGGAACTACTGCCAGATATCAAAAGGGTATGCAAGTAAATGCACTGGTATAAGGACACTGATAATCTCTAGAGTCTCTAAATAAGTAGTATATTAGAAGAGAACCTTCTATAAGTGTTTCAAAATGACCTTTCCCTAAAAGCGTACTAATTTTCTTTTATGACAAATGAAAACAATCAGCTTTGTGATGAACTGTGAACATAGTTACTGAAATATTATGAGGTCTCAAAGGCTTTTTTTGTCTGTGTTGATAAATAACTCTCTAAGAACATGTTCTTGCTTGTCACAGCTTTCCCCAAGCTAATGTCTTGTGCTGCACATGATGTTTTGACAATCCCCTCTAATCTACATTTGAAAACCCTTAATGTGTTTTGTCATAACCAATAATTGTGAGAAGGGGGGGGTGGGGTGGTAAGTCCTGGAGATCAGCTCTGTGTGTGCCTCCCACATAAACAGGTGTATCTGTGTCAGGTGGCTGGGTCTGTGATGCGGGGGCTTTACTGGTGCACCGGAATAACAGCAAATGTGATTTGGGTTTGTTTGGGGTTTTTTTGTCCTCTGCAAGAAGATGAACCCACATAAAAAGGAAACTTGCTTTCCACCACAATTGACTGTTTTTTCTTTAATTTCCATTTTAAAAAGAGGAGAAAGGGCCGTAAACCTTGAGTTTCTTATTACACACTGTATTATTAGTGTTTTCTTTTTTATTTCCTTTTATTTGTATAAGTGAAAGTGTTAAACTGTGCAGAATTCGCAGTATGCATTTACTAACCCTGAGATGAGGATTTCTTTTTTTAAGCTTATGTATTTATTGCAAAGATTTGCAGGGCTTGGTCAGAGCCTTGTAGCTTTGATTTCTGACTTGTTTTCTGCTTAGTCTTTTTTTCCAGAGAGCTGCAAACACTCTCTTCCACAGGACTGTTCTAGCTGCTGATTTCCTAGAAACTGTACAAATGTTACAAATCACTTTATAGAAGCAATTTCAATTCTCATTTCCAGTCTTGTATTCTAAACTATTTTGGAAGTAAGTGGGCTGAAGGCAGATTGGCTTTATGGAACCATGGAATGGTTTGGGTTGGAAGGAACCTTGAAGACCATTCAGTTCCGATCCCCCTGCCATGGGCAGGGACACCTCCCACCAGACCAGGTTGCTCAAAGCCCCACCCAACTTGACCTTGAACACTGCCAGGGAGGGGGCAGCCACAGCTTCTCTGGGCAACCTGTGCCAGGGTCTCGCCACCCTCACAGGGAAGTGACAACCATTGTGGTACAACTAAACCTCATGTGATGTTGAAGTAAGACATATATAGAAATACATTTTTTTTTCTTGGATAGCTGTTGTCTTCTAGTCTCCTCTGGCTCCTGTTTTTTCCATTTCCCATGACTGCTGGGTGCTGTCCTAACTTTGGATGACTTCTCAAGCAGAATTTGTTCTTTTGCACTTCCCTGCTAAACAGAAACTGAAAGTGCTGGGAGTTAAAGCTTTTCTGTTCAACAGAAACTAAAAGTAATGATATAGGGATTGAAGGAGGGAAAATGGAGATTAGTAATTTTCTTCTTTTAAAAGGTTACTGTAGTTGCTTACGTGGTATTTAAATATTGGCTTAATAGTGAAATTTGATGATGTTTATGTACAAAAGTGCATAAAACTTGCAAAGAAACATTGTGCTTGATTTCCATTAAATTCAGGGTAGCAAAGGTGCCTTGTCAAGCTTGGGGAGTTCCTGAGCAGTAGATCCCTGAAAGCTCAGAGGTGTATAGTAAAAGCAATGCTTTACCACAGTTTTATTTCTTAACTACACATCTGTTGGCTGTTGTCAGAATTAAACTGTGTTGCAAAAAGGATTTCTGCTCTGACAGTGGCTTTTAGACTAAAACTGCAGTTTGTTATTTATGTATGCATCAGCAAACCCGTAAGTTTGTCATCCCCAAACCAATTTTAAGTCTTAAAATTGAACTTAATAAATTTTATTTTAAAATAATTTTAACTTCTATATAGTGCCAACTCATGCTTATTGATAAGTACCCGAATTTATTTTAGGCAGATGTGCTGATACTTTCCCTATACATGCGTAAGGCTGTGTGCTTGGGGTGTTTTTTTTGTTACCACCAGAGATGATGCCCTCTCTGATCAGGAACTGAGCTGGCCACCACCCCTTGTGTTCCAGGGTATTGCACCCTCTTGTTGCATCCTGTATATGCCTATCTCATCTTTGCAAAAAAACTTGTAAATTTTAGGATTTAGGATCCCTACAGCCAGATAGTTCTAGCATGTAGAGAATGGATGTATAGTTGGTAGGAACAGATATTTTCAGGATTTTGAAACAGTGGGCTGCAGATTCTGACCAATGTAATAAAGAAAATGGGTTTTGTAATCCTTAATCCTCTGCATTATTTGCATGTCTTTCCAAATGCTCTTCTGCTTTTGTTGTAACTTACAGTATCATATTGGGTGTTATATGCTCTCCTACAGATGAAAAAACCAGTAGGAAGAAGTCATCAGGACGTGTTGGAGTTGGTTCTTAACTTTGTTTGTTTGGTTTTTTTTTTTAAAGTATACTGAAAGTGATCCCTGATTTACAGCACTTAACTTTTCTTTATTCTGTAGATTATTGACCCATGGTTAGCAGTTTTATTTTGTTTTATTTTTTAATCGCTTAATACTTAAGAAAAAAAATGGACTTTTTTGTTTCATTCCATGTTAAATATAGCAGTGCTGGGAGGCTCTAACCGCTGTGCAAGGATGGGGTTTGAAGCTTAGGCAATATGAACTTTCTGTTATTAGGCAAGTTTTGTATATTGGTGTGTATTCCACAAATGCTTATTGTAACATGGTGTCTTAATTAAGCAATCTATGCTGATATCTTCTTTGTTATTTTAAGCTCCAGTTACCATTTTTTCTTGACTGCAGAAATTTTGAAGAGTATTTACAGCTTATGGATTTGCACATTTGTTTTCCCTTTCTCCATGCCTTTTCCTCTCTGTTTAGAAGAAATATAGTTTGAAGCTTTGTTCCCATGTTCATCCCTTTCCCCACACCCCATATTTTTCACCTTCCAGCCCTTTGGTATTCCTTAATTTAATCTTGCAATATTTGTTTCAATCTCCACGATAATGTATAAATAATAGTTGTATTGTGGGGTTATTTTTTTTTCCTCCATTTTAGCATCTTTGACACAGTGAAACTCTACAAATTTGGGGAAATTTATACTGTTTGTTTTTTCCTAGAGTCCTGACTTCCTTCATCATACTTTTCAAGTCAGGCACCATTTGAGTTTAGAAACTTAATTTGTAAAAAATTCTTACTTCTTTTTAATCCAATAGCCTGTCTGAACTGTGGGAGAAACCTGGCCCTCTCTCTGCTTATTTGATAGCCTGTTCTAGAAACATTTTGCTTGAACATGTGGAAGGGATTCTTCTCCATGGACTTCTGAATAATAGTAGAGAAACAAAATGGTGCAAGTAAGGTAACAGAGCTGTTTCTTACCCTACGGTAGAGTGGTATAGAAACTTCCTGGTTAACCATTTTGCATCGGGGAAGTCTTGACCATACCTTTCAGTGTTTTCTTAAATTCTGTATGGTTTGGGTCTTTTGTAATGCCCAGTAAGAGGCTCCTCTTAAGAGTAGATGCTTGATGAGTTGAGCAGATTGGCAAAACAATACATGGAACAGATGTTATTCAGCCCGTTGACTGGTGCCACAGCTTAAAAAAAATGTAAAGCTGGCTTTCACTGAAGATGCAGATCTACTTTTAGAGATGGAAATCAGTAGGTATATTACTTACACACTTGTGAGGTGTTTGTCATGCTGCAGTCATGAACACATCTTTTACTTTATGGGCAGAATCTTTGTCTTACTGTGCCATTACTTACAACTGACACAACTGTTTTAGTCTTTCTAATATTTTGGATGTTTTCTTTTGACCAATAATATCATGAATCGGTAAGGCTGGGTGGTTTGTTTGCTCTTTAAATACCCAGGAGTGCAGGGTCTGGAAGAAGCACAGCCTTGTACTGGGCCTGTACACATCATATTTATGCCTTTTCCAAAAGTAGATGAGCATATTAAATATACTGACTAGCAGTATTTCATATTATCCTTGTAACATTGTATAAGTGAAATGCCTGGCTCGTGGTTTGTCTGCACATGAATATTGAATAAAAGTTTAAGGACTTAACGCCTCACTGGGTAAACTGTATGGAGAAGGAAGGACATGCTGTTTGGGTCTAGAATAGATAATTATTTAAGAGAATACTTTTTCTTTTCTGTGCTTACATACAAAGGATCAAAAAATCAAAGAAAAAAGCCTGCTAATTAATGACTGTAACATAAGTCATAACATAAATCACATGTAGTGGAAGATCTTAACTGATAAGATCTCTTTGAAGTCAAACTTGAATTGCTTCCTCATCATTTGGTATTTTACTTTTGTTTGTTTTTAAACTGAAGTTTGAAGAATTATGAATTCCACTTATTTAAAGAAATGTTAGGTTTCAAGAATAACGAATTACTGTAACCATTACTGTAGTAAGTCAAATCCAGGTCATATTTTAAATTCTATACTGTTATCTTTATTTTAGCCAGGAATTTACATCATGTGGGAACAACATGTATTTTGGAGCTTATAAAGCTGTTTAAAAGTAGAAAGCTTTTTTCCCCAAGTATTTAAAATAAAAGAAAAAATATTTCTTTCACTTTCTCTTATGATAAGCAACACAATTTTGACAGCTTCTTTTTAGATTTCATTCCTATAGATGGTAAAAAGGAAGCTCTTCTCAGCAATTACTTCAAGCAAATTGTCTAGCTGGTCTTCAAAAACTGCAGAAAGGAGAACATTCCTTCTGTGATATGGGTTAATGCATGCAATGAAGATAAGTAGCGGGCTGAAAAACATCCGTTAAAAAAAGCCTGACAGTAAGTTGGGTCTTCACTCTGTAGGCATCACTTCCCCACATCCAATCCCTCTTTTTAAAATTATTTTAAAATACATACTTTTGGATATATGTAATATATTCTGTATTTAATTTGTCATGTGCGGATTAAAATGGATAGAGTTTTATTTTTTCCACCGTGCAGAATGAAGTCTATGCTAAAGTGTGGATTATCACACATCCTTATTCTTCTGTGCAAGTGTGATTTACATTAAACAACTTAATCACTTATTGAAAACTGTCATGAATGTGGCTGGAGACATTACCAACTCTGTTATGCTACAGTTCTCTTAGTTATGAAGAATTAGTCATTATTGATCATGAAGCAAATGCAGAATACACTGCATATTGTTAGGCAGTGCTTTCTTAATAATTATCTTTAGTTTCTTGAACACCTCACATGTGGAGGACTAAGCTATAACAGAAGGAAGTTGCTTTTTATCTTGAATGAGAGCACTCATTCATATCTCGCGTGCTTGAATTCATTTCATGTTGGTTGAAGAATAGTTTTCTATTCAAGATGGTACTTTTTCAGATAGAGATACACACACATGACCACTGAAAACTTGCCATGAGGGGTCTAAGTGAGTTAAACCAGCCTTCGAGGATATGTGCTTGGCATATCTCAAAGGCTTAAATCTTTGTAAGAACAGGGCAAGTCTAATGGATTCTGACTCACTGGACGTTTGAATTGCAAAGTAGACTTATGGTCTTCTGCCTGTTCTGAGCTTCCTGTACTTGTCTAATTCACTGTCTGGGAGAGATATGAACAAGATCTTAAGTGCTTCTAACATACCAGCCTTTGCAAAGACAAACTTCTTTTTTTTATGTTCTTATAAAAACTTTAAACCTAAGATGCAGTAGAATATAATAATTTGTATGAAGGACATGCAGAAATAACCAGTTCATGATAAAGAGTTAGATTTATTTTTTTTTTAGTTTTTAAGAAAAGTCTTTTTCCTTTCCAGATGGCAAGATGCTATGGGAAGTATTTATGTTTCATAACGTGTCTGTTTTCGCCCAATCATTTAATCACCTAATATTAAAAAATGAACAAAGAAAAAGTCTGTGTATAAGGTACGTTTTTCTGCTTCGGCTGTGCTCAAGAACCTTGTATACTACAAGTATATTACTGTTATGTGTGATGTGCAACCTAGTCACGTATGAACAAGCAGGAAAACTGCTTTAGGGATTGACTATAACTTCAGAGGGCTTTTAAATTCTTTTATTCATTGGGTCTACTGACTTGTGAGCAAGGCTTAATGCAGAACAGTAGCTGTTTAAACTGTTTTGCTTTTATCCCTTGAAAATATTTCTGTGAAGAAAAACAAATGAGAACTACAGGACAATAATTCTCGTTCGGATTGAATAGTTGATCTTCCTTTAATTTAACATTTTTAAAGAAAACAAGAAATCTCAAATTCTTTAGAGTATTTTCTCTCACTCTTTGTGGGGGGCACAAAAAACAAACAAACAATAAGCTAGCCTTCTTTCAAGTAAATTGTCAGGGCTTTCATTTCTTTAGCAGAACTTCAAGTTCATGTTGATCTGAATGGTCGCTATAGATGAAATAGCACTGGGAGGGTAACTCAAACTTCTGGCACTTGGAGAAAGACTGAATAACAAACTGCTTTTAAGTAACTGCCATGCATTATTTATTTTAGTAAATACTTTTTTTCTTATTACTTGTAAGAATATTTTCAACAGCCTTGCACTTTCTGGTATTCCTCAGTGCTCTAAAGAGTTTCATTTCTCTTAATGGAAGACTGATACAGAAACAATAGATTTACACTTGTTTTAGGGCTTCCTGATGTCATGTTTTCAGATCAGGAGTTGTAACAATCCTTCTCATGCTTCTGTGAGGTTTTCAGGTGCACGCAGGGTGTATAAGGTGGTTGTTCCAAATTCCATCGTTGTTCCCTCAGGTTTTCTTATGCTACTCAATGTGATATCTGGATTCATGAGCTTGGTCATTCAGTAGTGTCTTTCCAACTTCATTATTATTGAAACAGTACAGTTGGTGTGGTGTTGGTTTTGGTTGTTTTGTTGTTTTTTGTTTTTTAAATGGGGAAACTACAGTAATATGTAAGGAGGCAACATACTCACTTCCAGGACCTTCTACCTCTTAACTCTATATATAGAGGTGAGTATGTTGACTCAGCGGGGGGGGGAAGAATAAAAATGCCTACAGCAGTGTTTGGCCTGCAATACACAGAACTGTCTTCTGTCAGTGGATTCTGGCTTCAGGTGTATGTCAGCTAAATCTTTGAACCACCAGAGGTGGAAGGAAAACTGTTTCATGGAAAAGCTGAAAAGAAGTAATAGTTTCTTGATAGTTGAAGTTGCTCATAATTTAATGCAGAAAGGATCACCTGAAGAGTAATCCACTCCAAAGACCATTTGGTAACAGTCCTTGTCTAGTTAGGAGAGGCTCACGGGTATGTGTTTTATCTTCCAGAGACTGCATAATGCTTTGGAACACCAGGAAAAGTTAAAGCAATGCAGTAAAAGATCAAACAGCCTTTCAGATGGGTGTGTTACGGAAGGGTTTGGGCAAGGGGGAGATGGGATTGTCTTTCATGTTGCTTCATGCCATGCCCAGTACCATTGCTATTGCTCCTGGGCCTGCAGCTTCAGGAAAAGGGAACAGGGAATCTGATGGTCTGAGCAAGCATGAGCAGATGTTTCACACTCAGACTGCCTCCCTATACAATGTTTAAGAACAGATATGTGTTAATACCTGGTTCTGCTCTTGGGGGAGACCTTAATACCTCAATACCACAGTTTCTTGCAGATCTTGTGCATTGCTTGTGTGAGCAATGGCACAGGCTGCTGAGGTTCTCCAGCACCTGGTGTTCTAGCACATGTAAATTGAGTGTGGGGCAAAACAAATATATATCCTTCTCAAGCCTAAACAGCATAACATCAGTAGATCCTACTATGTTGACTGCCACTGAAATGTAGCCTTTTCTTAATGGCAATATTTCTCTAAGATAAAGATATCGGAAAGATTATGGGAGCAAAAGCTTTCTTCTTCTGTTTGTTCCCCCCCCTGCCCCTTTTGATTTCCTATTTAAAGTGAATGCAAAGCCTCCCTGTAGTACCTCACTTTTACTGGTCAAATAAACTTATTTAAAAGTAAGAATTTCTACCATTGCTTTTTGGCTTTATTTTTTTCCTATGCATCTTATATTCTGATACCACTGGTAAAAGAGGAATTAGAAATTTACTTGAACTGGCTGTTGATCATTTGTATGCCTGATGTTATTCTGCATGTGCTGCTTATTTATAATATCAAATGTCTTATATTGATCAACTGTGTGTGTTATCAATATCTGTTGGATATTTATTTTTAATTAAACAAATAACTTATTAGTGATTTTTTGACCTTAGGTGGTAGATACCAGTCCTGTGCTCAATAGAATGTGATTTTTCTCAAACTGTGTGTAATCTAAATAATGGGACCTCATACCTGAAAAACTTCCTTACCTGAGGTTTTTTCATAGAGTAACAGTAAATGTGATTGACATTCTTAATGCTGTTATTTGTGGTGATTTGCAGGACATGTGTGGACCCTTCCTGTAAGGAATTCTTCTGTAAACATTAAGAAAAGAACTCTTTAGATCACCTTGTGAAGAAAGAGGGCAAGAATCTCTGTTTAAAAAAACTACTTGTGTTGATACACACAGCATTATTTGCTGTTACTCTTTTAAGGTAAAGAGCATAACCAGACATTTCTAGGTGATTGTTTTCAATAAGCAGTGAGGCTGGTTATCCATGTCTCAGTCTAGTATGATACAGAAGAGCATGGTGCTACTATGATTTCTAGCCAAACAGAATAATTTTACTAACTTGAGGAGATGTTTTGGAAACAACAGTGTTTTGCTTGGTCCATTCTGTCTCTACAGTGTAGTCTGTTTTTAGGGTGGTTCAAACTATCCACTTCCTTCTTTTCTTACAAAAGAGACAGTCTTCTTATTTAAACTGATACTTTCAACAAGCTGAAAATGCTTTGTCAAGATGAAATATGAAGTCAATTGAATATTTGCTGCTACTGCAGACCAGAGCAGGAGAAAAAAATAATCTCATGATGTGTGGGGTTTTTTTGTTTCCTTCTTTTTTTTATTGCTGGCTGTGGTCCAAAAGTGTCTTCTGTGCTATGTTAGATCTTGCAGGTGGTTGCTTAGACCTTTTATGAATGCTGTCTTTCAAATCAGCTGACTCCTGTTACTTTTTGCCTTCTTTGTTTATGGCTGGGAATTTACCAGTCACTTGAGTTATTGAAATAATCTTTACCATAAAGGAGTCCAACTCAAAATGTAAAGCTCTTAAATCCAAACACTTAATAAATGAACAGTTTTACTTTAGATCAGCTTTTTGGTCACTTTTTTATTTTTAGGTAGCAGTTAGGAAAGATAATGAATATCTGTTACAGAAACTGTGAATTGTCAAAATTGTTGTGTAAGTTACATGTTGGAAATCAACTTTTATTCTAGCCCTTTACTAACATAAAGGTAGAATTCTTACCTTCATAATCCTCTTCTATATTAATAGGTATTTAAGTGAATAATGAAGTCTCTGTGAGAATGAGACTTAATTAGGGGTATTCTCATTCTTGTCGTAAATGCACACTAACAATTATCTCAATTTATAAAGTACTTGGCTGAGTCCATCATCCTGTCATCATAGACGGTAGTTGTTTGTTTGGATTTTTTTTTTTTCTTCTCAGGTATATACATTTTTTTTCAGAGCACTGACTGGCTTGGAAAGCATTCTTGACCCCCCCATCCATGGTTGGCAATGTATTTAACATTTCAAAGGGTGGCCCTTCCTCTGTGGCTGTTCTGATAAATGCTCTAGCTGGAGCCAGGTGAACTTCTAGCATTTCAATTAACGCTCCACACAGGGAGCCTTCCTGTGGAGGAAACATGCATTTTCTTTAAAAAGAGCTTCCAAAATAGATTGCGAACATAAACTGTGGAGGAGAAAAAATAACTTGAAATATGGGAGCAGTTGTGTTACTGATTTTGCTGAAGTAATTTATGGAAAGATCTGAAGTTGTTAGTGTAAAGTGCAAGTATGTAAAATGCATGCTTACATTGAAACGTAGTAAGTCTTGCTGTGGCTGCAAGAATCCCAGATGTGAACTTAATTCTGCAGTGTCATCAGTCTGGAATTCACCGCTTGAGTTGGAAGAGGGAGCTGAGACTCTGAGGCATGGCAGAAAATTATTTTCATGAATGTCATATTTGCATGTCTCATTTTTCAGCCTGAATATGGTACACGGCATCAAAACCACTTCAAAAGTACTGAGCAGTTTTGTCTTCCACCAGATTCAACTGGAGTCAAATAGTCAGACTGAGGAACACTTCAACACAAAAGTGTTGTGTTGCATACTCTAAATAGATCCATTCCTTTAAGAAGAATATTCTTTATTTTTGCTTCTGTTATTTTTGTCACTTTGTACCTGGTTCAGTCATTGGCTACATATTTAAGGGATGTGGTAATTCATTAATTTTAAATATTATTTTATTTTTTAAGAGAGCTTTTATTCTGAGACTTAAAGCTGAAAATACAGTTTATTTCTTGGAGCCCATGAAATGTATTATGCAACCCCTGACTCAACAGCAGGATGCTGAAAAAATTAACGTCTATTTCAGTACAGCAGACTTCTTTAAAATATTGACAGAAACACTTATTTGCTTGGGTTTTTTAATTTTCCTTTCTGATGGTAAATGTCCATTTGTATTCATCATGGAAAACTTCAGGCTGAGAGGTTAAAACATAATAAGATCAGCTGAATGGTGTCGTATAATTAAAATAATTGTAAAGACTCGACTACAACAGTCGGTAGGGTTTGATTCTGACTGTAGTTAAACTGTCAATATACATGCAAATGTTGGGAGTTTCCAGCATGAAGGGCATCTGTTAAAATCTGTAAATGCTTTATATCAACAGGCGTTATGTTGTCTTTGATCCACATGACTGTGCTTCCCTTCTATATTCCTTATAGCTCCATGCCTGTTTTACAGTATAGAATAAATAATAGCAACTGAATAAGACCTGTTGACTGCAGGACAACTTCCAGTATTTTTAATGTTTAATACTTGTGTTGTACATGGAAGTCTTTAGATTCTCGTGTGGATTTTTCTAAGGAGTGAACCATTGATATGTTTTCTGTTGTACAGGTGAAAAATCTAGGTAGAAGTGTAACATGATCAAATGTACACACCATCTAGATTTTAATTATTAATTTACTAATTGCATTACTACAACCTGGTCTACCTATAAAATTATTTTGGAGAGCTGGTACAAAAAGCTTGTACCTTTGGTGTCCAAATTACTATATAATGTTTACTGGAATTTCTGAAAACTGTATCACAAATTAAATACTCTTGAGAGTGGGGAAACTTAATGATAAAGCTGCAGCTGCACACAGAACTCCTATGACGGCCATGTATTCAGGATGTGGAAGCTCAGCTGGTAAGAAACTGAACCTTCTGGTACCATTTTTATGTCCCAAAGCCAGGTTAATCTTCTGGGCCCCTCAGATGCTGGTAAGACAAGTTCCCTGTCATTACAGCATGAGAAAGTCTTCAAATCTTAAAAGTGTACTGTTCCTGGGTTTCCTGTTTGAGATCTCCTATTTCTAGTCCAGAGCAGAATGATGACTGGTAGCAACTGTTGATATCCTTTCACCTCATTTCAGATAAGTATGAAATGCAATATAGTGGAGGGTGTTTTTGTAGCAGCATGCCATGTTGGGAGAACTGCCCCATGTTGTGAAGGTTATCAGACTGCATTGCTACTGCAGATTTTGATAACTGTAAAGAATCTGACCAGCTTTGGGAGCAAGAGGGTAAGCAAAGAATAATGGGAGTCTCTTACTGCACCAAGCAAAGGTCCCTGAGCCTACACAGATGGACAGTTGTATTCCTGAGTGGGAAAACTTTGTCCCTGCACCTCACTGCTAATGCATGATAAGAGAGCCTGGAAAAAAATGAAGAAACGGCTTGTTTTCGGAGTCAGTAACCTGATTTACCCCAAGCAAAAGCTGACTAGTGGTTAATGAATTGGATGTTACCAGGATTTTCTTGTATGGTCAAGCTCCTTCATAATACTTATTGCTTTTGTTTACCACCTCTGGTGGTAAAACTGTTTTTGCAGTGTTGCAATTTTTAGTATAGAGCTTCTGTATAATTATTAGGTCTGCCATTTTTTTCTTTAGAAAATGTGAATGACTATAAAAATTACACTTCACAAATCCTTGTGAGCCATTTAAGTTATTGAACACATCAGTCCACTTGAGAACAATGGACTGGGAAATCTGCATTCCTTAATTGAAATACACTGGGATCTAAATCCCATTCAAAACATGCTGCAATTTTATCTCAATATTTTAAATCCCACATCTATTCTGTTGCTCAGAAATTGTCTTTTATCTGTGCTACTATGCCTGAACTGATAAATTCTGTGGGATCTTATCTAAGCTGAGGTCGGTGTTGGATAAACCATGTGAGCAATTAAGAAATAACTGAGTTGCAGAGCTGGTTTCTGACTACAGTAACTTCTGGGTATTGCCACTTGCTCTAAAAAGGCCTGAGGAATTATGAAGAAAGTTCAATGACTTGCCCACAAATACAGAATAAACTTAGGCAGAATTTGAATGACTGAGCAGATGTGTAGTCAAAAGAAGCTGTGACTTGGCTGCAACTAGAGGAGAAGACCTGCATCAGTATTGCTGATGACACCAAAGTCATCATGGGAGGAGTGGCTGACACACCAGAAGGTTGTGCTGCCATTCAATGAGACCTTGATAGGCTGGAGAGTTGGGCGGGGAGAAACTTAATGAAATTCAACAAGGGCAAGTGCAGAGTTTTGCATCTGGGGAAGAACAACACCATGCACCAGTACAGGCTGGGGGCTGACCTGCTGGAGAGCAGTGTAGGAGAAAGGGACCTGGGGTCCTGGTGGACAGGAGGATGACCATGAGCCAGCAATGTGCCCTTGTGGCCAAGAAGGCAAATGGCATCCTGGGGTGCATTAGAAGGGGGGTGGTTAGTAGGTCGAGAGAGGTTCTCCTCCCCCTCTATTCTGCCCTAGTGAGGCCACATCTGGAGTATTGTGTCCAGTTCTGGGCCCCACAGTTCAAGAAGGACAGGGAACTGCTTGAGAGAGTCCAGTGCAGAGCCACAAAGATGATGAAGGGAGTGGAACATCTCCCTTATGAGGAAAGGCTGAGGAAGCTGGGTCTCTTTAGCTTGGAGAAAAGGAGACTGAGGGGTGACCTCATCCATGTTTACCAATATGTAAAGGGTGAGTGTCAGGACGATGGAGCAAAGCTTTTTTCAGTAATGACCAATGATAGGACAAGGGGCAATGGATGCAAACTGGAGCATAGGAGGTTCCATGTGAATATCAGGAAGAACTTCTTTACTGTGAGAGTGACAGAGCACTGGAACAGGCTGCCCAGAGAGGTTGTGGAGTCTCCTTCACTGGAGACGTTCAAAACCCGCCTGGATGCGTTCCTGTGTGATGTACTCTAGGTGACCCTGCTCTGGCAGGGGGGTTGGACTAGATAATCTTTCACAGAATCACAGAATTCTAGGGGTTGGAAGGGACCTCGAAAGATCATCTAGTCCAACCCCTACTTCTATGGTAGCTCTCAAAGCTTTGTCCCATGTCCCCAGTTACCTGCCAGTTCAGGTGTAAAGAATGGTGCAACTGGGTATGAAGGCACCTGTGTGTGACTTGCTTCACTGCACGTTTGATTTCATAGCAAACCTCTCTGTGACAAAGACAGACTATAGTTCCTCTTCCTTAAAGAAAACTGTAACAGCCTGTTCGCTGTGCCAAACGTCTTTCTTTACACCAGTTTAAACCAGTTTACAGGTACAACTGCTGTTCACTGTATCACCTTGATTTCTTCTTTACTCACCATTTGCTTTGCACTGACTGAAGGATGATTCTGTAGCTAAGCTGCCATGGCTTATTCCACAGCATAATTAAAACTGCTCCTGCTATCTTTGCAATTCTGTGAATTAGAAGTAAACTTGAAAAGAAAACTTTATTTTTGTGTTAATTTTATTTTAGAAGCAGCTTGGATTTTTATATATATATTAACACAGGGAGGGCATGGTAGTTAATTTCAAGATCACCTTATGAACTACCGTCTTCTGGTAAAACTTTGGTACAAGGCAGACACTGTTCTGGCATCTTCATTATGGTAACCATTCTTTTCCGTTCCTGCCAAAGTGAATTCTCAGCTTCCTGATAGTTTGTTAATAGAGTAGCAACTTCATGAGACTTTGTTGATGTTCTTTATCAGTTTCCACATCTTGCCTATAATTGAAAATATCCCAAAGTCAGCTTTTGTTTCTGGTAATTTATTTTTCAGGCCCATGTATTTTCAGTTACCTTCTGCCAGATATAAGTTGAAACTGTTCTGCAATGCATTCTCCCCACTAATACTAGGGAGTACTTTCTTTTGGAACGCCAAGAGGTCTCAAAGAGCACTTTGATGGAGTGAGATGCAGTGAATTGACACTCATGCATCACACCATGTTACACTAGATGCAGCAGATAGAACATTATAGTTTTCCATCAGAAAGCAGATGCAATATTCATAGATCCAGAGATGTGAAGGTGTAAATCTACAACCTTACATTTGAGGTCTCTTTTTGTGCAATCCTCATGCATTAATTGTTAACTCCTTTAAATGTTTCTTAAGCTACTCTGTGATGTTACATGAGAGATTGCTCTCTTGCATCAAGAAGTCAAGTCACAGATAAACCTGTTGCCACTAAAACAGTAATTTTGGAGACCACTGTGAATAGTCTCAGTGGAGACTGAATGCAACATGTAGCAGTAGAATCTGGCTCTGTAGTTCACCAGTGGTAACTGGTCAACAGTAGATATGGAAACTCTGAAGATATTAGTCAGAGTTTTTTAAAACTTGTGACTTATTTTTTTTCCTGTTTTCCACCACCCCCTCACCCCCAACTCCTCTCTGCTTCAGCTTGCACCACGTTTGGAATGAAATGCATACAATTCTGTATTCATTGTGAAATTATATTAGATGCTTGGGTAGTAGGTAATAGCCATGCAATTCAATCATTTCTTTCCTGTCTCAGTTTCCCAACTTGTATATTTTTTAGCAACTCCTCTTATGGAGAATCTACTCTGATTAAAGATAGATATTACAGTCATAAAGAGCTTTAAAATCCATTCGTGAACCCTTTACATTTTCTACAACTACTGTTCCTGAGGCCATAGGGGAAGGAAGGAAGATTGGTGAGTGTCCTTCGTAAATCCTTTTCACCTTTTGGTAGAAATGGTTCAAATTCAAATGGTGATAGTATACAAAGTTACTCAGATGTTGTAAAGCAATGTCTGACCAACTTTGTCGTCTTAGGCAGGGTCAGTGATAATTCAAGATGCATTTGATTCTTTTTTCATGTTCGCATTCATCTCTTAAGTCTTCCTTCAAGTTTTGTGTTGCTGTATGCATCAGACATAGAGGTGAGACCACCTTTACTTATCTAGAAAATTAGTTGATTGAGGAAACAACTTTCTGCTAGCTATACCCTGAGCTTCCCTTCTGGTATCTTGATCTGAACCTTGTACTATCACAAGCCATGGAATTCACTGAAGGAATTATCCATTCTTTAGAGATGGAAGGAACTTCACCAGAGTTCCATGATTTCTGAAATATGATGGAGAGTGGCTTAGCGTCTTCATCCACCAGTTCCCTCAGGACCCGCATTCGAAACTCATTAGTAATTAATTAGTAAATAATAAACTCACAGGTCTTCAGTGAGATGAGGATGTTCCTAACTTCATATCTCCCAAAAGAGATTTCATTAAACCCATTTTTAGTTAGTGTTTTGAGACAGAACTAACTCAAACTAAACAAATTATTTCAAGTTTTAAAAGAAAAAGTGAAGCTGAAAAACTCTTCCATTTTCTGACACAGAAGGGGAAGTGTATTACATGTGATACTAGATTAGAAAGGTTCAAATACGAATAGCTGAGGGGATGTGACGTTTCCCTAAAGATGTTGGGAAGGGAGCGATCCACCTTGGGATTTATATGACTGAATGAACATTGTCATTGAAAATTTTTGGCTTCTGAGGGGACAATTCATCCTTGACCATGGTTTTGTGTGTGTCAACTTACCAACACTGTGAGTAATGTCCTTATGCAGGCTTAATGTTCTACCAAAAACTGTTTAAGGCTGTTCTTTTCTAGGGTAGGAAAAACTATAGCTGAATAATTAAAGAAAAGTCTATCCATCTTGTTAATCCATAAAATTACCAGTACGTTTTTCTTAAGATTTAAAAAAGTAAATTGTGATTGTCTTGTTGTATTTTGAGAAAGCTAACTAATTGAAACTTATTTTGTTCATAAATTTGTACATAGGTTTGTTTATCAAAACAGTGAGTATGGCATTTTAATGGTATGGTGTTGATGAAGTAGTGCTACTGTGGCAAGCGATACTTGACCCAAAATTTGCATGGTTGTGTGACTTATGTGGATCACTAAGATGATTAGAAGGGGGCATTCTTTTTCAATAATACTTGGGTGCATAGTGTGTAAATATGGCAGGAGGAATGAGTCCTGGGTAGAATCTCAGCTATAGACTTTCAGCTTAGGATGTCTTAACTGGTTTGGTGAGTTTTCCTGCCTGACTTGTCACCAACTTGTCCCTTCTTTCATAATTTCAAGGCTTTCAGAGGGGACTAGGAGCCATAATCTTGAACAGGGTAACAAACCCGGAAGTAGAACTGACCAGAGAAAGGTTTGCAATTGAGTGTTGTTATTCACTATTGGTTCTTCTCGATGCATTCATATATTCATTGCGTTGTATCTTTGATCCTCGTGGTGGCAGCAAATGCTAAGAGAAAAGAAGCTAATGTAGTGCAGATGACCTGTATTTTAAATACAGTTAAAAAGAATATGATCATATTTATACTTTTAGCTTTTGTTTCTAGTGAGGCAGCTGAAAAACAGACAGTCAACTTGAGCTGCAAGATGTCCTCATCTACGACTTTGGTTCGGTTTGTATGAACCAGTGAAAGCCATTCAGTTGGGAAAAAGAATTCCTCTTCTTCCCAGCCCCAACACTTGCAGGTAAAGGTTACACTAGTGAAGATCCTCAACTGTTGAGAAAACTTACATGGCAGGGTTAGGGTTTCATTTGTCCAAAGTGTTGTCCAGAAGCTATTTTAGTTGTTGATTTGTGGATTTTTTTTTTTGTGAACCATAGCACAGGTACCAGGACTCTGTTCTAGCAATTGCACTACCATAGCCTTTCCTAAAAACAATTTGCATACAAAATCAGGGTCAGTCTGAGATGCCAGTTGGAGGCAGAGAGATGGTAGGAGCCTGAATGATCGATAGTTGTCAAGTTTATAGTGTTGGTCCTGAAATCCAGTGAAAACTATCATTGCAATGCTAAGAAATATCAAATGTTAGTAGTACAGTATGGATAACCCAGTAACTGAAAAGAGAAATTGGTAATATATTAAAGTTGGTGGCAGATTTAAGACTGCTAATTAAAGAAGGGAGATGAAACTACTTTTGAATATCTGAAACAGCCTTTTCTGAAGTAGCATCACTTGGCTTGATCATAGGCAGTCGAATTTTTTACCTTAGTCTCATTTTTTTCATATGTGAATGAACAGTTATTTCAGGGTAGTGGTGTTGGTTTGTAAAACAGAACAGGGATGGCTTCATTTCATGTCATCTCCCTGACCTCAGCATCACACATCAGTTTCTTGCGATATTCTTCCCCTGCCCGAAGCTGTCAGTTGTTTGTTCTGTCTGTCATCTCTGTTTTGTTGGCATACGATGAAGATCTCACAATATATCAAATTATTAAAACGGAATCCAATACTATTGAAGATCATAAAATACCAAGAAGAAGGAAATAAGATAGGATAGTAAACACCAGTTTGTATGGAAAACAGGTAGATGTAGCCTGTGCTCAGTTTTCACAGGACTACTTCTAGTATCTGAGCTTAATTTGTTTGTAGCTACTTCAGGTGTCCCTCACTCAGGTAAGGATGAAAATACAGTATGGCTCTGCACTGTTTTCCAGTTATGACTCAAGATGCAGAAAATGAGTAAGAAATACTTACATGAGGCTATTTCCTATATCTCAGGAGTGTGCTAGAAGACCAATTTAATGGCTACCTTCCTGAGCTGCTTAGGATAAGATACATTTAAAAAGTAATAAAAGTTGAAGGGATAAATAATCGTGCTTATAGACGTGCTCATTTGCCTTTGAGTCTTTATTTTAATTGTCTGAAGTATTTTTTCAAATAAATTTGAAAGCTCAAGATAGAAAACTCTGCAAATCTGGTTATAGGACCAGGATAAATTGTTACTGTATGAAAATCAAGAGCATTTTTCACTTTTCATTCTATAAAGAGCATTAAAATACTACTAGGAAAAATAACTATATGTTCTCCATGTTCATATTGGTCTTACAAGGAGCATGCATCAAGCCCAACTCAATTAAAATAAGAAACTTTCTTTCTAATATGAGAACTTGTATATGAACTCAAGCTGAAGCATCCTGAAGAGGACAGGCTGATGTATGTGACTTTTCATTGCAGTCATGCAAGTTCAAGATCTAGACCAGCAATTCTTCAGAAAATCACAGTGTTAGATCTTAAAACTACAGTGTTATTCAACAACTGGCAGATCTCCTTTCCCTTCTCCTAATGCTTATTTGGCCTTCTTGCCACCATCTCGTCCAAGGAAATTTTGAAGCTTGATAAGACTTGTTTTATGTTGTTAAATGTGGTAGATTTATGAACTTCCATTCCCCAAATCACTACTTGTACTGTAAGTGTTAATGATGGGCTTGCCCTTTCATGTAAATATAAATATAGTACAGTCTACTGACCTTCACTGCTGAAAAAGCAGTATTTGATGTGGTGTGGTTATGGAGTTGAGTACAACTAAAGTCCTCTTTCCTTCTTGGTGACTGAGATGGGTATTCTTTTCCTTTGTTTGTCCTCTTAATTACACAGTGTAAAGCAAGCCTGTGGGAAGAGAACTTACATTAGACCAATCAGTGTAATTGGAAGTGGACAAACTATTGTGTATTCTATGGTCAGAGCATTGCTTTCTTTCTACAACCCAATGTATTGCAAAAGCTGAACCACCTTTTAAGGAATGCAAGAGTGTGGCTGGGGTTTTTTCTGTATAATCAGGGTTTTATATATATTGAATATTTTTTCTTTGTGAATGTTGTTTCATTGTTTTGCTGAGAGTTTTGAAACAGTTTGCTGAGAGTTGTGCTATCTGCAGGGCAACCTAAATTTGCATTCAGAAACTGATTTGGTAATAGAAAATGCCCTGCCTGAGGACTGTCTGACATGCAGTGTCTTAGACTGAAGATTCAAAGGAAAAATATACAAGATGGAGGAATTCAGAAAAGTAATTCTTGAATTTTGTGAGAATTGACTTTTCTTGAATACACCGAAATGTGTTACTTCTTGTGAAAAGGCTGCTGCTTGTAGTTGGGGGAGAAGGGGAAGGTATACACTGGCGAGTATGGTGGATTCGTTAAAACTAGGCCAGCACCCTACATATTTATCTGCTAATGGGTCGTTTAATGCATGGTTGGTGTTGCCTGCAAAATTGAAAGGTGCAAAAAAAGGTGTAATTGCCGCAGTCACATATAGGTACTTGTGTCTATATAGTCTTGGGAAACTGCATGGTTTCTGCAAAAAGTTGATGAACAACAGCAGTCCAGTCTTTTATATGAAATTACATACTTTAGTTGACTAGCTTATATCAAAATGTGTCTTTATTGCCCTTTGATACTTTTCTGTTTAAAGCTGTGCAACATACGTAACCACTAGTTGAGGGATGATGCTAATTCACAGTATTTGTAACACGGATCCTGTAAGAATTAATTCCCGAGTTTGGTAGGTGTGTACTACACAAAGAGTAACTGCTGAAGAAGCAGGCTGGTTGCTTCATCTGTTACACATTTTGCATTTAAAACTTTGTGGTTTTCAAACCACAATGTTTCAGTGGTGTTGGCAACATTCAAAGACTAATACTGTTTATGGGTGGAGTAAAAAAGATTTCTGTACAAAATGTTGGCAACTGAGGCTGGCAAGATTTACTTTCCAAACTTAGTAAGCAAATCCATATTAATTGGCATATGATATGATGTTTTCCATCGCTTACACAGAGGATGTTACCAAAGAGTTAAGGGCAAATTCAGTGATTCCTCACTTCATTACTGTATAATAAAGCAAATAGAGACACTTTTTACTTTCTGGAATCTGTGTCCAAAAATAAGTATTTAAACATGTTATACTTTCCTATACCGTGTTGTATTGTGAGGGAATCTGTTGAACTTCCTTCTGCTGTTCAACTATTGAGAGTTTTGTGAAAATAAAGATTCTTCTAAACGACATCCTCATGCAGTATGTTCTTCACTGTGCAGAAAATGCTTATATATAGCCTTTTGACAGCATTTATAGTCTACCTAAAGAATTGTTCGTATCACTTAGGCTATTTCTTTAGAGAAGATGAGTTTATAAGTAAGTAAAAAAAGCTTTGGGGCTATTTTGAAACCTTTTAGTAAATACACGATCTTTTTATCTTTAATATTCTTGAAGGCATAAGTCAGGATCTTAGTGCAAGAAATGAAAATATTTTTATTAGCTGGGAGTGGTTTCACTCCAGAGTTGGAATCTTTTTTTCATCAATGATACTAATAAATTCTGCTTGTATTTGCATAAAAGATGTACAAGTGTAAGCATATTTGATATAGTAAATTAATTTCTGTATAAGAATGTAACCGAATCCTTAAAAGTCCATCTATCTGCATAATTTTTAAAGGACAAAAAAAAAATACAGAGTAACATTAAGAAATCTGTTTTAGGTTATCTGTGTCACAGTCACTGAGCTCATGTCCTTTCCCCTTCCTTTTTGTTAATCATTCCCTCATGAGCTCCAGTCATCCATTTGGTTCCAGGAGAGATTGGTCATTTCGCCTGGAGTTTTAAATGCTGGATCTGTAAGCTGCAACTCTTTCAACATGTCTGTCTTGCATCTAGATTTTTGAGACTTTGTTCCTTGTAGGAGAAAGAGGATTACTAACCCCTGACTGATGAGTCTTTCTAAGACACAGCATTATCTGTTAAAAAGAAAAAAAAATATTGGAGAATGTCTTTTTAAAACCATGAACATACCTGCAAGTCTGCTTGTCTCTTTCCTAGATTGGAGAGGTCACAACAAGCTTCCCTTTACAGCCCTCTTCTTCCATGTCAGTCTGTTGGGTTGTTTGGGGTTTTTTTAACAATCAACATGCATCATCCTGTTTTTTATTTTATTTTGGTTTTCCTGCAGTGGAGCTTCTCAACTCCAGACTCTGCTTTCTAATTTTTTCCAGAACAGTGCCTTTTGCAAATCCATGTTGCACTTTGCTGGAGGTAGAACCGGGCTTTGCTGAACTTGGCGGGTCCCTTAGCACTCCTTCACCTGTGTTTGAATATTTATGTTTAGTAAGCCATTTTGGTGGTCTAGTGAACCGACTACAGCATTAGAGTGTAAGAGACTGTAAACTAGATCAATAGAATCACTACACAGAATGATTTCAGGAATCCATCTAAATTTACAGAAGCTTTACCTTTTAGGGGATTATCTGCACTGTTCTAAAAATGTGGTGGTTTGGTGTTTTTCAGTTATGACAGTACTATAGCAGTCAGTCTGGTTCTATTTCTCGTTAATGTTGAGTCATATATTTTAATAATAGCTGTTTGTTTAGCGTTTCCTAGGATTTTGCACTTTCTAAAGAAAGCATGAGGTAGATTAATTCATTTTTAATTCAATTATGTGGCTATAACCCTCAGATAAATTTGTTAGATAAACTGTACGTGTTACAAGAGGGCTGTATTTTCATTATGTAATCATGAAGTTCTTGTTAGTCCTTGTTATAAAAAGGTATTTTTAAAGAGTTATTGTCTGTAGAATGTACAATCAAATAAATACATGAAAAGCACTGGAGGTGGGGTTTGGCAAGATGTGGAACTTGATAAAGAAGCGGTACCATTTTAATTTTTCTAGGTAAATTTTTCACAAAATGCCTCCCTTTTTTCTTTTTTCTTTTTTTTCTTTTAACACCTCCACTCTCTTCCTCTCTCCCCAATATTATAACACATGCATTTCAACTTTTTTTGGATCCTTATAATTTGTGAACACTTGCACAATTCACACTTCCCACACTTGTCAATCTTCAGTAAAAACGCCTTCATAAGGTAGATATTATACAATTTAAAACATAAAATCCCCTTTACAATTATTTGTTATAGCTGTCTTCAGCTTCAACGTGGTAGCAACAGTGGAAGATTTCCCACTTAATGATTTCTCATTGTGGGGCTGTAGCAGTAACAAAATCCTTAAGACCAGATTTAGCATGTATGGCTGAGACTGGGGGAGGTGAGAGAGGAAGATGTCCAAGGAGCACTTGGGGTTGTAGGAGATGGCAGTGTTTCTTCAGTTGGTTGATTTGGGTGGTTCTTTTTTCGGTCCTGAAGGACCCAGCTTTCACAGTAAACAAAATTATGGTAGAGGAGACAGTGAACTGAGAGCAACGTAGGTAATATTAAAACCAGGAAAAAGCCAATCTTGCCTTTTTCCCAGGGTTTTGCTAAGTATGTGCTTTGTTCCTGCTTCTTCACATAATGAAGAGGAGGTGAACTGTATCTGGAAAAGCCTCTTCTGTCTAAAAATGATTTTTTAAAAATTCTGGTTGGCAGCCCTTGGATTCACTGTAGTTGATAGAAAACATCTTCACTGGTGCTGGTAAAGTGAGCTCTTTTTCTGCTATAGCCTGGGCCTTTTCTTGTGCTCGCTAGAAATGTGACACTCATTCTAATGACGTGACTAAGTGAACTAATCTCTTTAATCAACTAGTCGGATGAAATCCTGCCTACTTAAGACCTTTGGGAGAATAGTATGTGCTGCAGCCTGTTTGTGAAAAGGCAAAAAGATGCGGTTTATAATGCTTTTCTTCGTTAAAATCCATGCCAGTGAATGCAGATGGTGTTACCCAACTTCTTCCTCCTGTCATATGCAGCTGAGCAGGGTGTGTTTTTAGTAACAGGGGTAGCGTTTTAACCAGCACTGTGGGAATTCAGACTAGATCAGTTTCCCTTCCAGACTTAATGACAGTTAAATACACTTTCCTGAAATCTTAGTGGTATCTTATCACAGCTGTAGGGTGTTGTGCTTTTTTTTTTGTACACCCCCTTCTTTTAAATATACTCCCATACCATCTTGCCTCCCTTTCTCCGCTAATAACAGCACACCTCAGGTATATAAAAAGGGATTTCCAGAATCAGGGTTCATTTGTATCTCTAGGATCTTCTAGTATTCACTGCCGCAAGAGAACTGGTGTGATGGTTCTTGGTGAGCTTAAAGGCAGTCTTGCAGCTGAAGGAGAATTAGGACTATTATAAGAAGACCCTGAAATCATTTTATGTTCTGGAGTGCCCAGCACCAGTGATGCAAAACTGAGGGCTTAAGGATTGCAACAGCCTTGGCAGGAATAGTATGTATGGGTAGGTATTAAGAGGATTTATGAAAGGTCATTGGAGACCTGAGGCAGCCCATCAAATAGCAGTGAATGAGGACTGCTAAGAAACCCCTGTGAAACTAGTGCCTTAGATGGCTTTCTTAACAGCTCTACCTTCTACCCCAGTTCCCTGGGAGCATTCAAGATGTGCCATTAGCAGAAAAGTTATTCCCATGCTTTGGTATTTAATAACTCTTGACTGTATGTAAGTGCATGGGGGAGAAAAAAATTACCACCACCACCAAAACCAAAAAAACACACACACAAACAAAAACCAGCCAGCACTAAACCATCCATATCAGGATTTCTTAAATGTTTTTTGTGAGACATCTCACTGTCAGGAGGGCTGGGCATCGAAACCGCCTCTAAGGCAGGCACTAGCTGGAGACCATCTATTGCCTGTGCTAAGCCATGTGTGAGCTAGAAAACTAGCTTATGTTGTGCTAAACATTATATACGATGGTTTGGGAATACTAGTCTGTAATTAGGCCTTAATATTTTACTGAAACAAAGTCTTTCTGGCCACTCGAGAATGTTTCAGTTCTGCCACAAATTAGTATTGTAACTTTTAATGAATGGCTGTGCATTTGCAGAATATGTGAAATTGGGGTGGTATCCTTCCATGAACTACATGAGAGAGATTATTGGCACTGTTCTGGAATTCAACTTTTGAAAGTAAGTCTAGGAGCCATGTCCAGTTGGTGGCATGGTGGTAAATTTTCGTTTTATGAGGGATGCTTCTTGCGTACTAATTTTTACTTTTGAAAAAGTGGCGGAAAATCTCTCGTGGGAATGGAATTAAAATTAATATTATGAAAGCAGGGGTTTGCTTTTTTTGGAAATACTGTGTTTGCAGGACCCTATGTAAATACGCAGTATTTCAAATGCTATGTTTTTGCCAGTTTTTAAATGTATGGTATTGGTTGTGGCTGGTATGCCGTTTCTATAGGAAAGAAAATTATCTCTGGTATATGTTTCTACTGTGACTGATCCATCTTCTTAGTCCTACAGTGTCACTTGGAAAAGTAATTGTATAAAGAATGAATAATTTCAAACTTTATGGTCATATTTTGCAAGGGAGAAGTTGCTAATAGTCCTCCGAGTTAATAGTTGGGGTTAATGTGTATTTCTTAATGAGACAGATTTATTTTCATCAAAGCCAAAGTTCTTTCTTGCTTAGACTGTGAATTCCATAAGGGAATAGTAAGGAGTTAAGAAGGAAACATGATGAAATGTTGGTCTTTGCATCCAAAAGAGGATTTAAGTTATGAACTCCTGAACTTGTGATCCTCAATTACTTATCCTGGGTGCGGGAAATCTGTTCTACTTTAATACTTTTATTAATGTGACTTGGAATGAACTCAAGCATGCTTTTCTCTTAAAACATGTTTAAAGAAATAACTCAGGATTAAAAAATACTAGATCTTTTAATTTTTAATCCACTTTTTTACATAGTTTCTAACAAAAAAAAAAGTTTTTAGAGAGGATTGGTTGTTGTTTTACAGGGTACACTGAACCTTGACAGCAGTAGACTGAGAGCTGATGGTCAAGTACATTAGAATGTTACCTAATAGATACAATATTTAAGCCACCTGTTATATCTTACTTTTCCTTAGAGCACCTTGGAGGCTCAGTGCGACGGCTATTAACCAGTGGTTGCTTTGACCACCAGTTATAGCAAACCATCCAAACACACCACCAATTTTTAACAGATTTCCTACAAAAAGTAGGTTTTTCCTTTATTTCTAATGTATCTTCTGTTTTACCAAAAACCATGGAAAAATCAGGCTTATGTTTTATGTTCCTAGGTGTCTTTCTGCTAGCTATTTGTGAATACCAGGGCTGTTTTCATATACTGTGCCATGTTTGCCTTTGTTGTTTGAAACATCGGAAATTTCTGTGAAGTGAAGAGATGAAGCGTAGGAAAAGCAGGGCAGATACATTCATACAACTGCAAATTAGTGCCTACTTTAGAGAACTTATTTTTAGATCTCAGGGTTCAGTGCTTCTTTAGTAAAATGTGAACTCACATGAGGATGGAAGGAGACAAATGGAGATGGGTGCTAGAGCAGTATACCTCAGTATCATTGAAAGTTAACTTCTGACCTAGCAATGCACCCATTTTTAAAATCTTGTTTTCCAAATGATAAATCAAGCTGCTGTAAAAGACAAATAAATTTTTGGTGTGCCATAGCTTAAGGTCTGCTTTAAGTTAAGGTTACTTAACTTGTCATTCCGAATGCTTGTGTAATGTTTCATTAAATGTTTTAGAATTCACAAAGCATCACATTCACTTGCTTTACAGAGCTGTGGAAATCTCTGTAGGAAAATGACAGAATCACAGAATTCTAGGAGTTGGAAGGGACCTCGAAGGATCATCTAGTCCAACCCCCCTGCCAGAGCAGGGTCACCTAGAGTACATCACACAGGAACGCATCCAGCTGGGTTTTGAATGTCTCCAGTGAAGGAGACTCCACAACCTCTCTGGGCAGCCTGTTCCGGTGCTCTGTCACTCGCACAGTGAGAAAGTTTCTCCTGATATTCACATGGAACCTCCTATGCTCCAGTTTGCAACCATTGCCCCTTGTCCTATCATTGGTCATCACTGTAAAAAGCTTGGCTCCATCGTCCTGACCCTCACCCTTTACATATTGGTAAACATGGATGAGGTCACCCCTCAGTCTCCTTTTCTCCAAGCTAAAGAGACCCAGCTCCCTCAGCCTCTCCTCATAAGGGAGATGTTCCACTCCCTTAATCATCTTTGTGGCTCTGCGCTGGACTCTCTCAAGCAGTTCCCTGTCCTTTTTGAACTGTGGGGCCCAGAACTGGACACAATACTCCAGATGTGGCCTCACTAGGGCAGAATAGAGGGGGAGGAGAACCTCTCTCGACCTACTAACCACCCCCTTTCTAATACACCCCAGGATGCCATTGGCCTTCTTGGCCACAAGGGCACATTGCTGGCTCATGGTCATCCTCCTGTCCACCAGGACCCCCAGGTCCCTTTCTCCTACACTGCTCTCCAGCAGGTCAGCCCCCAGCCTGTACTGGTGCATGGTGAATAACTGAAGAGAGAAGGGGAAATGACATTGTCAGACCCTGGGATCTGACCTGGTGTGACCTATTGGTAGTCCCGTGCTGTTGATTAGGTTGCAGTTAGGGTTTGCAAGACAGACTATAGGATTTGTTCTGGGGACTGGGAATCTCTCTTGGGTTTGAATTCTTTGTTTTGTAACATTAACATAGTAGATTTGCATGTATTTTAGCAAATATCACTGGTCTGAAAGCTGTTTTTGTCAAATGTTGGAAATGTGTTTTAACAATTCCCAAAGATTGCTTTAGAAGAAGTTTATATAGGCTGTCATAACTCACATGTCAGTTAACAACTTAACATCCTGAAGCCTTTCTTTAATCATTTCTGCATGAAGAACTTAACTTTCATGAACAGAAATAAGAAAAATTATTTTCATATGAAAAGTCAAATGAACATAACACCTCCCTGAGAGGTGGCCCAGCTCTACCAGAAGAATGCCAGTATGCTGCTGTGAATACTCAGGGCAGTGATAAGCTCTTCCCAACTCATTTTCACATTCCTAAATTGAAATTAATAACACTTTCTCACTTTGTTTCTGAAGCAGACGCAAAGCTTTTGGTCACTTATAACAGTTAATGTGAACACACAATAGGTGATTACTTAAAATACATAAGAACTGTTCTCTGTTTTCCTGGTTGATCTCTGTAAGGGCACCTGTTTTATTTATTGGGATAAGCAGCCTGTGGTCTGCAGGCCTGCTGTTGAATTCACTGTTGGCTGCCCTTTGGAAAGGAAGCTCCTTACAAGGTCTCTAAATGTCTCTGATTCTGGCAGGGAGATCATTGACATGAGCTGACTTAGGACCAGCTCTTCTCTAACTTTATACACCACTGTTTGCACAGATTTCACAGATGAAAGGTGATGAACATATGTGGTAATCCTAATTGCATGGTCAGGAAAGGTGTTGTATGACCTTCCTGGCAGGAAGGCTGGGATGCCATGCTACAAACCATTCAAACAATGCTTAGAAGGCTGAATTGTAGTTCTGAGGCTTCTTAAAGCACTCACCACCACCATGTATGTGAATTTCACAAGTACTGATAAGCTAATGTGCATAACGCCTAACTGAGATGAGATTTTAGTAGCATAGACAGCTGGAAACAACCTTTAAAAAAATTAAATCTGTTCTCTAATTATCAACTGTTTATTGTTTATCTGGGGTTTGGGTTTATTTTTTTATTTTTTTTCAGGGGGTGTTGGGGTTGGTATTTACTTAGTTTAGGGCACCTAAGACTTGTTTCCATGCTTTTTGGTAAGTACTTTGAATTTTATGTTACACTTTGTGTATTGAGCGCATGATACCAGTGTATTAATGGCTTGGGTGCCAAATCCACCATCTGGAAAAAAAACCAAAACAACAACATTTAAATGAAAGCTTGTTTTAAACTACTTGCTTAAATTCACAGTGAAGTCCTGTGAAATTAGAAGAGAGAATATCTTTTATGTTGTTTTGTTTTTAAGAAATGTTCAATTGCTCTAACTACTTTTGCAGTTCATGAACTCATTCACTACAGCTTTGCAAGAGAGGAGTCAAGAGTCCTAGAAACAAGTATCCCTTACAGTATAACACTTCCTCATTCCCAGAGGAAGTCAGTTTTGTGCTTAGCATGAGGAAGGAATCCTGCTGGGAAAAACAGTGCATTGTCATTTAATTGGAGTTTGCATCATAAAACAGATTCACAAGGGATGATGGTACAGAGGGAATTAAAGTCACACAGGTATCCTTAGTTTAGAAGCATGCTTAGCTTCTGCATCTTGCTAGTTCTTGTGCATGGCTTGCTGGATGTTTTCTTGTTGATGGTGATCCCATGTTTATTTTTAAAATAAGCTTATCTTACATCAGCTTGACATGAGCCATCAGAAAGGTTCTGGATCTACTGTGCATCCTATGCACACTTGAACATCTAAACTGTTGTTATAGGCAGCATATTATCCTGTCCGTAGATCAGCACTTGGGGTTATGGAGAAGATACTTTGCATTAGGTGTGGAGAAGTGCCGAGTTGCAGCAATCTGAGTATCTGCTAAGGTAGATGGCAATCGACATAGGCACTTCCACATGATTCCTCTGTTGTCACATTTTCCTCCGCTCCTTTCCCAGTTTAACCATGTTTCAATCTTACTTCTCTCCCATCCTGATCTCAAATGCAGTCATGTTACTGTGACCAAAGTGCGTTCTGTTTCCACTCCTCTCACCTCCTCCACTGTTGCAGAATCTGTGGATGCTACAGATTAATTCATTCTCACAGGACCTCACCTTAGTCTGTCTCCTTCTTGAAATAGTCTCTCTTTTTCTTTGACCAGGTTCTCAGGTGGCAGACATCACGCCTAGCCAATCTGTCCTCCACAATTACCAGTTCTAGATTCCCTCTACCCTCTTCAACAAATCTGAAGCCCCAGTAACTTCTCCTTTAGGAGACCCTGTTCCTATTCTGCATTTTGATGATGCCACTTTTAACTCCACAATGCTTGAACCTTGCACAGGAGACACTGGGAGCATACCTCTGTTCTAGACTTTCCTGTTCCCAAATCAAGGGCAACTGCAGTTTTGGGAATAAAGAATTTCTTGTGAGTTGAAGCATTCCAGCTAGGGAAAGAAAGCATGTACCAAGCAGGTGCAACATTCTTTTCCTCTTTGATGCCACTTCAAAAAGAAAAGGCCTGGAAAATTGACTGATTTTTGGCAGATTTTCACCTGGATAGCAGATGAGTCCCAGTATCTTAAAGTTTACATTGCCCTGCAGACTTCCAAATCTTGAGGCAAGATTTGGAATACTGACTTTGCATATCTTTGACTCAACATATGGATGCTCAGACTTGGTTATGTGGTGTTTGTGAGCTTTTTATTTAAGATGTCATCAGAATATATTTAACCAGGCAAAGTAATATATTTTCCTCTTTGTTCACAGAAATTACCTGTTTTGCCTAAATTTTAAAAAAAGTTCAGTTTGACATGACTTCCAGCACAGAAAATTTCTGCACAGCAGCTAACATTTGACAGTCACAAGCAGTTGAAAGCAGGGTCTTTTAATGGAAGTCGTCAGACAATCTTATTAATAGGCAAGCTTGGAAGCACTGTTGCTGATCCACCTAGAGACCTTTGTTCTTTGAGGTGCCCAGGGGTTTTCGTTTCTGCTCCACAGGCTGGATTTTACTCTAAACCAGTGTGATTCCACAACACAAAGGTATTCTGTATAAGAATATTGAGAGCTTTGGTTGGAACTCGGGTCAAAAAGGAGAGTTTATGACCTTTGGAACAAGGGGCAGGCAACTCAAGGGGACTACAAAGGTGTCATTAGGCTATGCAGGGAGAAAATTAGAAGACCCAAAGCCCAACTTGGACTTAATCTGACTATTACTATAAAAGACAATAAAAAAAATGTTTCTATAATATATTAGCAACAGAAGGAGGGCTAAGGAGAATCTCCATCCTTTACTGGATGTGAGGGAAAACATAGGGACAAAGGGTGAGGAAAAGGCTG
>VZRW01006816.1:700-23190 GCA_013398125.1 Aegotheles bennettii | reverse complement strand
CTGTAACCATTTGTTGATTTGCCAAATTCAACTGGCCCTTTCAAACCCCTTTCCTTTGACCGGGAGGATTGATGAAAAAAAAACCTACCTGTGCTCCAGAGTCCCTTATTGCCACTCCCAGGGCTCTGTAATCCTTGATACTCCTCAGACTGATTTGTATCTATTTGTACATATTTCATTATTTTCTTTTTCATCATTATTGTTCCATTAAAGCTGTGTAGTTTAGTTTCTCTCTTATTCTCTTTCCTTTCCCTTTCTGGGAAGGGAGAAGGGTAATAGAGAGCAGCCGTCAGCTGTTTAATTGCTGGCCCAGTGTTAAACTTTGACAGCTAGGCTGTGCCTTTAAAAGCTGATAGGCTTTAAACTATCCAACAATAAACAAATCACTGGCTTCAGAATAAACATTAACAGCCCTGGCTTTGCAAAATACTTTAAGGAAGCACATGTATTAAAGATGACAACCCTTAATGAGGACCCTTGCTAATGCAGATATGTTACGGCCACATTAAGTGGGAAAGTGTACACAAATGGGAGAATACAAATTAACAGAATTAAGCCTGATTTTTATTTGGATGCAAATCAAAACCATTGTGATAACACTAGATGACATTCCTTGGAATTGTTTTTTCCTCCCCAAAGGACTAGGTGTCTGTTTCATTTTTAAAAGGCTGAGAAATACCACACTGCAGGAAAAGAGAACTCTTGAGAAGATTTATAAAAGAATCTCTCATAAGAAATTTAGTTTTCTAGCCTTTTTGGCTAGGAAAGCTCTTTGGCTTACAGCTTGCAGAGGAAAAAAAACCCAACAGAACAAAACCAGATATTTTGGTTGAATCTATCACTGTATTTTGTAAACCTACAATGTAAGTGGAAAAAAACAGATTGCAAATTATGCCTCCTAATTTCTTCTTTTTTTCTCTTTTTTTTTTTCTGCTATGTTGATAAAAATCTATTTGGGTAATCCAAGTAATTCTTAATTGTTTAATAAAGAAATTAATTTGGTATTGTGTGATACTTAACAGACTAATCATCAGCAGATATTCAACAAGCAACAAGAATGTTAAACATGCATACAAATTGTTGTAGGAACATTTAAAGTTGATTCCAACTCTCAGAAAGTTGCTAGGTACAATAATTTTAAGTACTACTAAATCACTTCTGAGTAGTGAAATAGGTCTAAAAATAGAAGGAGAAAATGAACACATCACATCCAATAGCTCTATAAAACCTACAGTTCATATAGAACTTTATAATAGGTCAAGAAGTTGACGGACTATGTCCAACACACTAGCATTTTTACCAGTGCCTCTATACAGGAACCCATGTGAAACCACACTGCTCACAGACAGGACATACTAAAAACTAGGCAGATAACTAGGAAGAAAGCTTCAAAACAGAACAGCTCTCACTTTACCAAGTTTTGCCTCTAAAGTGAGCAGAGTGGAAAATTCTTGCTGTGTACATTTTTATTTTGTGTATTATGACTATAGTGTCTGACACTTTGAGATTTAACACACAGAATTGCTGAATAGAAAAAAAAGGCAAACACTGCTTATTAGTAAACCGCTAGCATTATCAAAAATAGGATATTAAATTATGACGTGTTTGTAAATTGATTACTTGGTTTTATTTTGGTCTTCCTAAGTGCACAATGTAATATTTAAAATCAAAGCTAGCTCTGTACTTGTTTTAAAACATTGCTTTTCAATTTTTCTTAGCTTAAGAGTTAGAAGTTACATGGTTAAAATAGCCCATTAAACAAACTTGAAATTCACTCTTCATCACACAGCACAAAAATCATGGTCACAACTTCATATTTAATGTGGAATCACTAAGCAGTTCAAAAGATCAAAAAACTGATTAAGAGTTAAAAGCTAGTAGAACAAAAATACAGGAAATCCAAAATACATCTTTGACCTTTTTAATCCTAAATATTAGGGTCACATGTCTGAATAGACAAGTTTGCTTTATAAGGAAAGAAACTGGTATGGAGTTGAACTAGCCACAATAGCACCTGTAGCTTTCAAAATAAATAGTAATGGCTAACTAGACACCATGGCAGCAAGATATCCTCTCAAAACAAAAAGACTAAGAACAAGCACATGTCTGTAGCTACACATCAAGGCTGGACAACAGAAACTAGTGTAATCTTTTTTTCAAGTAATTTTAAAGCACACATTAATTATTGTATTTCTGATGCTGAAATTGGTAAGAAAGCTTTCCTTTTATTTGCTAACCACTCCTTTAAAAATTGCAGTCTGATGCTTGAAGAACACTGTATTAAAATTTTTCTTTAAGACTTCGTCTATTTTTCTAAAATATTGTCTTTCTTTCCCATGCCCATGCTGTTAGCAGTAGATGTTGCAAACAAAAACATCCCCCTACTCCAAGAGCTATTTATTAAAAAGGTCAAAGATAAATTCTACCTCAAAGTGGAACAAAAGGGTTTTTTAAATAAATTGTACCAGAAATAAATGATCTTTGTAATGTGCGATACTCTCCTACAGCCATCGATAAAGTAGTTACCATAATGTTAGTCTATGTTAATCTGTGCATTTTATGGGTTTGCAACAAAGCATAATACACATTGAACAGTGAGTAAAACTTCAGTTTCCAGTGTATAATGAATTTTAGTAATTTAATACAGTTTAGTTTTTGTGTATTCTACTGTAGTGCTGTGACAACAAATCACACCTACATACCAGAGCATACATCAACAGTATGATGTAACTTTATTACGCCACTGCTATACTTAGCTTTTTGAAAGAGACATAAGCATACACTATGGCCATATCAAATAATTTTCTGTGTTTTTTTTTTCTTTGATAACCTTCACTTTTTCACTTATAAAAATTGAATTACTGAAAAAAAAATCACAAAAGTTTATACAGGAATAGCTTTAAGGAATAACCTCACAGGCACCGATATGACAAACATTTAAGGGTTAAGAGGCATTAATATCATATGGACAAAGTTGACTGAAAAGAATGACTAACTTTGTCTAAATGGGAAATGACTGCTTCTGCTTGTATGTTGAGAAAAGAAATTCAGAAAGTTATTTTTTGGCCTTGCTATGTTACAAAGTCAATCATACAAAGACCTACGCATTTAACCTAAAATGATAGTTTTAAAAGCCCTTCTATTCAAAACAAAAACATCATGCAAAACTTTGATCAATTATGCAGCTGCTTTAAAACTGTTGCAAGACCATACATACAGTATATTAGCTTTTATACTGCTAATGCACAATTAACAGAAAACTTGATTAACACAAATGTGTCTTAATTACACCATTATATAACACTAAGGAGACAAATCCCACAAGATTGGCAAAAACATTTAATTCCGAGCACTCAAATGGCAGGATAATTATGTGCTGTAACCCCTTCACATTTAGAAAAAAAAAAAACAACACCACAATCCTGCAGTCTCACCTTACAAAATAAAGTTTTGTAAAATATTAACTGGGAGTGGAACAGTTTATACTATCTATCACAAACTAACTTATACAACTAATGTCAAAGGCAAACAAAAAAACTTCTAAATAAAAAGTCAAAATACACATAGCAACAGAAGCACAAATGCTGCATTAAATACAGTAAAAATAAGACAATGCGCTTGTTAATAAAGACGAAAAAGAAGAAAAGTTACTAAAGTTTGCAACACATTTAAAGAAAATGCAATGAGGAAAAAAAGGTCAAATAATTTTTTCCAGTGACAACAGAATTTCCTTTTGCAGTCTTTCCATCCATAATTTGTCTGATACAGTTACATCCATTAAAATATTCAGAATCTCAGAGGAGCTAGGTTGTTCTCTTCCAAATCTAATTATCAAGTTGGTTTTGGATGTTTTAAATAGACACTATTATGTCCATTTAAAAGCAAGGCAACAAATGGATTTTTTTTATTACCTTCAATCTTAGTACTGATGACAAACATTTTTAAAAGCTATCATAATCTTTTTTGTCTTTTTTTCCCTCTGCTTCAAATCCATCAACCCCATCACTGTCCCTTCTCCTTTTACGATTATTATGGATGTTGAAGCGTTGATACATCTGTGGTAACAAATCCATTCCTAAAACTTTGTGTATTTGACGGAATGCAAGGAGTCTCAGTGCAAACTAGAAAAAAGGTAGAAAGAAGATATTTCTTTTAGAAACAAATATCAATTTCAAGTACTTTGTTAAACAATTAATGAAGAACATTAGTGGTGTATGATATTATCCTTAGCTCTCATTATTCCCTCTTCCTTCCCCCAACAAAGTCAACATAATAGAATGTGTATCTCATTTGCTGCTTCTGTACTAAGTACATCATCTTAGCTTAAAAATAACATACATGTGTTTTAGCTGCTAGACTTGCACTTGGACTGTATTCTAAGAAAGGAAAATTCATGTCCACCATATATATAGCTCCATTTTAAAAAAATTAAAACAAAAAACCCAACACACTAGCCATCAAATTTAGTTACTTCACACACACATTTCCTTACCTGCGCACTTGAAGTAATATCCTCTCGTTGCTGATCTGTCATTACAGCAAGTGTATCAAAAGGATCTTTCTCACAAGGGTCCAGAAGGCCAGGACTACCTACAATGGTTAGGCTAATTAGTAGCACATCTCTACCTTATTTCAACCAAGACTACAGATTTTACATTAGGTAAGTGTAAGTATACAGACACCGATCAAACACAACTTGCCTTTGAGGATGATTCCTGAAGATATACACTCAAAAACTCTTCTCAGTGCATCCCCAGGACTCTGTGGTCCAGTAGCACTGCTAATTGCTTTTTCCACAAGCAACTCCATAGCCTAGACAAACAGTAAGAAAACACAAGGCAATTTAGAAGACACATTAAAACAGCAAAAAGCTGCTGCTATTGTTCAACACGGAACTTCTGAATCTGGAATTTTGAAGAACATTATACATCATAGGACACTTTCAGTTAAAATGGATAAAAAACCCAGATATTTTATAAAAGATGAATAAAAAGAAAGCTGGTGGAAGATCAACATTGCATACTGGTACTGATATGCTCTCCTCATCACAGGTTGTTCAAAACTTTTGTAGAAATTCATACAGTAGTAGCCTACACATGCAGGTCGACAACTTGTCCAGCTATTTTTTGAGAGAGTATATAAAATAAAGGGTCACCTGAATCTCTCAGCCACATGAATAAACAGCACACAGTATACCTATCGAAATTAACAGGATGCTATAGAAAAATACTTTTTTTCTACAAGAGTACAGAAGCTTAAAACATCAAAAATTTAATGAGCTCCTAACGTTTAAGTGGTTACTAGTTCTTCAATTTAGTAAAACTAAAGTTCACAGCAAGTTCTCTTGGATATAGGCTAACGCTAAAATTAAGATGTTAAGTGTAAAAACCCTTGCTGATAAACAGGTTTTTTAAAATTCAGACATTATCTGATAAGAGTTTAAATTATTAGCTGTATTTTAAATATTTTTTTCTGTGAATATTTCCAGTGTTTACTTTTATTAGACACTATTTTTTCCAGAAAAATCTATGTAAAGTATTTGTAAAAGAATAGCTTTCACTATTTTTTTCCCCTGCCATTAAAAGGATGTTTCAATACTACCTCTTTCACAAGTTTAATTGTCGGACTATGTGTGTCTCTTGATTTCTGGTGGGTTGTTTTGGGAGTTTGTTTTTTGACTCTTTCCCTTCCCACCAAGTTGTTCAAATGTTATCTTTTGTTTTTACTTTCCAGGAATAAACGCCTATTCTGATGCACGCAAGTAACTACAGGCAGTGTTGATTACAATCCTTCACTAAGGGTGCCTATTCCTTTCTATTTTAGCTCCATTTAACTGACAAATTTTAATTCCTGAGTGTAGTATTTCCATACTCCCTCTGTATCACTCAAGATTTAGCAACAGTAATTTAGTTGTTTTCAAGTATGAAGCAAAATACAGCAGGAAAGAAAAAAAGGCAGATTTTTTTTTTTCATTTATTCAAGTCCAGTTCTTTTGAATGCTCATACAATACACTGAAGTCTACAACTTAATCCTAGGAAAACGTGAATTATGATGGTCTGGTATTTATGCACACAGAAGGCTGGAGTTCAAGTTTGAAAAAAATCAAGCTTGAACAATTGTTCCTTCTAACTTTTAGGAACTTGACAAAATTCTTCTATTTTAGTTTTTATTTTTAAGGTACTTAATGAGGGTGCTACTAATGTCCCTATTTAGACTTTCTAATACCTTTTATTTTTACTACTTAGGTTCTTTCTGAATAGCTCTGGCATCTCTTTGTAACAGGCTTCTGGCACACAGGTTAGGAGAAGCTCTATCCAGAAAAATGTGTTTCTTCTATCTATGAAATTCCATCTGTGACTGGCAGAAATTACATATACTGAAAACCACCATTTTCATTCTGTCAAAAGCTGCCAAAAGAACAGCTGTGAACACAGACTTCAATGTCGATCCATGTCACTGACAAAGCATCAGGTACGAGGAGCAAATCAGGAATCACTTTTGGGGAGAACCGAGACACAGCTAGGCCTGACACACGGCTTCATACCTCTCTTCCCTTCTGGATGTGCCTTACAACAGACAGTGTGAGGAATAAGAAACATTCCTTGCTCTTCATCCATGTGCCTGCTGTGTGTTGCAATAGTTCTAAGGATGCTTTTCTAAAAGTATGCCAGGGTTTATTCTTTGGCAACTCAGTATCATAGTGATATTGCGGGCACTTATATACTACTTAGCTTCTTTTAAGCTACACTTGTACAGTATATCTTTCATAACTTTTTTTTTACTTTAAATATTTAAAAAACAGAAATAACTGCTCCACATTTTTTCTAGAAGCAATATTATCAGAAGTAATTTAATAAAATTGCCTGCAAGTTTAGTACAGTTGTAAAATATTTCTCATTGAAATAATGCCGACTGCTCAAGCTGTCTTGACAGTATTACGGCTCTTCCTGCCAAAACAGGATTTGGTCTGTGAAACAAAACAGTGAGAGCTAAGTTTACTTCCACACAATGCATATTCCAGAGATTTTGTTTCAGACTAACTTTGTCCAATCCACAGACTGAACATCTATTAATATCTGAAGCACAAGCTGCACTCCTGGAGAGCGTCATTTACAATAGTCAATGCAAAAGGAATACTCCAAGAACACTCAGCAGCAAGAATTAAGAGAGGTAACCCAGTATAACCTAGAGATTTAAGTTACACTGATCAAAATGCTAATGGTGACACATCCACGGACTGTACTGAAGTACTGTGGTATTCACCTTACGGAAGGGACATACTAATCATCACCGGAATTACTGGGATTTATTCATTCAAGTAGCCTTTCTGTTATCACAGACCTATCTGGGCACAGCTGGTATTATTTTAAGGAAGTTTCAGTAGGCTCCAAGCATTTCAGAGTAGGTGGTTAGAAAAAATTAGATTCTTTTAGACAGAGTAAAGGAAAAAAATGCTAAAATCTAAAATAAGAATGCTACCTACAAAGAATACAGAAGAACAAGAAAATTTTTCTTGAGAAAAAAAAGCAAAATCCAGCTCCAAATGTCAAAATCTCAGAAAACTACATTCTTACAGGAAAACGAGATTAACTGTTGGTGAAAAAGAACAACTCAAAAAAACCTGCCAAAACCCTACATTACTCCTTGAAAAAGTCTTCATTTTAAAACTGTAGTAACACTTCCCTATGCTTTATTTGCAGTACCAGGTGCATTGAAAAAAACTCATTCAAAAGAACATTACTCACCCAGCTTGGAAAATCAGACCAAGTTGGAACCCGCTGACAGAGGTCACGAAGAATACGTATGATAATCACACAGGATTGCAGACCATTAGCTCTAGCCTTGAGAGCAATACAAAATCAAGTTAATTAATCCCAGCACCTACAGCAAATAGGACTTGTTGAAAGATTAAAACACCACTGTTCAATGGAAGCTCAGACACAAGACTGAAACAAATCATTCTACAACTTTATTCCATGAGCTGCCATTTACAGCAGTATTTTATACAGGGTTAGTAATTTAAGGTGGCAGAAGTCAAAGTGCACAGGTTATACAAGAATAACATTTCTTGATCCCTGTACACTTTGACCTATGTTCACTTGTAACAATAAATACAGTATCTTTCTATATTAGAAATAAAAAGGATAAAGTAAAGATCTAAGAAATAGGTATAGAGACTGAAAGGTCAAGGGAATCTGTTTGGTTTCTTTATTGTGCCTTTGCCAGAATGCAAAGTCACTAAACCAAACAGTTGCTTCTCACCTTTCATTCCCTACACTTAATGCACTTAAAGAAATAGGAGAAAAAGTCTTAAATTTAAACACAAAAGCTTTAAACACATTTTCCACTATTTAAAGCAAAGTTACTCTGCAGCCTTATGGAATATATAACAAATATACAACATATGATCACCCCAAGCGAGTCAAGCTTTCAACATCGCCTTCTCAATGACCGCAAAAAAAAATCATGTCAAATGAGCAATAACTGCATAAAGCAGTTCCTCCATACTCTACCTTCTACATTTAAATTTAGGGACCAGAAAAATATTAAGTATTATTAGCATGAACAACGTTGAGTGTTTTCACACAGTTAAACATTTATATTGCAACTGAACTAAGCTCTCATAAGGCTACAAGAAGAAAGTAAAATGATGTTCCGAACCTGGAACCACTTAGCGTGGCGTAGAGCAGCCAGAGCGTCAAGGCATTTTTGCCTGTCCAAGACGTCCGGTGGGTCTTTCACCATACCCGAGGTTACATCTAAAATGGATTGAATTGGCAAAATGCAGTGAGGAATGGGTGTTTGACCAGGTGAGCAAGACACTTCCTTAAAGTAGCTTCAATGTCACACATGCCATTTAAAGTTTAAACCCTCGAATAACAAACGTAAATGTTCAACAAAAGCCATTCAATTAGGATTAGGGCATCAACCCAATACGTAGATCAAGAGCATATAGTACTTTTTAGCTCTGAGGCTATTTTCAAATGCATTGCAGATTATGCAATGCGTAGTACTTCTTTATTTAAACTAATACTTGAAAGACACATACCCCCTAAAATTAAATACTGAAGGAAGGATGGTTGGACACAGTGCACCAGCACAGAGAACACAAGACAGAAGGAACACAAAAATCCACTTTAACCAAGTAGAAACATTTAAACCTAGTTTCTTGTAAATTTTAGTGGTCATGTGCTATTTGAGACCTGTTTTTAAAAGAAAAACTAAGTAAAATGAATCTTAAAAGCACTAACTGTTTAGTGATGTTATTTTGCTTTAAAAGCCTGACTAAAGGAATGTGACATGTTCTTCCTCAATATTACAGAATTTCACTACTTTCTAGTACCCTCTCTCTTACTTGTGTAAATAAAATTCCTCAGCCCCTAATATATGTGCTCCAATATCATTTAGGATGCAAGGAAGGATCTGAAAAGGGACTGCTTTGCTTAAGATTCAGCAAGAAAAAGAAAAGCAAGGAATAGTCTAAAAATCAAAGCAGAATGTCTGAAAGATAAAGAAAATATGGTAGATCTGAATTTCAAAATGTTCAATAAAGGATTTAATTACCAAGCTGATTGCTTTGTTACCAAAAAAAGGAAAAGACCACAGGCCCTTTTGGAAGTGGTTTAATCCATGAAACTGGAAGCACTAAACAATGTGAAATGGTATCCTTGGGTTACTTGGAAATTTTACAGATATAAAGCAGTGATCAGCTTTAAAAGTTCTTTGTTTTACTAATTATGAAAATGGCTACTGTGACTAGCAAAAAAGTATATTGGTAGCACAACTGGTGATTTATCAGACAAGATGAAACAAGAAGCCCTCACTCAATGGTACTCATTTCACAGGACCTGACTCTATGGAGCAATACAGTTTACTCCAGCAAGATATAAATTTAGGAAGGTCAGAGAAAAGAATTTAAACAAAAATAATATATTGAGACTCATGAAACATGTCCACAAGGAGAAGCTGTTAGGAATGCTGCCAAAAGACAGCTCTGAAACCACCGATTTTACATAAATGTAAAATAAATAGTAGGACACTTTATGATACAGAGAGCTAAAAAGCCATGAATTAACATGGTGGTACAACTTTGCTATATAATTATTAAATTTTATCTGAAGTACTACATTTAGATTTGAACTTATTTTATAGGATGCTCCCACTGTTCCATACAGGGCTAGAAGTGGGAGGATTTCAAAATAAGAATGAATCAGAGAAGAACATAGGTAACTTCTCCCACAGATATTCAAACTTATAGACTATATGTTAAAGTGGAAAGATGAAAAGCTGCACTAACAAGGCATTTACAGAGCAAATGAACACATTTAAAGTGGTATTTCCTTTAAAACAAAACAAAAAAAAAATCTATACAAGAGGGGTGCCAGCTAAGATAACTGATGAAACAAGTACAATCTGGATAGAAGAGACAAAGAGTACATTTAGAGAAAACCCACAGCAGGAAAAAGGTGGCAAAATAAGGCTGAAAAATTAAAAATAAATATATGGGTTGTTAGGCCTAGTAGCCTAATTAGTAAATTATTTACATTCTTCTAAATCTAATAGCAAACAGTTGACATTGTGCAAACTTTGAGCACAATAATTCATTATATAATTTGAAACTCCAATTACTGCTGGCTCTGAAAAGCTTTAATTTGGAAAATAATTTACTAAAAAGAATTGCAGTTTAAGTGCATAGGAGAAAATCTTACTCAGTGCTGGAAATGTTGATCTAAAATGTGCTACTAATAGATACCATATGAATACTCTCGAAACTTAGAGAAGACTCTGAGAGTCAGAAGTTGCCAAGGCACCTATTGCACTGAGAGAACATTAATGAAAAAAATTTATCAAGGAAACACTTGTAATATTTAATCTGTGGATTTTTGCATCTGTTTCACAGTTCATGATTAACCCCTTAAAGACTATTTAACTAAATTCAGATGCCTAACCTACCACCCTGTTAAGCTAAGACAAAGAACTTAATTAATTTACAAAACACAAGCACGAATTCTTCCCCTATATAACTTATGTCTAGCCTAAATATAAGGGGTTAATCTTAATCAGTTAGACATGCTGTGTCCACACTACCTCTTCATTGAAAGTTAACAGGTATATCAATTTTGTTAAGTTTTATTATGTGAAATACATTTTACCCAGTCAACTATTTCAAGACTAGTGTGAACACTGCTTAATTCTAGGAGAGAGACAAAGACGAAAAGGAAAAAAAAAACCACAAAGTAACAGTAGATGCTAGGACTATGCATCCAAACCCCCTCCTTTGTAAAGCATGGCAGGTGTGACACTGAGCTCTAGAAAACCTTGGTCAAAAATCCTTCCGATGTCTTGGCAGCAACCCTTGACAGGAATCAAGCCCCTCTGCTGGAAGGCTTTGGACCAGGGCTGTTAGCTAAGGATAAAAAAAGATGCACACACATGTATGCGTTTATAAGTATGTACACTTTGCTTGCTGAAGGAAATTTTCCACAGAAGGGGTTAGAGCACTTTGAATATATCAGATTTAGTAAACTGTCAGATGCACAATACTGTAAGAAACAGTAGCTGTGCGGTTAACAATTTTATACCACTGTATTTTTTTTCTAGCCTTTTATCATGTAATGGGATCATTAGACATCAAACATGATTCTACTTCACATGCAAGTCTCAGTTTCATCTTTACTCAAACTGGTTCTTCCAGTAAAGCCTTCCTTATCACCTGAACTAGCTTCCCAAGCGGGCTAAAAAAACCCCATAATCAAAACTTTAAACCATCGTAAGACACAGAGCATGAGAAGCTGCAGTAAGAAAAAACACAAACTACATACTATTACTCTGCAGCAAATAAGCAGCAGTCTTCATAATAAGACCTTTGCTGCAATAATTTGCAATTCAGTCTTCTATTTGCTCTAGTTTTAAAAGAACTTTTCTGTACATCCATTTTATACTGCTCAGTGTCTTGAAGAGAAATCTAACTTATTTTGCTTGCCTAGAGGCAGTATTGCATTCAGCAGTGAATAAACTCATAATGATTATTTTAACTGAAGTGTGGGTCAGACAAAAATACATATTTGTTTCCTTTAGGTGGCATAAATTAAGGGATTGATCATAGTAATTTGAAATTAATTTTCTTTTTAGTCTACATCACAGAATTTTAGGCCAGAAAATTGAAATTGAGTACTGGGGCAGGAATTAATATTGCACTTTTGCACACTACATTAAGAAATAAACATGGTGTTTAAGGTTAACTTCATTTAATGGTTAATCTAATTTAGTTATCAAATCTTTTAAGTTAGAAGTATTCTTTATAAACTTAAATAGTAAGTGAGGTCTGATTCAGCACAGACAAACCAAGAGTCATGTTATACTTAGACTGTCAAAAAACAACTAAAATTGGTTGAGTGTGACAGTACATGTACTAAGCCTTTATAGCTAGGAATAATACGCATAGCTGAAAAATCATGTACAAAGCCCTCTTAAGGAATCTTCAGAAGTCATCCAAACCAGAGAATGCATCTTGATATTGTCATCTGGAGGATAAGTCATCTGGAGGATGACTCTGTTAACACAGCTTGCTTACAATGCACTAGCCACAGCTACAGGACATTTACTAATGCAGTATCAAAACCGTAAGTATTTTAGAGGACATGTAATGATGAGATGAAATAAAAAAACCTCCGTGGCTTATATAATACGTATATACACAAGCACATGTATACATACACACATACAATTTTTTTTCAACCTGCTTATAAGAAGTGTTAAGATAGCCTCAGATTTCCTATTTGTAGGTTCACTGTCAAACACCAGAACCCTGTTTGCCATATCTCTTTCAACCATGAAAATACAGGATTAAAAGGAAACAAAAGTTAATTTTATCTGACCCGTAAACAAAAAGAACCAATGTACTGCAGACATTAATCATGCTTGTTGGCTTAAAAGCTTTTGGAGCTTTGAAAGTGTTACAGAACAGACCCTAGAGCAACATTGCTGGCACCAGAGAAACCGTGGACTTCAGAAATGTAAATTGATTCACAAGCTTCACCTTCTGCTTCAGCTCAACGACAAAGCCATTTCTTATTGTACTAGTCTGGGTTTTCCAGTTGGATAGAAGGCTGATTGTAATACCAGGAGCCTAAACATACTCAAAAAGCACTTCAGACCAGAAAGCAACCTCAGAGAGCTGGAAAAAAATAAAAATAATAAAAAAAATCGCATCGTCTTTTAAAGTTAGAAGCACTGTTGCCATCAACAGTATTATAAAAGTGCATTTTAAGTGGCACTGCTATTTGGAATGTGTAAGTGATGGTAATATTGATCCAGTTTAAACCCAAAAACCTGTGATCTTATTTTCTAAAACCATACAATCTCTTAGGGGAAGACAGCTCTAGCAAGCCAGCTTATAGCCACTTGCTATAAAATACTTAGATTTCTACGTATTTTATAAGTGAGGAAAAAAATAGTCAAGTTCGTACCTTTTCCAGAAAGCTGAGGTTGGACATTGAGTTAGAAATTTTAAAAATTAAATAAACAAATCATACAAGCATTTATTTTAACCAACTGTTCTCTACCGAGACTGGTTGTTGAAAGACAAGGTTTTGATCAAATACATGTGCCAGCATGTTGCTTTCCAGGACCTTAATGTCATCTTAAGCAGAATAGATAAACATAAAAAAAAAACGGGCGAGAAAGAAGTAACATCTTTAACAACTTCCCAACCTCCATCCCTCATGTTCTCCTCCCGAATGACTGGAGATGTCAGTGTGATAGTAACTTGCATTTTGGGTTCCACACATGAATTTAAAATTATCGCTGCTTCTGGGACTGCACACTTGATATCATATTTCTCAGGGCTTATTACCTAAATATTGAGAAACAGAAATTTCCGTTAGCATATGGCCAAAAAAGAGTATGGGGAAGAAAACCAATTTCAACATAGTCTTTTTAATGGAAAGACAGAAACACAACATATATGAAGCCGGTATCTCTGTACTCAAAAGAAATCACAGTATACACAATTAAGATACATACGGACTTACATATGTTTCCAAATAATTTATGAAAATGCACAACAGTCACTAAACATGCGAAAGGTAAAAAAACCCTACCTATAAAGGAAATTCATATACAAGTAAGTTACGTAACAAAGAATCTTGACAGTGTTTGAGATAAAGAAAAGCCTCAGTGCACTTAAAATGTCAGCTGGATATGTTTCTCATAGGAACACAGAAGTCTTTAAAAAGCAGGAAGATGCAGTGGTGGTTCTTCAAGCTCATAGTTAGAGGATGGGTACTGCTAGGTACATTCTATAGTTGGCTGTCACAACATGGTAAGAACAACGGGCAAGATAAAAACCAGGAAAAAAATGTAAAAGTAACTAGCAAGGTGGTTATTCTGACTTGCTCCTTGCAGCTACATTTAATAATTCTAAATACTCCCAAAAGGAAGCTGAAAGCACCTCAGACACCTTCTTTCACAAACTAGGGGGACAAGTGACTTCTCCACCAAGTCAGACCAAGATGTGCAGATTTAAAATTTTCTTTTGTTCTGTTATTTCAAACAAAAGCAAACTCAAGATTATTTTCCAATTCTTGCTAAAGTTTCTACCATGCCACTGATTCTACCAAACATTTTACAAGACTGTACTGAAATACTAATGCTGTGACAAGCATTCTATAATGACAGTAGATGGGCTTTTTTTCAGCAGAGAGCAGAGACTTTATTCCATACTTCAATTTCTTGTAGAAATACAGTGAATGGTTTACATGAATTCCACTGAATGGTCAAAGACTCCATGTACTTTTTTTTTAAAGAGCTGTATTAAAAAAACAAACACAAGACTTACTCTTCACTAACTGGGAAACTACAAAGCACTGACAGATACAAATTGGAAACAAGATGCAAGTACAAACAGACTGGCATTAATGGAGAACGTTGACCTTCGGGTAGCAAGCTTCTTGTATCACTGCACAAATTCCCTCTATTGCTGCCAGTAACTGGGTAACTGTCTTCTGCTCACTTCTGTTTCACAATTAAATTAAATCTATCAAATGATGATTGATACTACATCACTAGCATAAACACCAAGACGTTGTATGGACACAATATACAGAAAGTGAAACATGCAGCATACTCCCTGAATTCAGATGGAAGTGCTAAGAAAAAAGAAAGAAACTGAACCTGAGCTATAAAATGTGGCACAGTAAGCCCTGCTGGCATTTGACTTAAGGATAGGTTTTCACATTATCTTTACAGAAATTCAAATCCAAAAAATTAAATTCTACTTACTGCAAGTTGTTTGGGAAGACTTTCGGCAATACGACTGAGTAACGTCTTCGAAGGCTTCTCAGCACATAACAGAACAAGATTGACGTTTCGGTCTCCACGGAGTAGCAAACCTTTAGCCAAAACGCCTACCCGCAGAACTCCTTTCAAAGCTCTGTGAATCACAGTTAAAAGCTGCATTTAAAGATAATATAAAAACCTTAAAACTAATCCTGAAGATAGAAAAGTGATTTGAAAGAGGAGTATTCCACATCCTCTTGAGGCCATAGTGACTTGTATGTATCAAAACCCAAAGAGAAGAGAATCCCTGGAAGCTCTGATAACAGTGTTAAGAAAAACTTTAGGAACAAAAGATAAAATTCTTAAAAAGTAATTAAAAAAATACCTGTCTTTACTGCCATCTTTTTTGTCATCGCCCTCTTTGTTCTTGCTTTTTTCATGATCAGTCATGTTGTCAGAAACCAGTTTCAAAGCACGCTCAGTAATAGAAACAATTTTTTGGACTGCTTGAAGTTCCTCCTCTGTTGGATATATAGCTGCATGTTTGGTCATCACATAGCGGTCATCAGAGGAGTCAGGGCGGCGTAGAGGCTAAACAAATGAAAAAACATATTCCTGAAATTTGGGTACACTTCCAAATTCACAAGTGGTAAGTGACCAAAAACAAAACATGTGGCTGAACAACAGAATATTCAAACCTCAACATTGCTGAAATGTAGCAAAACATGAACTTATGCATCCTTAACAATTTACACTAGTCACAAACAATTGTGCCTGAAAAAAATGTTAAACATCTCAAAATTAAACAAATTATGAAATCCCAGGATCAAAAGTATATCCCCAACATAAATATCTATTGTCTCTCTGTCAACTGGGAACTACTTGCATACTGCTGCAAAATAAAATGTCCACCATGGCTTTCACAGTATTACAGAAGAATTCAAATAGGAAGAGACCTCGGGAGGTCCTCTAGTCCTACCTCCTGTGCAAACCGTGGTCAGCTATAAGATCACATCATGTTGCTCAGGGCTTTATGCAGTCAATTCTTTAAAACTACCAAAGGTGGAGGCTGCAAAATATCTGTGAAAAATACTATTTCCTGTATTCAATCTGAACCTTTTTTGTCTCGGCTTAAGCCGGTTGTACCTTGTCCTCTCATGACTGTACAGAGCCTGGCTCCATTGACTTTATCACAGATATTACAAGGCTATTATGTCCCACTGAAGCTATCTCTCTTCTTCAGGCTGAACAAGCCCAGATGCCTCAACCTCTCCTCACAGGGAATGCGTTCCAGATCCCCGACCATCTCTTGTACTGGAAAGCCCAAAGCTGAATATAGTATTGTAGTTCGGGTCTAATGAAAGCTGATCACTTCCCCTCATCTACTGATTTTGGTCCTGTTAATATAATCCAGGATGCTGTCAGCCTTCATTGCCTGTCACACCCCAGCCTGTATCAGTGCAAGGGGTTATTCCTTTCCAACTGCATCATTAGGCATTTTTCCCTGCAGAATTCCATAAAGTTCCTGCTAGTCCATTCCTCCAGTCTGCCCAGGTCCCTTTGAATGGTAGCTCCGCCCTCAAAGGTATCAGCTATTCTCCCCACCCCAAACTGAGTCAGTTTCATGCCAGATGCAAACCTTGAGTGTGCACTCACTTCAACACCTTTCATAGCACTGATAAGGCACTAATGAGACAAATCCCAGGACAAACCCATGCGGTACTGCACTTGTTACTGATGTCCAGGTGGAGTACCACCCATCACTAACCGTTATCTTCTGGGGCTGACAATACAACCACTTCTTATCCATATATTTGTCCAGAATTAGATAAAGAATGTTGTTATAATGCAGCTAAATAAATTTAAAAGTACACAAATCCAGAGTGACTTGTATTTCAGCAAAAACAGTATTTGTCTTTAAGGCATCCTTTTGTCATTTCAGGGGACTTATTTTGGAAGACAGGACCACCTACACAGTTTCATCAGCATACAATTTCTTTTTCACTTTTCCAAATCTTTACTAAGAAACACTGAGGACAACCGAAGTAGCACTGAATAATTTGCAGTTCTTAATTCTGCCTGCTGGTAAGCACAATTTCACTTTTTTTCCTCAAGTTAAGAAACTCACAGCTGGTCCTTGAGGCTGAGGAGGCATTCCTGGTCTTACTCCCAGCAGGCCCAGAGGTCCTGGAGGACCATGAGGATAACCTCCATCTGGTATTCTGCGACGGTCATCCCAGTGATGCTGCTCTTCCTCAATTCTCCTCCAGTACATGTCCTCTTCATATCGCCTGAAGTGCATCAAAGTGTTCTCTTTATATATCAGTTAATACTTGCAAACATGCTGAATGAATTCTTGTACATCCTCACTAACTCATTTCTAGTAGTCATAAGCCAATACCAGTGAACTCCAGAGGATAACTAAAAAGAATAGTCATTTTGAAAGTGAGTCTGCATTTACAGCAAAATAATTCTAAGTAAGTCTGCATTCCTCAGAGGGATTGAACACTAACAAAAACACCCCAGAGGGATAATGACAACTTAATTTAAAACAAGACAGTACAGAGTTCCCAAAACAAGTGTTCAAAATGAGCAACTACAGGAGCAGAGTTAGTTTTAGATAAATCTTGACTGCAGCCTTGATTCACTCACTGATAAAACAGAACGCATTACCTCATTTCCATCCTCCAGCGTTCTTCCTCTTCTCGCCTTCTCCAGTATTCTTCTTTCTGCATCTGTTTCCTCATCTTCTCTTCTTGAATTTTTCTTGCTCTAATACTGGGCTTTACTTCTACTTGTAAGTCGGGGTTTACTTTTTTCTAGTTCAGAAAAATAACGAATGAAACGTTGTTTTTCCTCTCGTCATCTCAAAGCTACAGAGTTCTTCTGACATGTTTAAAACACACTTGTGGAACACAATAAAATCAAGGGGAGTAAAATGCAGTTTTAGAACTGCATTGAATGAATAATTGAAGAAAAATCTGTGTCCAGTATTTTAAAGGAAAAAAACACCGAAATATTACAAATAGCATTAATTCCCTTTTCACTTATCTGAGAACAAAGCAATTTAAGATTAAAATGTTACATGACATTTGCTGTTCATTCTGTAACAGGATGACTACTGTACAGCCCAAATAACCATTTCACTTTAATTATTGTTTCTTGGTGTTCTGTTCCTGAAGGGTCTCTCATACTGGGCACAATAATGACGTACTGAATAAAACTTTCTGCCAGTTATTGCTCATCTTTCATCCCTCTCATGATTAGCAGATTCATTGTATCTCCTGTGACCATGGTAGATTCTTTCAATATAATCTTGTAACAATCAAAATGCGCACCATATGTCAATACAGATGAATCTCTATTCATGACTAAAAAAATCTCCACAAACAGTTAATGTACTTTATCCTGTCAAAAACATCGAGCAGTACTATTTCACACTATTTGAAATTCATGGTAAGCAACATAAAGAGCCTACTGTTGCTTGCATAGGTTGTACTGTATTTTAGTGTTGAAAAGATTGCCTGAAAACAATGCTTAAAATGTTTTAAAAAACCCCAACCAAAATGCATTTTCACAGTCTGCATTACTTCTTTAAAGATCTAAGAAATATATTTCTCTACATTTTTATATGCTATTTACTCAGAGTAGCTACTTTTCTAGTATTTAAATGTTAAGAATGTGTCTTCAATCAGCTGACATCTGGTGGATTTTCAACTAGAAGCATCATCATTTCTACTAACCTTATACTGAAGTCTGTGCCGCCTCCCTTTTAAGTGCATCTCCTTGGCATTAGGATCATTAAAACTGCATTCACAAAGCTTACAGTGAAAGCGGATCACCTTTCCTTCATCATTTCTTACCTGAAAAATAAAGTTGTAACACATTTGGCTTTTTTTAAATAAACAAACAAAGACAGCTGATGTAAAAATTACTCTAATTCAGTGTCACTGGATTTGTACCCATCTGAAAACATGCTAAAAAGTTCACACAGTAACTGAAAGGAAGCAAACAGAACTTTCAATTCTGACAGATACAACATTGTGTTTGGTAAGAAACAAAGAACAAAGTTCTTTCATTTCAAGTACCCAGCTTTAAACTTCAGCTTGAACATACTGATTTAAATAATTACAAACTTGCAAATCATGAAAAATTTACATCATACTTCATTCACATATTTCAAGCCCCATGAAGAATGCCTCACTGAGCATAAAAGAAATGTGCACAATATAAACATGTAAAGAAGCACCGGGTCAATGTCTAGTCAATTCTTATCTTCTAGGAGGACCCAGGGAATTACAGGTCACTCAGCCTTACCTCGAACCCTGGGAAGGTGCTGGTACAGCTAATTCTGGAAACCACTTCCAGGTACATTAACAGTAAGAAAAACATCAGGAGTGGTCAAGCATGGCTTCACCAAAGGGAAGTCATGCTTGATCAACTTCTGGCGTCCTGGTCTGCATTAGACAAAGTATTACCATCAGGTTGAGGAAGGTGATCCTTCCCCTCTAACTCAGCACTGGTGAGGCCACACCTGGAGTAGTGTCTCCTGTTCTGGCCTCCCCAGTACAAGAGGGACATGATCATACTGGAGAGAGTCTAACAAAGGGCCACAAAGATGATGAAGGGACTGAAGCACCTCTCCTGTGAGGAAAGGCTGAGAGAGCTGGGACTGTCTACACAGAGAAGAGAGGGCTGAGGGGGAATCTTCTTAATGCCTATAAATACCTGGAGGAAGGGGGCAAAGAGGAAAGAGCCAGCCTTTTTCAGTGGTGCCCAGTGGCAAGGTCAGAGGCAATGGGTACAAACCGAAACACTGGAGGTTCCCTCTGAACACCAGGGAACACTTTTTTACTGTGAGGGTGACTGAGCCCTGGCACAGGTTGCCTAGGGAAGTTGTGGAGCCTCCATTCTTGGGAGATACTCAAAAGTTGTCTGGACATGGTTCTGGATGAGTGGCTATAGGTGGTCCTGCTTGATCAGGGGATTAAACCAGACAACCTCCACAAGTCCCTTCCAACCTCACCACTCCATGGTTCTGTTTCATTTTGAACAAATTTTAATTGAAAATAATACATATTTTCATATCAGTACCTCCTCCACATAGTCATGGCCCACTGGCTGCACATCACTTTGCAAGGCAGCAAGAGTCGTGGGAGTCACTGGTTCAGCTGCTGTGTCTGGTTTTACTTCCTGTGTTTGTACTGTAGCAGCAGTTGTTGTTTTAACACTTTCAGCTGATTTCATTTCTTCCAGTTTACTTCCTGTTGTCTGAAGCTTATTGCCACCTAGAAATAAAAAAAGTTAAATCGTTAACTTCCATAAAATGAGAACGTGATTACACACGATGTGCAAACTGAAGACTTTATTTGCAAGTATCAATGTTCTGGCCAAAGCATTATTGGTCTTTTAAAACTAGTTAAAACTTACACATATTTTAAATACAATTAAAGACTTTTAAAAGTAAGTTAACAATATTTAAGTTATTTAAACACTTAAGTTTTTTATTTTAGCAAGAAAAACTTTTGCTTTATAAAATTGCAATTTTCATGCTCTTTCAAAAGAGATAGGACTGAATGAGAACAGCCCAGCAAATATGTTTTAATCATCTCTTTTTTTGTCATCAGATAATCTTTTTTTGTAAATGGACCCAAAAAAGTACTTCAAAACCTTACAATGCTTGTACTAACAAAGGTAGTATACTCTGTGTTGCAGCTACATAGGTCTTTCCATCTAAATGTTTGTTATACTAATTTCAAAGGTTTCCACTGTTATAAGAATGCTTCAGTTGCCTAGTTATCAACTGCCAGCCTACTGTAGGTTGCCTTAACAGCCCAGGCTGTAAACTGAAATTAGGACCAGCTGGACTATAAACTACAATACTTCAGCAACTATGTAAGAAACCAAAGGTGGGAGGCTTCTTGTAAAGGTGGGAGAAGCCTCCAAGAGAGAGTAGGTGGAGACAATCGTGCAGAAAACACCATAATTTTTTAAGTAAAACTTAGGCATTCTTATTTTCACCTATCAGTAATTCTCTTAAACACAGAGTTACTCATGCATAAAGTTAACTAAATATATTTGTATTTGCTGCACTAAGTCTTAAAAATATTATAAAATAGGTTAGGTTTCAAAATAAAGACTGACTTCTGTACTTGCCAACAAAGTTTATTTTCGGTGTAGATATTTTCTTTACAGCTATATTAGCAGCAGTTGTAGATGTTTTGTTGTTGGACGCAGCATTAAGCGGTGTGTTTGCCGTGGGAGTAAGAATTTTCACTGCAGAGGATGCAACAGAGGAGTTGACAGTACTGCTGCTAGTTGCAATATTTGAAGCAGAGGCAGTTGGTTTGGAAGCAGATGTGGATATTGAGGAAGTAGCTTGGGTAACCACATTTGGTTCAGTTGAAGGAATGGGTTTGCCAAGTTTTGTGTGCAACTTTACTACCTGTAAGAACAAAGAGATATTAATAATATGATCTCCCTGGGATAACTGTAAAAAGATGTAACACAAACTTCAACATAACTAAAAAAATTAATATAACTAAAAGGTTAGCTATTGCCTCTTTACAAAAAGTGATCTTAGAAAATAAGACGGACATATAAAAGATCTTGTTTTCTGCAACAAGGAAATAGTTAATAGTTATCTCACAGTGCTTATTCCCACCAGAAATCCAGGCATTTACTCCAAAAGCTGTGTAGATGAGAACAGAAAGCCAATGAACTCACAAGCCTGTACAAGTCAAGGAATCATTCTGCTCAAACTGTTTCAATGTAACTGTTGTGTTGCTTGGTTGCTTTTTATTCTCCCTCCAAGAAGTGTAGTACATTTAAGTATTTTTATTCCAAATAATGATTGTAAATTAACATCACAGAATCACAGAATGGTTTGCGTTGGAAGGGGCCTTACAAGATCAACTCGTTCCAACCCCCTGCCATGGGCAGGGACACCTCCCACCAGACCAGGTTGCTCCAAGCCCCATCCAACCTGGCCTTGAACACTGCCAGGGAGGAGGCAGCCACAGCTTCTCTGGGCAACCTGGGCCAGGGTCTCACCACCCTCACACCAAAGAATTTCTTCCTCATATCCAATCTAAATCTACGTTACTTTAGTTTGAACCCGTTCCCCCTTGTCCCATCACCCCATGCCCTTGTCAAAAGTCCCTCTCCAGCTTTCCTGCAGCCCCTTCAGGTACTGGAAAGTGCTCTAAGG